>PITA01000573.1:0-61211 GCA_004023965.1 Spilogale gracilis
GAGTTGCTTCTTAAATCACAGGCAACTTCCTCCTTCAGTTCTGCAGTTGGGAAACCTACACCCGTGTCACTGAAGACACCGGGCAATCTGCCTTTCTAGAAAGTAAGCGGAAAATGAAATGAAGCCTCCAAATGTTTAAAACAAAAAGGGGGCGGGGGGCATCTGGGAAGACCAAATAAGGTGGATTATTGGGCTCAAATAGGAAATAGCATCACTGGCGTAGAACTTATGATCACACCCCACCCCCATAAAAGCAAGAATTGTTGGCAGTGTCCCAAGTTGTGCCCTTCCTTGAGTATCTGAAAATGCTTCAGCAGAGGGATGGGCTGATTGCCGACGTGCACAGAGATCGCCTATGCCCCACACCCTGCACACCGCCCCTGCATGTGCGATCGCCTACAAAAGCAGGCACTCAGGTTTCTTAAGAAAGCCACGATGGATTAACAGGGAGAAATTTGCTTCTCCTGCAAACATCCTACAATGCTTCATTCCCAAAGTATCCATAAAGAAGCCTCACACAGCTGAAGGAATAACAAACTTTTTATTCCACCTCCAAAATAACAGATGAACAGCAAACTCCCCAGTGGCCCAGAGGAGTAAAACCCATAGCAAGCGGATTCAGTCAAGCCTGGCAAGCAAACTATTTATTTCCATGAGATTCAGATGACAACTGAGAGTCCGCAGTAGCCAGGCAAGGCTGAGCCCCAAGCACCTTATGCCTCCACTCCAAGCAATCAAAATGAATTCCCTAGGCCTGTCCTCTCCCAGGCCTTCATCTCCTTTCGCCGGTCACCTGTTGGCTCTTGTTACCCCACCCCTCTGAAGCTCGCTTTCTATCAACCCAGCAGCAAGCCCCCAGCCGGCCCCAGGTGCACTGACTTCCTCCAGGGCCTGCCTCTAGCCTATTCCCGGATTCAATCAACATTGTATCTCCTGGTGCCAACCCTGCCTCTATGTATCTGTCTGGCCATCAGCCCTCTGCTTCTTAACTTTCCAAAGGAGCTTAGGCTACTCATCTGGTTGAAGCCCAGCCTCATTCCTTCCTAAGACCCTTAGGTCATGCAAGCTAAAACTAAGCCCGTGCCTTTATAATTCATCATGCGAAAAGTTCTGTTGCTGTTCGCCACACGTGAATAATGCACTTTATTCAACAAAACTGGTTTCAGGTTAACAAACCGTTAAACCGAAGACAGCTGTGGGTATACTAACTACCTCCTCAAACACAGACCAGGTCACCAGATGCTCCCAGCACAGACGGACAGATATTTTTTAATATGCCACTTGCATCATGGTAATACATATACCTGCTTTAAGATCTTAACAATCAAATTCCCTCCATGAAATATCTGATAAACAGACCCCCACACACACTCCAAGACAGAGTTATCCCAACCGCAAAACTCCACGGGCTCCAAGTACTGTCTATACTGTAACTACAGAGAAAAGTGCATTTTATAGAACAGAAATCCAAACAGATAAGAAAATGTGCCTTTGGCTACGGGGTTCATTCACCTGCAGCACACAAGTCTTATGCAAAGAGACAGGGACTGAAAGCACTTTGATCTCACAAGAAGCAAAGGAAAAGCATTTGATTTCCAGAAGCACGGAAAGTCTGTCACCCCAGGAACCAAGAGCAGAGCTTGAACAACTCTCTCTCATAACCTCAACCTGACTTTACCCCAAACCAGAGAGCAAACCTGCTCATAGTTCCCTCGGACAGCAAGCCCCCGAGGCTTTGGAGACCATTTATGAATGGTGACTGTCCCAGCAGTCATTAACTGTATCCCAAAGCCAGGAAGGAGAGATTACTGGTACATCAGGAAGAGCACGATTCTATCCGTGGATGCCGCTATCCCGCAGCCAAAATCTTGTCCAAATCCATCTCCATCAAACTTGTTCACTAACACTCAAAGTCTCTGACATTGGATTTCAGTTGCAGGCCAATCACCAAGTAATAATTTAACACTATACACGCTGAAAAAAAAACCTTCTCCTGTGTAGGCAGGCCTGTACTTGTGTCTGGAACTGCACTTTAACTCAAGTCAGGACCACCTGCGCGGGGCAGGAGGAAGCCACAAAGTGGGTATTTGACAGTGCTGAGTCATTACAAGCTGTCTCCTCTGATAGGTTATGCACCCCTGGGCCGTTTGAACACTGATATTCCCTTTCGGAAGGCAAATGAAAGAGATTGCAAAATGCTGCAACCCCTTGTGGGCGAGAGACCACGGTGGGGAATCGAGGTCTAGGCTGGGGTAGCAGGAACTATACAAACTCGCAGCTGCTCTCCAGGTACTGTAACTTTATCCCAGACGCCGAAAGATGACTATTGGGATAGGGAGAGGGAATATTCCCCCTGCCGCCTTGGCTCGGATCAGGGCCACACTCGGGCGCATTTTACTCTAAGCTGTTAAATCCCCCCGTAATTGGCACATGGAGAAAGCGCCCGGAGAAAATGATACATAATGGACTTGTTCTCGAGGCGGATGGAATGGAGAGTAAAGGACGCAGGATGCTAACTGGCTTTTCTTCCCATGTGCAGGTCACCTGAAAACCGCGCCGCCTGCCTCTCCAAGAGGGCTCCGGAAGTCACCCTCCGGCTGCGCTCTCTTGGTGGGGAGAGGAACGGTTTCACGCCCACCTGCCCGCCGCCTCTCCTCCCCGGGCACCCCTGGCCCCCGCCGGCCGCGCGAGCAGCTGCCGGCATCCGCGGTCCCGCCCGCTCCCGGCTCTCCCGGCAGCCCGGGCCGGCAGCTCCCCCGGCGGCCGACTCTGCACCACTCGCCAACCTCCGCGCGGGGCCGAGGTCATGCCCGCCTGCCCCCGGGCCCGGCGGCCCCTTCGTCGTGCCTGCCGGCCGCCCGGGCTCGGAGCTGGGGAGGGGGCCCCCGCGGCGGAGTTGGCACGGGGACTCACCAGGTAGGCGCCCACGGTGCCCTGCGCCAGCATCAGGGCGCACTCGGACACAAGGAAGATCTTGATGTTGGAGAAGCAGGACACCTTCTTTTTCTTCTTCTTGTTCCTCTGCGCCTCGTCCCCCTGCAGCTCGCCGCTCCGGCCGCCGCCCGACGAGCCGCCCGGCTTCTTCCCCTGCATCCTTCCTCCGGCGCCGCCGCCGCTGCCGCCGCCGCTTTCCCGCTCGCCCCGGGTGTCTGGGCCGCTGCCGGGCGCGGGTGTGCGCGGTGAGCCGGCGTGCTGTCCCCGCCCCGAGCCCGCGGCGGCCGCCCCCGTCCTGCCGGGGCTGAAGAGCTGGAACGCACAGCTCCTCTCCGCCGCCGCCGCCGCCGCGCGCGCTCGCCCCCTTCCTCCACCTCCTCCTCCTCCGCCCTCCCCGCGCCTCCTCCTCCGGCTCGGGCTGTGCCAATCACAAGGGCTCCTCGCGCCGCCCGCCGCCGCCGCCACCGCCGCCGCCTCGTCGCCCGCGGACGCCCGAGGCTGCCATCGCCCGCTTCCCCTCGCTCGCCGGCCGGGCCGGCGCTCGCCTCCCGTGCGTCTGCCCCCCGAGGCCCGGCCGCCCCTCGCCGCCCGGGCGCCCTCGGGGAGGCGCGAGGGGGACCGGCTCAGGGCGCGCGCGGAGGGAGGGAGCGGGTGCCCCTGAAGGAAGGCGGTGCCCGGCCCCTAGATGGCGCTGCGGGGCGCGGGGCGCGCTGCCGCCGGCGCTGCGCCAGGCCGCGCGTAGAACTGGGGGCGCGGCGGAGGGGTGCGGGGGTGCCCTGGCTGGGCGGGGACCCAGTGCTCTAGGTCCCAGGCGCTAGACGCGAGGGGAGGCCCAGTCTCTAGGAAGAGAGGGAAGACCGAGTACCCAGGAAGGGGTGGGCGCTCTCTCTTTTCCTCCGCCCGGCCATTTCTGGGGACAGATGTTGCGCCCTGGGGCTTGGGGACGTGCCAGAGGTCAGAGCTGCTTGAGGCTTACGCAGCCCGTCGGCCCCTGCTCGCCCGGGCCCCTGGGCGTGCGTAAACGGCTCCCGACAGCAAGGAGAGAAAGCAGCATCTCAAAGGGGAAGTTCGGTTAATTCGTCGGGAACCGTACGGACTATCAGCCGCCCCCCAGCCACAGTCTAGGTGGCTGCAGGGTCGCAGCGACCCCAGCAGAGGGCCTTGTCCAGCCCTCCGTCCGCCTGGAGCCTGTCCTCAGGATGATGCAGTCGGGGCGAAAGCCAGCGGGAAGCGATTAGCCACAACCCTGCCGTGATCCCCACCCTTCCCCTAATTTTGCAGCCCGGACCGCTTCCTGGCCTTGGCCTGAAAGCCTGCGCCCGGTAGCAGCCGCTCTTTATAATCATCCTCACGAGTTTGGGCCCCAAGTCACCACCAGTAGGATCCGCTAGTCTTCCGACAGCTACGGGAAGCTCAGAAAAACTGGGAAGAACTGGATCGTCCCAGGAAGCGCTTGGCAACTTCAGCCTGGGCCACTGCGGGGGGGGGGGGGGCTCAACCAATTATTTATAAAGCCTTTTCTTAATAACGTGTCAGAGAAAATGTGCCATTCTCCTAGGCTCCCGGAGTACAAATGCAGGCTAACATTTGAAACTGAATAGCAATTAACACTTCCATGTTTATTTCCTCCCAAAGAACTTGAATGAGAATGGATGGTGTAGTGCGGGGGTGTTGTCTTGCCATTCCATTTAAATATAAACTGCTCCATGCTGTGGTTCCAGACATGATCTCACCTAGACTTGGTGTCCCTTTCACATGCTTCCCCTCTCCTTGTCTTGGCTCTCTGCTATCAGAATGGGCTCCCCCAGCAGAGGTCTTCTACCATTTTCCCCTGCACCATTCCTCCCTAAGAGTCTGTCTCCTTATTGAAGCTCCTCCCCTAGGCCCTGCACCCTCCCCTCACTTATGTGGACACTTCTACTGAGTCCTGCCTCTGGCAGGCCTGCTGGGCCCTCTCCAAAACTCTGGCTTCCGGGGCACCTCCATTCTTTTTCCTGAGAAGACCCTTGCTGAGCTAGTTCCCTATCTGCTTCTTCGACATGGCCCTGCAAAGCGGAGATGTTTACTTGTCCCTGAAACTGTTGAAATAGCATGCTGAGTGCATTACAGTCTTTAAATGTTGTTCACATACTTTGTGATAACAGGAGCTAATGTTCCTCCTGTGCTTCCTCTGGCCAGGTCCCAATCTAAGTGCTTTACCTGCATTTACCATTCACACCTCATACCCATCCTCTAAACTAGATACTATTAGCCCGTTTTACAAATAAGAAAAGAGTCTTAGGAAAGTTAAGTAACCTTTCCAACCTTACATATCCAATCAATGGCAGGGCCAGCCTCTGAAACCAGTCCAGGTTCTTAATGACTCGCTGTCTCTTGGGAACAGCAGAGGTCATAGGGTTTCTACTTTAGAAATGGAAACTCAGAGACATATAGTGACTAGCGCTGGGTCTCACAGCTCAAAAGGGACAGGACTTGAATCCAGCCATCTTTACTATCTACCATATTACCCTGTGTATTGCCCAAGGAGGACACAGGCTTTTTTCAGTTCGGGTCATTTATTTTAGATAAAAACGGTCTTCAGAGACATCAAACACTTCTGCCAGAGAGAGGATTCCAGATTAGGACTGTAGCTTCTTCCTATAATTAACGGTAAGCAGCCATGAAAATAATCCTGTGCCTGAAGCCTTAAAGAGTAATCAAAGTCAGTCAGAAGGAAATCAGGTGTCAGCCTCACAAGCATCAGAAAGAAGAATTTAACTCGTTCAATTTCCTTCCCTCCTTGCTTGTCCTTTATTTACCTGTAGATCAGGGCTCTGGGGTTCATAAGGTGGGTTTATAAGCTGCAGGTTCTTCCGCCATGCCTCTCTCCTATGCAGAGAATGCCGCAGCAAAGCCGTGACCACCCTCATATCTACGTAGCACGTGACTTGATTAAGTATGTTAATACCCTAGGTATCATTCAAAGCTCACAACAGGGAGAACTGTTCTTATTAGTCCCATTTCACTCATGACTAAAAGCAGCAAGTGGCTTCTAGGAGCTTACAGCTACCAAGTGGCAGGAATAGAAAACTGCATTTCCCACCCCAAGTTGGGAGGAACACCCGGGAGGAGCGAGATCAAGAGGGGATTTAGCCCTGGCACGAGCGTGGTTTCCCCTCCAACTAGCCTCTGAAATGAACCATTGACCCTCATGTGGCCAACAAGGCAAACAGAGCTCAGATCCTATCCCATGCCTCAACTGGGCAACCAAATATGTTGCCTTGAAGAAATACCACAGCCACCACTTGGAGCCTAGACCCTTTTTCATCATCTATCCCCCTAGCGGTGGATGGTAAATTTAGGATCTGTAGGCATTACAAACACCAGAGGACTCTTGTGATTATTTTTGCCTCTTTACTACTTTCCTAGGCTAGGTTCTAAATTGGACTTTCCTAAATTAGATGAAAATATTGCTAGCTAGGGCTGGGGCTCCATGAGTCCTCTCTTTGTTGGCAACGAGAGGTATTCCAAACACAGAGAAACCATGTAATCTGGAAATGTGATGTGGGGAAGCATGAATATCGGGTGACATGGGTAGACCGGCTTTTTTATTCCAAAATCATTAATAAGCTGTGCATAACTGCTTGGTGATTAGGATTTGGGGAGATTTCTCCCCCACTTTGGAAAGGACCATCAATTCATTTATGTGGATGAGAAGTGGGTTAACTTCATGGCCATGGAAAAAAAAAGTGACAATATCTTTCACTGTTACTGGGCTGTGTCAAGATTTCACAGCACGCAGCCTCAATGTAATTCAACACAATGAGAAACTGTTGTTCGAGTAATTCACATGAACCATCCTTTGCCAGCTTCAATTTTGTTCACAGGCAAATACAAAGTTGAAAAATAAATGCAAAGAATGATTTCTGATTGTCACTGGGATGGAAAATAGATGCTTAGATTCTCACCCTATGGATGGATTTTTTTTTTCTTTTTCTGCAAATACAGCAATCATGTATTGTGTCCAACCAAGGATAGAATTGGGGCTAGGCCAACTTCTTTGGCTTGAAACTAATATTTGGACTGAGCTGAATCTTATTTTCTCTCCCTCAGAGTTTTTCTCTCCCCACCCCCACTTTACAATTAGCCTGATCCATATGCCTTTCTACTCACAGCCCATAGCCCGTGCTTGCTACTGACTGTATTCATAGTTCTACATTTTAAATTATCTCTCTTAATTTGAATATATCCTAAAGCTCAGCAAAGATTTGAAAAGGATAAACATCAGTGTAGATGCAATTTTAAGAGCGTGCATCCAAAATCCAAGGGAAACGGAAGGAGGGGGAAAAAAGAACGTTAGGGGAAATTGGAGAACAGATAGGAGAAAACTCGGGATTTAGAAATGTGTTTTATTTATGCAAAATGAGCCTTGAGATGAAAGAAGCAATACAAATGATAAACATTTACCAATATTAGGGTATTTGGGGAGCTCATCCTTGGCTGCCTTCAATTGTTATGTGGGTAAATAGAATGTGTTTACACAAATAGACAGTTACTTTCTTAAGAGCAGAGTGTTTTACTTTAAAAATAAAGGAGCCCTTGTCCTGCTCAGCATCTAACAGGCCTCCCGCCAAGAGGCTTCAGACTGATGATTAGGACAGGAAAATGACCAGAGGGTGTCAAGGTTTATAGAAAACTTCCTTCCAGGTATGCTCCCCAGGGACCCACTTCTCCCTCTCCGTGGCTCCTTCTTACAGCAGGACGTACCGTGGAGTGCCTCTCTCAAGGGCAAGTGGCCCAGTTTTGCTCCCAGTCTCAAAAAGGCACACACATCCTTGTGTTTTAAGGATGGCTTCTGATAGTGAATGTGAGCCAATGAAATGAACCAGCCCTGCAAATGCTCAGAAGACCCAACAGCCTCTCTGGCAAAGAGGTGTGGGGTTTCAAGTCTGATAACGTGCCAAGAGTCTCATGGGTCCGCAGACCAGCTGAGAGTGACCACAGCTGTCTGCCTCCTGGAGGGGTGGTGAGCTCCAGCCCTGGGTACCCCGGTGGCCATGGCACACGGCAGCCCATGACCCCTCTGGGTGTTGGAACAAAGGACATATGAGACCAGGAAAGAAAACCTCAAGGTATAGGATGCCACTAAAACCTAAATCAAGAGTATGAGTAATAGAGAAAACAGCCGCAGATGAGGGAATGAAACACCCCTTCTCAGGTTCGGGTTCTCCCCCACGCCCGGTTTCCATCCTCCAAACCTTGCCCAACTCCCCCCACACACACACACCCTCCCGTGGAAGGGTAAAGAGAGCAAACAAAATGAAGGAGAAGGCCATCTTACCTCTGACTGCCCATTCTGGGCTGAGTTGTATCCCGCAAATTCACATGGTGAAACTCTAACCACCCCTAGTCCCTCAAAATGTGACTGTATTTGGAGGTAGGGCCTTTAAAGAGGAGGTTAAGGTCAAAGGAGATCTTTAGGGGGGACTTCATCTAAGAAGACTGGGCAGAAGGCACTCACTGCCCTTCTCCCTGAAAAGCCTCTGATCAGTGCCTTCCATCTCTGTTTCTGCCCCTGGAGGAGTCAGCCCCACAGTGTTCAGAAACCATTGGGCAGAGAACAAATTAATGAGGATACAAGAAGTGACCCTTCCCCACCTGAGCCACGCCCCAGCTGAGGGACAGGACAAAATGGCAGGAGGAACCCATAAACACTGGGAGGCAAAGAGGCAGGGGCCACGATAGTCACAGTAGCTATAAAACCATATCTAGCAAGGCAGGAAGTGAGTCTTTCCGGGCTGCCTTCAGGAAGTGAGTGCAACAGAAACTGCCCAGAGCCTCACCATTCAGTGTGTGGTGGGTGGACCAGCAGCGCTAGGGTCACCTGGGAGCTTGCTAGAAATGCAGACGCTCAGACCTCAGCCCAGGTGTTCTGAATCAGAAGTTAAATTTTAACAAGATCCCCAGGCGATTCATATGCACGTAATGATTTGAGAAGAATAGAACTAGCCTAGGAGCCCAGAGCTAGGCAACTTGTAATTGCATTGTAGATTTCTGCCTCTTCCCCTTTTCCCTGTGTTTGGGGCTTTAGAGGGGAAGATGAAGAGGAACAATTAGCCCTAAAGAGGATGCTGGTTATTTTCATTCTCCTGGAACTCTCACACACCTTGGGGTCCCACAGAGCGCAGGTGACCCAACAAGGCCCGGGTACCGAGAGGAGAGAGGGGTCCATTTTGTGTCTGCTGTTGTGGCAACCCCTCTAAACCTCAGAATGAAAGCTAGGATGCTGGACTTCAAGATCCTGAGGGCTGTCTGAAGTTCCCTCTCTCAGCACCCCTTAAAATACCCATGACGGGGCGCCTGGGTGGCTCAGTTGGTTGGGCGACTGCCTTCAGCTCAGGTCATGATCCAGAGACCAGGGATCGAGCCCCGCATCGGGCTCCCTGCTCAGCAGGAAGCTGCTTCTCCCTCTCTCACTCCCCCCTGCTTGTGTTCCCTCTCTAGCTGTGTTTCTCTCTGTCAAATAAATAAATAAAATCTAAAAAAAAAAAATACCCATGAAAACCCAAAAGGGCTGCCAGAACTTAATTGGGCTGAAACCCCAGATCCTAAATATGGATTATCCAGTTTCTCAGGAAAACGCTCCTTAACACAGGATGAATGGGATGACCAAGGAAGAGCGGCTCCTTCCTCCACGGAAAGAAAGGACTAGAGGGTTCTGCATAGGAGCCCTGGGCTAATTCCCCAATCAGAAGACCTGACTGTCACCTCTTGGCTGCCCAGGGACACTCAGCTCAGGGCTAGTATCTTACTAAGTCTATGCACTTATAAATCCCCAAAAAGCACAGTGGGCCTCAGTGAAAGGGGTTGAGTGGTTAGTTGCAGAGTATGTCCTGGAATATGAAGTGATATAGAAGTACAGGGAGTGGGTAATATACTAGTACAGATGGGAGTGGGGATGGGAAGCCCATGTTTTTGATTACTTAATTCTACATAACAGGTCACCCCAAAACTCAGTGGTTTACACGATGATGTTCTTTTATTCATTTTGCTCAAGAATCTATATTCTGGACAGGGCTGAGTATGGAGAACTGGACTCCCTCGAAGGCTCAGAGCTGCAGTCCTTGGAGGTATCAGTCGTTCACGTGCCTGCATCCTGGGCTAGTGAGGCTCCGACCGCTGGGGGCTAGAAGAGCTGTGCCTTCCTGGCATCTCCATTTGTGGTTTCTCTTCACCATCTCTCCAAAATGGCAACCTTGAGGAAGCCAGACTTCATACATGTCCACGCAAGAAGCCTAGAAAGAAAGCCTCAGAAAGAAAGCCATGGGACTTTTATGACCTACCTTCAGTCCTGCAGCGTCATTTCTGCGGCATTCCGTTGACGGAGACAGCTCCAAAGCTCCAACCAGACTCCAGGGGAGAGATCACAGAACTTACCTTTCGATGAAGGTGGGGCAGTGCCACATTGTAGAAGAACCTAGGGGGTGGGGAGCGCCTGAGTGGGTGTCAGTTAAGTATCTGACTTGATTTCAACTCAGGTCATGTTCTCAGGGTCATGAGATCAAGTCCCACATTGGGCTCCATGCTGAGCAGAGTCTGCTTGTCCCTCTCCCTATGCCCTTCCCACTTCACTCTCTCTCTCTCCCCCTTTCAAATAAATAAATAAATAAAATCTTTTTAAGAAGAAGAAGAAGAAGAAGAAGAAGAAGAAGAAGAAGAAGAAGAAGAAGAAGAAGAACCACCACCACCTATGGGATAGGATATATATTGCTGTGACCATCTTTGGAAAATACAATCTGTCATGCACACTGAGAGCACATAGTCTTAGAATCAAGGCCGCTCGTGCACTGTTACAGGCTACAAAAGGACTATGAAATGTTTCAAACTCTATACTAATTAATCACCTCCCATTTACAAAGAAAGAGGGAAGCAAGACAAGTTTCTGCCACGATTAGCAGTACCCATTATTAGCTCGGCACTGGAAGTCATGGTGGAGGGTAAGCACCATAACTTGCTCTCCAATTTAATATTTAAGAGGAAGATTCTAGCAGATCCAGAGTACAACCAACTTGGCTAAGTAAATCTCTGTTTAAGAACGACTGAGCGTGCCTGTGTGGGGAGGTAGATAAAGATACACTGAGTTTATGAAAAATATTATGTCATGACTCAAGGGACTCCCTAGACCAATGAGGCAAAGAAAAAGTATGCTTGCTTAAAGAAAAGAAAAGAAAAGAAAAGAAAAGAAAAGAAAAGAAAAGAAAAGAAAAGAAAAGAAAGCTCGACTAGATAAGACAAAAACTTGAATCCTGCTGTTTTGTGTTCTTAATAAATACTAAACAGATGTACTTTCTGAAATAATAAAGTGTTAGATGAAAAAGATGATGCTTGAGATTCTAACTGAATTCGAAGAGGAAGCTAGCAGATAAGAATAGGACTCAGGTAAGCCACAAATAAAATTGTGCAATTGAAATCTGATTTAGAGGCAGTAAAGATCAGAATCAAGATTGCAGAAAACCAAATAAATGATACAGAGAGCAAGTTAGGTAAGTTTTCTATCAATGTAGAGAAGAGAAACCAAGAAAATAATGAGGCAGAAAAGGATGGGTGATTTGGTAGATCACAAATAAAGGCTTACTATATGGATAAGAAAGACCACTCCCTGCCACCCCCAACCAAAAGATAGAACTCGAACAAAGTGTTGTGCAATATTAAAGACCACGAATGGAAGAAAAGTATTTAAGTTGAAAAAAAAAAATTGAATGCACAGTTTAAATAGTGTACCGTTTCCAGACAAAATTAATGAAGAAAGAGTCACAGTTAGTTACAACCTAGAAAATTTGTTTAAATATAAAGGATTTAAAAAAAAATTCTGCCAACATCCAGACGAAACATTAAAGTTACTTATCATCAAACGCAAGCAGGCTAAATCAACTGTGTATCGCAAGACTGGATGCCAGATGATAATGGAAAAAAGTCTAAACGAGAAAATGCTATGACTCAAGCTTAAACGTTGCTAATTTGCAAAGAAAACAAAAAGACATTCTTAGATATTCTAATCAAGAGCTCAAATAAGATACCACCCCTGCACTTTTCTTGAAAAATCTACGTAAAGACATAAATTTGGAACAACATAATAATTAAAGACAAAAACTCAAGAATAGCAGAAGTCGGTTCAAAAACATTGTGACAGTACCAGCTAAGCATTCCGAATTAAGAAAAAAAAAAAAAAGAAAGAAAAAAAATTGTTGTAAATAAAAAAGTATAAATGGAAATTTTTTGCCATTGTTTCTTGAAATAGAATAACTAAAAATAAGACTACTAAAAATAGGTCCATAGTTCCAAATGATATTGGCAAAGAGTATGTGAAGGAGTAAGGGGAGTGTATTCCTCTTCTTGTGGAAGGAATCAAAAGTTACCATAGTACTCATGAACTTAATAGAGAATCTATGTATATGAGTGTGATTTTGAAAAGACTAATTAAAATAATTCAAGAGACTATATGCTTGTAATATTGGGAGAATGAAAACCAAAACAATTATAATGTTGGGAAGAAAACAGTATAACACAAATAGCCAAAATCATGGGCTTTAGATTTAGGGAAATTTGGTTTTTGAAAGTAGTTCTGGTACTTACTCACTTTGGTTTGGAAAATTCAGAGCCTCTTTTTCTGTCTGTAGAAGTGTAATAACATGGGGGCTGCAGGGATTCAAGAGAATCTTTATCGAAAGAATTTAGTTTGATGTCAAGAAGCAAGCTGTTGTTGTAAATCATTGTTGCCAATCACTGCTACTTCTTTTAGTATCATTTACAGTAAAAGATTGAAAATGCGTGGGTCTCTTGACCAGGAGCCTCTCCTGTCTCTGTTTTCTGAACCAACTCAGTTGTGTCTGATCTTTGAAAATTCTTTGATATGGATCCTGCTCTCGATTTCTGACCAATTCTACAGGCTCAACATTTGGAATGTTCTTCTCTTTGCAAGAGAGACTTAGCCATGACCAAGTGTGAGTTTTCCTTGTTTTCATGCCTGCAGCTGTTTCTCAAGTCACTGTTCACACTCTGTTCCCTTGAACTCTACCTGAGTAAACCCCCAGAGATCCCAAATAATTATCCAGAATGAGCGGATGGGACAGTTACAACAATACATGTAAATGATTTATCATCCCACAATAAAATTTTGAAATTTCAGGATTGGGTTAAGAAAATCCAACCATGACCAACTCACAAGAAATGAATTCAAAACAAAATGACACGAAGAGAATAAAAAATTAAAAATGAATATTTACCAGAAAAATACAAACAAGAAAAAAATGAAGATACTAATATTAAATTCATAGAGACTGAATACATGAGTCAGAGTGTGCATAAAAATGTGCAATTTTCAATAAAGATATAAAAGGCATATATATTTTATACCTCAAATACATAAGCAAAGATGTACAAGAAGAAATGGACAGAAACACAATGATTTTGTGAAGACCCTTTATAGAATTTCTAGACTTGAAAAAACAAGTAGACAAAGCAGGTACGTTTCAAAGCATTTGTGCGCTACATAATTAACATTTAAACAAGAAAAACAGAAAAAATATTTTCTAAAGATGAGCACAGAAAAAAATGAACGAGTTATTGAAAACAGAAACAATAAAGTTGATGCACAAATTCAAGAACTGATTTTTTAACACAATTCGAGAATACATGAGAAGTGGGGGGGAAACAAAATTTAAAAGTAAAAAAAAATGTAAAAATAAGAACAGAGGAAAATCTTAAATCAAAAAGTATTCAAAAACGATGTGTCAGTAAATTAGGAAAACTGAATTAAATAGATATTTCAATGGCAAACTTTGCTTGGCCCTAAGATAATTACCTCTAAGATATCCCATTACATTAAAAATTTCACCAGTGATAACTTTCAGATTTTCACAAAGACAGATAACTCCCTGTAATCTAATTTTCTCAGATATAGAAACAAAAGTTGAAAGTATAAAGATTCACTGTGCAAAGTTAGCCCAACACTAATATAACACCAGCAAGGATAACCTGATAAAAGAACAATAAATACTATTTCAATTTTGGAATAACACGTTACCTATTTCGGTGATATGAGGAAAACCAAAAGATAAGCCAATATTGGGCACCTGGGGGGCTCAGTGGGTTAAAGCCTCTGCCTTAGGCTCAGGTCATGATCTCAGGGTCCTGGGATGGAGACCCACATCGGGCTCCCTGCTCAGCGGGGAGCCTGCTCCCTCCTCTCTCTCTGCCTGCCTCTCTGCCTGCTTGTGGCCTCTTTCTCTGTCAAATAATAAATAAATAAAATCTTTAAAAAAATATAAGCCAATATTATCTGGCTTACATGATGTAGCGAATCATAAGTTCATGTGGATAAATAATAAGTAAAATAAAAATGAAGAGCATATTGAAATAGGAAAACTGGGGGCAGTTATATTAAGGAGCATGTTCTACCAGGTATTAAAATATATCACAAGCAACATCCAACAGAGCAGTATGGTATGAGCTCAAGAACCAGCAGACAGATGGATAGAACTGAGCAATCAGCCCTGAAATAGGCTCTGGTATACAGCCCAGCTTAATAAAATAAGCACGACAAAAAATGAGAAAGGAACAGGTGATTCATCAAACAGTTGAGAAAATTGATTAACTCAAATTATAGTCTTGCTGGTGCAATAGCCCAAAGCAAAAACAACAATAAAAACAAATGGATGAAAGAACCACACATAGACAAAAATATAAGGGAATAATGATCAGATCTCTGGAGAGGGAAAAGCTTTCTACGCATAAAAGCAACAGGAGTAATTACAAAGGAAAAGCCAGATAGATTTACATATTACACAATTAGAACTGCCCTACGTCAAGAAATATCGCTCGTGACGATAAACTCACAAACTGGGAGATGTAATTTAACAGCAGAACTGAAGGGTAATATCATCAAAACACAAAGTGCCCTTACAAATTCTTAAGTAAAACTCTAACACTCAGAAAGAAATGCGGGCAGAGCGTCTGCACAGAAAATTTAAAGAAATACAAAAATGCAATGAACATGAAAAAATAATCACACTCACAACTACTCAAAGAAGTACTAAGTAAAACAAATGCAAGACACATTTTATTCATCCTCCAATATGGCAAAACATTTTTTAAAGAAAATTTTCTGTGCTGGGGGACGTTCACTGGACAGGCTCATTGATGAAGGACTGGGAGAGATGTAGGAGAGATGTGGATTTGTGCCATTCTGCAGAAAGTGACCTGGTGATGTTTATCAAGGTAGCCAAATTGTTTACTTCTGTTGGCTCAGTAATTAATCTGTCCGAAGAAGATGATCAAAGACACAAGCAAAAAATAAAAGTACAATGCTTTAGTGTTTGTTGCTTAATGTTTATTGAATGATTATTTCAGATACTGAAAAATTGGGAAGCATGTTCATGAATAAAGGACTGGCAAAATAACATCACATTTTCAAGAAAAGACAGTATTCACCCATTTTTATTTTTATTTTTTTAAGTAGGCTCCACGCCCAACCTGGGGCTTGAATTCATCACTGTGAGATCAAGAGTCGCACACTCTACCAACTGAGCCAGTCAGGCACCCCAAGTATTCAGCCCATTTTTTAAAATAATGTTTTATAAAACATCTTAAGAAGAGGGAAAGGCTCTTAATAAACTCATAAGAGGAGGAAAAAGGAGGATTCCAGATTACATGTGTGGCATGGTCAATTTTTGTTATCCACACATAGGACTACGTGTTCTGTAGTCAATCAGATTATCTAAATTGGAATCACTTGAATTTGAATTAACCATCTACTAGTTTATGACCATGAATAATTTATTCAACCTTTTTAAGCATCAATTTACCTATCTTTATTTTTTAAAAGATTTTATTTATTCATTTGACAGAGAGAGAGACAGCTAGAGAGGGAACACAAGCAGCAGCGGGGAGTGGGAGAGGGAGAAGCAGGCTTCCCCCTGAGCAGGGAGCCCGATGTGGGGCTCGATCCCGCGTCTCGGGGATCATGACCTGAGCCAAAGGTAGACACTTAACAACTGAGCCACCAAGGGCCCCTAATTTATCTATCTTTAAAATGGAAATAAAAATAGGACTCATCCCAGCATGTAGCTATGAGTATTGGAAGAGTTACACGATGCCTAGTGCCTGGCTCTATGCCAGGTAGGTTTTATGTTCATCTACATTTCCAAGTAACCATTTTAAAAAATAAATATGCATTAAAATTATAACTTTATAAATTGTATTCATATTAAAAAAAACCAACTATGCCCACTCCATCATTTCTGGACCCAAATTGCCTTGTTTAATGGGAAGCCTCCAGCAAACTGACATTTCTCGTGTGCTTTGCCCCAGTTCAAAGGCATAAAATGAAACCCAGGCTGCTGTCAAATTCAAATTCCATCCTGCTAAGGTTATTTTGAATAAGAAATCAGATATGTGTCCCTTTGTATTCTCTTATGTTCTGTCTCTTACCTCTTTAAGCAAATGTTCTCCCATTTCTTTGTACAGAGCCCTCTTCCTATGTGTAAAGGTAGTGGGGTATCTTTGGCACAACTCCCAAGGTAATGGTGGAATCTAAACTTGTAGCAGCAGCAGCAAAGTCTGGTGGAATCCAGATCCCGTAAACAGAGATGAGTACTCTTCTCCTAGCGAGAAGATACTCGCTAAAAATATAAGAAAACAAGTACTTCCAGAAGGAAATGAATTAACTTAACCGGGCTAAGACAGGGAAAAGATGCTACTGTCCTTTTAATGCTGTCACTGAGACTCTCCAGAGATCATAACTTTCTTCCTTTCTAGTCCTAGATATAAAGGACGTCAATGATGGAAAACTGGGACAGATACAGAACTGGTGGTAGGGAAATATACAGGCAACAGGAAATATGGTGTCTTCCTAAACTGAATACTGGGCGAAGAAGAGCCTTTGAGTATAATGAAGCCAAGCCTTTCCTGGAATTGAGGAAAAATCAACATGCCAGCATCCAAACAATTAATCCTCAGGGGCAAGAAACACTCAAGTACATTGCAGAGGGGCTGAGAATTCATTCGGGATGAGATGAAAATCGGAGACCACAATGGTGGAACAAAGACCAAGAGCTCAGGGCCCTTGAGTGTCTGTGTGATGTGAAGACAAACACAAACGCCAATATCATTGGTAGAACTGTGAAAGAAAGAAGGTTCAAGCCGAGGTCATTTATTGCATAATATATTGGAATGTCTTAGAGGTCAATACAACTTCCTGCCACACGGTGAATAAAGTACAGACTTAATTATGTTAATAACATCGGGGGGGGGAATCAATGTGAACACATGATGTTAAAAAGCAGTATTATTCCTGATAGAAGTGTTTCAACA
Organism: Spilogale gracilis; assembly: GCA_004023965.1. NCBI lineage: Eukaryota > Metazoa > Chordata > Mammalia > Carnivora > Mephitidae > Spilogale > Spilogale gracilis. Next base: position 17,284 of record PITA01000573.1, read on the forward strand.
GCAGAAGCATCTGGTTCACTGCCCATTCTGATATGAAGTCCTAAATGCCGGGATTGGGAACGTGCAGAAACACGCACAGAAGAGGTCCTGGAACACCCTATCTTTGCCAAAAAGCACAGGTGCTTTCCAGGATGCCAGAAACAGTGCTGAAAGAACAAAAGAACTATCATCTTGGAGGTCTCCCACTGGCCAAATTGGAATTTGAGCATCAAAATGGGTATAATGATCGCAGTTAATTGAAATATGTTGAGTTTGTGAAAGGTCATAATTTCATAATGACGTAAAGAGAAAAGTTCATATAAAGTATACTAAAAGTAATTAGGATGAGCAGAGAAGGTGGCTATAAAGGGACCTGTTTAATTTGTTATTAATTTTAATGAGAGGAGGCTAATGTAAATTGGTATTCTATTTCTTGTATTAAGGGCTTGATTCTAGAACATAGACATGAAACTGATGTCTATCTGAGTAAGTAAAGGAGGAAAAATATAGGGAACTGAGTTAGCCAAATCGCCCTGTGAAAATATGCAGAACCAAGAGCAAGAGGGACTGAACTTAACCAACTTTTGCTCACACAAAATAACTTCGCAGAGAAGAGGCTCAAAACTTTGTTCCGAAATGATGAATAGGCCAAATGCCTTTAAAAAAAAAAGTGTGCACATTGCATAACCTTGTTATCCCACTCCTGAGAGATGAAACCATGACTTCTAACAAGACACCAGTATGGCGTCCGTACATTTTAAATAATACCAATAAACCAAGTTATCACAATGACCCGGTCATCACAATGACGAGACAATGGTCCATGTCATGCTGGCCAAGAAAGACTTCACATTTCATGGGGAAGTTCCAAGCTACTAAAAACGAAATCCATGGGAAAAACTTGGACCTACATTTTTTCTTAATTGATGTAGAAAGGAAAGATTATCTTAACAAGAAAGCAGCAGCCTAAAGCCCTGGCTTGGGTTTCAATAGCCTTGGGAGAAACAGTGCCTTTGTGCCAGGGATCAGTCAATGAACCAGATCCTGTAAGCTTGGGTCTCCGAATTGATGTTCATTTTCTCTCTGGTCTGGGTAAGAATGCTATACCTTGGGGAAGGTTTGTAATAAAGTACTGCTGTAGTTTTAGGAAGTGTATCAGTGATATTAAAATAATAAGTGGGGAGGGGAGTAAGATGTTGACATGTTAGGACTGGGTTTAAGTATAAGTAATGTTTTTTGTAATCATTATGTTTGCATATGTTTTGTTGTTTGATGTGTTTGTGTTTGAAATGCTCAAAAGAATGTCAGCAGGGGCGCCTGGGTGGCTCAGTTGGTTAAGCGACAGCCTTGGGCTCAGGTCATGATCCTGGAGACCTGGGATCGAGCCCCACATCGGGCTCCCTGCTCGGCGGGAAGCCTGCTTCTCCCTCTCTCACTCCCCTTGCCTGTGTTCCCTCTCTGGCTGTATTTCTCTCTGTCAAATAAATAAGTAAAATCTTTAAAAAAATAAAGAATGTCAACGGAAAAAGGGAGTAAAAAAATGTCCTTTAAAAACACATGGAGGATTTTTTATGAACCTTTCAAGGTTAGTTTCTATTGTATTTTGGGGAGCAGAAGCCAGATCGTAATGGGTTGAGGAGTAAATAGAACAGGGCTGGGACACTGCCAAAGAAGCATTCTCCTTGGGAGCAAAATCTAAGAGGGTGCTAAAAAATGGAGTAATCAAGATTAATAAAATATTAAGGTGGTATTTTTAAAATATCAAAATTAATGCAAAAAAGTCTATCATGAACAAATTATCAACATGTTTTAAATACTGACAATGGAGATTAAGAGATGTGGACAGTAGGTGCCTATAAGTGGGTTCTTTTTCCAAAGCCTTATGTGTGCAAGGGAGGAGAGAGGTTTTGCTAGGAGAGAACCCAAAGTCTATGGAGGTGAGTTGGCTTGCTTATTGATTTAAAGATGGGAAAAGCTTGAGCGTGTTTATATACTGAAGAGGGGGCCTGAGTCCTTTCCTTCCTCTTGCAGCAGTGTAATTACAAGGAGGCAGAGGAATTTGGCCAGGTGCGTAGTGCTACCGCGGGGGGAAGGGGAGGGCTATCATGGCAGAGCAGATGTCCTGCCTCCAATGACAAGCAATCCTCTCTCCCCTGCTGTGTTAGAGACGCAGGGGGTCTTCAACACCTGTTAATACCTGGTTCTCAACCTCCCACCCTTAGAACCTGACTTAACAGGTCGTCCTGATGCCCCTCTCCAGCATGGCTTGGGTATCCAAAGTTTTAAAAGCTCCCAGGTAAAAGTGCCAGGGCTCTCCAACTCCTGTGGATCCATCTATCTAGATCCATCCCATGGGCCCCTCTTCTAGCCTCTCTGTGGTCATTGCCAGGAGGAGGGCAGAGGAGAGAGGAAAGAATCATTTTTCCTGCCTTTGACTCAGGGTCACAGGCAGGCAAGATCAGATGATTTTTTTTTCCCTTCAAGGGTTCTGTACCTTCAACCTTTCACCGCGAAGCCGATCAGTTATCTGTTGAATATTAGTGGCAGGTCCCTGCAATCCTCAGTGCTGGGTTCCCAGAGCACATGGGAGTACTCACCTGTTAGAGTTTCTCCTTGAAATTCCAGGGAGTGCTTTAGGCTGGAACAGCCCTTGCGTCCTGGGCCACAGGTCATTAGCTTTTATTTTTAAACTTCAAAGGTTAGCTTTGAAATAAAAGCTTTAGCTCACTGCACAAGCCTACAGTTTTTCCCAGGTGAAAAAAAACACTTAGTTATAATCAACTTTTTTGGAATTTTGTTGCTGTCAGTTCCCTCTTTTTCTCTGAAAGGGCTTTAGAACCACAACAGCTGAATAATGGTTTTATTTCTATCTGTGAAGGAGGGCAGCGGCTTTGTTCCATGCAGCCTGAAATTAACAACTGAAGTCTGGTTGTAACCATTCTGAGACTTCCTCGCTTTTTTTCCCCCCAAACCAAATACAATTATTTGACCTAATAACCAAATATTTATATAAACCTTAAAGTAAGAAGGAAGAGTAGACGAGAAGAAAAAGAGGAAAAACATGAAGATACCCTGCGCAGCTGCTGCAGTGCCGGAGACTCAGGAACCGTATGTCTCCTACATGGAACAGCACTGAGCATCTGGTAGGTGCCTGTTAATTACTGTTTGCATGAGTGAATGATCAGTTACTCTGCCATCACTGTTCTTTATCAAAGCCAGAGTCTCTTCCCTGCATGAAAGATCACAGTGGCACAAAGTAGGGAGGAGGGGATAGGGAGATTTCTTTTCCAGGAGTGTCAGAAATGACCAGCCTGGAGTCCAGATGAAATAAAATTAGAGGTTGGCTGGTGAGAAGTTCCCACCTCTTCCACCCAACTTAAGATTTGGCTGCAGGGTGAGCATCAGTCTCACATCACTTTGCTGGGGACCAGCTCTCCTGTTTCGATTGAGGGCGGCAGACGATGAAGGACCACAGAAAGAGCTCCTCCTGCAGCTTTCACAACTGCTTGGATAAATGTGCCCTTGCTCTGAGGAAGGGATCTGCCAAGGAGTCTCCCAAGCCCCACATTCTAGCCTGGGAAATCCAGATGGATATTTGGGTCTGCCTCCCACGCAATCCGAGCACAGAGCAGGGCAAAGGCTGAACCCATTCCTAGGAATTCACATTAGTGTTTTGGTTACTCAGGGTCAAAACACTTGCTTGAAAAAGAATTGAACATTTCATCTGGATGAGCTGTACTGTAACTAGACATTCGCACAATGTCGGGCAGCATTGGATTTTGTCAAATTATCATAGCAGAGCCTGAAAATACAAGGATGCCCTTATTACCTAACAACAAACTGGGATTTCAGATCTCTGAGTTTTGAGATGGCCCAGTAAAAGCAGAGAAATCCTTGGGTCCTGTTTACTGTAAAGTCACATATGTAAAAAAAAGAAGAGGGGGGCAGATTATGCTTCTCCATGATCACTTTTTTTTTTAAGATTTTATTTATTTATTTGACAGAGAAAGAGATCACAAGTAGGCAGAGAGGCAGGCAGAGAGAGAGGAGGAAGCGGGCTCCCTGCTGAGCAGAGAGCCCGATGTGGGCCTCGATCCCAGGACCCTGAGATGAAAGCAGAGGCTTTAACCCACTGAGCCACCCAGGCGCCCCATGATCACTTTTTTAAATTCACATATAATTAATGCACAATGTTAAATTACTTTTAGGCGTCCAATATAATGATTCAATAAACCTATATACTTCTCAGTGCTTATCAAGGTAAATATGTTCTTAATCCCCTTTATCTATTTCACCCATCCCCCACCACCTCCCCTCTGGCGACCACCAGTTTGTTCTCTGTACTTAAGAGTCTGGGTCTTCCTCCTCCACTGTTGGTGGGAATGCAAGCTGGTGCAGCCACTCTGGAAAACAGTGTGGCAGTTCCTCAAAAAGTTGAAAACAGAGCTACCTTAAAACCTAACAATTGCACTACTGGATATTTACCCTAAAGATACAAATGTAGTGATCTGAAAGGGCACATGCACCCCAATGTTTATGGCAGCAATGTCCACAAGAGCCAAACTGTGGAAAGAGCCTAGCTGTCCATCACAGATGAATGGATAAAGAAGACGTGCTGTGTGTATGCAGTGGAATACTACGCAGCCGTCAAAACCCCAAACTCTTGCCCTTTGCAATGACGTGGATGGAACCAGAGGGTACTATGCTAAGTGACATAAGTCAATCAGAGAAAGACAATTATCATATGATCTCACTGATGTGAGGAATTTGAGAAAAAAGACAGAGGATCATAGAGAGAGTGAGGGAAAAATGAAACAAGATAAAACCGGAGAGGGAGACAAACCGTAAGAGACTCTTAACCTCAGGAAACAGACTGAGGATTGCTGGAGTGGAGGTGGGCGGGAAGGATGGGGGGGCGGTGGTGGACATTTGAGGGTGTGTGCTATGGTGAGCGCTGTGAACTGTGTAAGACTGATGAATCACAGACCTGTACCCCGGAAACAAATAATACATTATATGTTAAAAGAAAAAAGAGAGTCTGGTTCTTTATCTCATTTTTTCTTTCTTTTGTTTTTTAAATTGCACATATGTAGGGCGCCTGGTGGCTCAGTGGGTTAAAGCCTCTGCCTTCAGCTCAGGTCATGATCTCAGGGTCCTGGGATCAAGGCCTGCATTGGGCTCTCTTTTCAGCGGGGAGCCTGCTTCCTCCTCTCTCTCTGCCTGCCTCTCGGCCTACTTGTGATCTCTCTCTCTGTCAAATAAATAAATAAAATCTTTTTAAAAATTGCACATATGTGTAAGACATTTGGTATTTGTCTTTTTCTAACTTACTTTACTTAGAACGATACCTTCTAGATCCATCCATGTTGTTTTAAATGGCAAAATTTCATCCTTTTTCATGGCTGAGTAATATTCCATTATAGATGTATAAAACATTTTCTTTGTCCCTTCGTCTATGGATGGACATTTGGGTTGTTCCTTTTTGTGGTTATTGTGAACAATGCTGTAGTTAACATAGGAGTAAATATATCTTTCCAAATTAGTGATTTTGTTTCCTTTGGGGAAATACCTAGCAGTGGAATTAATGGCTCATATGGTAATTTTATTTTTAACTTTTTAAGGAACTGCCCCACTGTTTTTCACAGGAGAGCACCAATTTGCATTCCCACCCCAGTGCACGAGAGTTCCTTTTTCTCCACATCCTCGCCAATACTTATTTCTTATATTTTTGATTGTAGCCATTCTGGCAGAAGTATAGTGATATCGCATTGTGATTTTCATTTGCATTTCCCCAGTGATTAGTAATGTCAAGTGTACAGATGGCCAACATCACTATCACTGTTTTTGAATCCCAGGAAACCCCTTTGAAGGAGTGCTGGGATGAGTATAGGCTTTTATACTGAGGATGGGCCAAGAGGAATAGCGTCCTCCATCTGCTAGGGGGAATGTGTCCTTTTATGAGTCTGGTACAAATCGTAATTTATTCCACAGGCTATTTGGCCTTCCTGGAATGCTTGGCCCCTGGAAATGAGGCTATTCTATAAAAACAGTGAGAGGAAATGGTTTTAATACCACCCCATGCAAGAGACCAATGTAATGGTGGTAATTTATCATGTTACAGATCTGCATGTCAATCCAAAGAGCATTTAGCACAGCAAGAGGGAACAAAGTCAAGTTCAGATTGAGGACCTCCTGGGTGATAATTACAATCAAAGATCATAACCCTATTTACTTTAAAAAAATATGCATTTTAGAAATAATTTATAAATAGAAATCCATCGTATTTCTATATCAGGTTTCAAGAGAAACCGATTCACTGAAATGACATTTTTTCCTTTGGGGATTTCACATGAAAGGAATTTAAAATGAACTCTGGCCCTTTATCTCCATGGGTTTGCACAGGCAGTCTCCCCTGTTTGGAATGCTCAGCTCCTGGCTCTTCTGTCCCATTCCCCAGGCCTCAGCTTAGGTTATGGGCTGGGTTGTGTGCCCCCAAAATTAATATGTTGAGTCCTAACCCTCAGTACTTTGGAATGTGATTGCATTTGGAGATAGGCCTTTAAAGAGCTAATTAAGGTCAAATGAGGTCATGTGGATTGGCCCTCATCAGAGGGCTCTGGGATTCTTTTTAGAAGAGGGATTAGAACATGGGCACACAGAATGAAGACCATGTAATGATATGGAGAGGACAGCTATCTGCTAGCCAAGAAGAGAGGCCTCAGAAGGAACCAACTCTGCCTATACCTTACTTGGGACTTAGAGTCTCCAGAACTATGTGAGGAAGTACATTCCCATGGTTTAAGCTACCTGGTCTATGATTCTTTGTTACAGAAGCCCTCGCAAACTGGTAGTTTACCTATCATTTATTTTCAAGGGCCTTGCATGTAAATTAGGTCAGCCTCTACGCCTCCTTGGGCCACTCTGCATTATTCTTTTATAATTCTTACTGCAATTTATAACTGCTTCAAGTGCGTAATAAAAATAATACGGAATTGGGAAGTATTCCAGATCATTATCGTGACCACCTGGTAATCAGATAGGCAGTTCACATGGTGCTGAGAGCTTGGTCATCCAGGAAATCCTCATACGACTCTCTCTTCCTCATTACTAACACAAAGATTGTACTTTGATTGTTTCAGATATTTTCATGCAGTGATGCAAATGGCAGTGGATTGACAATAAAGGATAGGAAACTGAGCCCGAGGAAAATAGAACATGATTGGAAGAGTCAGGTGATTGTGCGGATAGAAGAAAGTCCAAGGCTTTGAATCAAGGCACAGACAAATTACTGAGATCAAGGCAAATTGTTTGTAAGAAGTAAGGTAGATCTACAAGAGATGGGCCAATATAAATCCTGAAGCTTTGAGCCATGCGGAAGACAATTAATTTATGGGCAATCAGGAATCAAAGGATTCTTAAAAGCTGAAGACAGAGAGCAAAGCAAGGAAGGATACAAGGGAGAGTTCTGAATCCAAGGAACGCTCCATGGCTAGAGGCCACTGGATGACGCTGCTCAGCAGCAGCCACGGCTGGCTTGTCTCTACTCTGTTTCCTACTTCTCTTACAAAGAGCGCTTCCCCCCTCACACTCTGGGGACTATCTACTGATTCAGACACCCTGGGCTTTCTGCGCGCGCCGGCTTCATCCTACGGATAACCCACTCATCAGTGGCTCTGCGTATTCACGGGGCTCATTTCTGAGTCTTCTGGTCAGGCAACGGCCTCTAGTCTCCTCTATAGCATGGCCATTCCAAATGTGTCCCAGGCCCTTTTTTGTTGACCTGAGATGGTGCCACGGAGATGAGTTTGTTTTCCTCTCTAGGAAGGGACTTCTGTCAAAGATTAAGAATCTTTGATGGGGCTTGGAGATAAAGATCTATGACCCTCCCCTGCTGAGAATCCCTGCAGGGTCTTCCCATCCTCGCTGGGGGTTTTGACCCAGGCCTTCCTGGCTCTCTTAATTTTTGACACATCCACCCTGTGAAATATGGGTGCCTATGGTATATGAGCTATTAAACTTCCATGGAAAGACCTCTTCCTAAAGGTAACCGGCAGGGATGGGGGGAGGGGCAGCATGGGCATTCCTGGGAAAGGAGGGAATGGAGCATTGCTCAGCCAGCACCTGCTTCTTATGCCACCCATTGGAGGCAACAAGCAGGATGAGGCAGGTGGTGTTGGCTGGAGAGCTGGTCCATGCAGAGGAAAGCTTTGTCTGATTGTGTGGCCAGATGCCTTTGAAGTTAGAGCCAATGTTGGGAAAGTCAAGTTTCTTGTAACTATGAAAGGATTCCCATTAATGGGAATTGAAACTTTCAGCCAATAATGAGGTTTATCTAGCCAGACTCTGGGGACTTGGAAGATGGAAAAAGACACAAGTGCAGGACAAGATCTAGTTCCCACTTTTTTGGAAGGAGCTAGATTCCTGGACAAAGGGAAATGCCCTTAGTGTTGGGAGGAGGGTACAAAAGTTTATTAGGAGGAGAATGTATTGAAGATAATGGTTAAAAAAAAAAAAGTGAAATAATTGTGTGACTTAGTTTCCCTAATATATTAAGCAGCAATACCAATATAATCCTAGGGAAGACAGGGAAGTCTATGCTCCCTCTGGATGAGAAGCACAGGTATACAAGCAAGCCACAGAGAAGAGGAAGAAGGGAAACACCAGTCTATCTGCCCTGGTGGGCTGTGGGAGCGGAAGAGGAAGGAGGAAAGGGAAGCTGCATGTGCTATGACATCCTTCCTCCAGATTAATGAGTAAGTAGCATCTTGCAAAACCCATGGCCCGGCAACCACACTTTCTGGCTTCATTCACTTTCAATCCTTGTTTTTTCTTCTGCATATTTAACTTTTTGGAATTTTATTGTGTATGCTTTGTAATCCATTGCAAATCTTTGTGGAATGAATATGCACTCATTATGGGAATATGTGAAAATGGAGAAGGAACCAGTCCTAGGCTGAGTCCAGATCACTGTAAGGTTTACAGCTTTAGGGAAAAAACTCAAGGCCTTGTGGAGTTTATTTGGGGAATTTAAGAAGTACAGTAGAAGCCAAGATTTCTGTTTTCTCCCCCGAGACATCATCTTGCCTATTAGGGGAATGCAAGCATGGAATTGGTGCTAAGGGTGATGAACATTACATGTGACTGTAAAAGACAATTATATTGTCCTTATGTGTTTTCAAGGAATTGGAACATATCAGACACACACACACACATATGCCACATGTCAGTTTTCAAAGACTTAGAACACAATCAAATTCACTTCACACTAGAATATGCTGAATGTAATTTTAACCTTTCTTTGATAATTCAGGAGCTATTTTAGGCTCCTTGTGCTTCTGGGTTATTACTATGAACATAAATTATTATCATCGATTCTTCACAACCTACGTTCACATTTTTTCTGGCTATTTTACCATGAATGAATAGGAGCCTTCTCAAGTACTTTAATTACTATGTAGAACTAGTAATGAATGTGTAGTTCATTGTAGGGTATGGCTGGGTAAGCTAGTTGGAAAACAATAAAACTTACCTTAAACTGGAAATATATATAAAAATTTTGCTAGTAATGCTTTTTGGGTGATTGATTTCCCATATCAAACATGCAAGAATTCCAAAGAGAAAGTTCATGTTTACTTCAAGAGTTTCAGTGAGAAGGCTGCATTTGGGCATGACTTTGAAAGATTAATCAATTAATTAATGGAGACCAGAGAGCATTCCAAGTGGAAGTTAAAGTAGGAGCACAGGGACAGAGGTGGTTTGGATTGAGTCCCTCACTACTCAAAGCTGTGGTCTGTGGAGCAGAGGCATCGACATCATCTGGCCTTTTGTAGAAATGCAGTCTGGGGCTTTCACTCTAGTCCTACTAAATCAGAATCTATATTTGCTACAAAATCCTCCAAATGATTCATAAACACAATACATTTTGAGATATACTGGTATAGGATATCAAATATATTATTTGTATATAAGGCTGGAAATGGTATCCAATTATGAAGACCTTAATATCATGACAAGGAATTTTGCTTTTATTTGATAGGTCATGTCAACCACTGATGGCTTTGTAAGCAGACTCTGATGTATAGGCTGACAATCAAGTGGAATCGAGGTTGGTCTTACTTTGGAGCCAAAGTCTTAGAAATCCCCTGATGTGCCAGGTTCTTCCAACCTAAAGTCTTGGAGAGCAGTGGTGGTAGCTAGGCCGGCGGGACATCGAATACTGATGTGTAAGTAAGCAACGTTGCTCTGGCTTCTGTGCTTTAGATGAATGTTCGTGAGGAGATATAGGACACAGAATAATAACAGCTCTTTGACAGTCTAAGTAAGAGACTTACCTCTCTAGTTTGGAAGACTACAGAGAGAAAGAAAATGAAGATACAGTTGAGAAATTACAGAGGTAAACCAACAGAACCTCATTTATCCAACAAAGTTTGATTTTTTTTTTTTTTTTTTTTTGGCTATGAATTACCAGACATTTGCTAGACCTTAGGGCATTAAGAGAAAGTATGTTCTTCTTATAAAGTAACTCAAAGCTAGAGATGGAGATAGGCACATAGCACTTTTGAGAGTGGCCAAGTTGATGTTAAGCCCAGGAATGTTCTAGAAATAAAAGATCTCCATCTGAGGAAGCCCACGGAAGCAGAGAAATGGAGGGTTGAACAAGCATGACCAACTTGAAAAAAAAGTCATTTCATGTCACTGGACATAAGGTTTCTTTCTTTTTTTATGATTTTATTTATTTATTTGACAGAGAGAAACATAGCTAGAGAGGGAACATGAGCAGAGGGAGTGATTGAAGGAGGACCAGGCTTCCCACCAAGCAGGGAGCCCAATGTGGGGCTCAATCCCCGGGTCTCTGGGATCATGACCTGAGCCGAAGGCAGTCGCTTAACCAACTGAGCCACCCAGATGCCCCTGGACATAAGGTTTCAAAGGGGACCAACAGGAGACAAAGTTGGAAGGACAGGTTGGAGCAGGGTCCAAAGGACCTTTCTAGGTAGCATTAGGGAAATTATACTTTATCTCATAGGTCATAGGAAAATGCCAAAGGATTCAAAACAGGAGAACAGTAGGGGCAGAATTGGATTTGTGATAAATAACTTTGCCAACAATGAAGATGATGAATCAAAGCGAAGCAACACAAGTGAACCTGGAAAGAAATTCGAGAAAGGAGCAATCAACTGTGTAGAAACGAGGAGGAAACCCAGCTGCTGAAGAGCTGGTTGGGAAGCAGGGAACAGCTCATGATTTTGGTAATTAAAAGGTTATTGGTATCCTTTGAGAATATCCTTTGGATTCATCAGAGAGCAGGTACATTAAGGAGGAGAGAGAATAGAGAGCACGTGTAAGCAGTATTTGCAGGTAATGGAATGTGGAGGCCCATAAAGAGAGAAGAGATCAAGGATGTTGGTTTGACTTTCTCTACCAAATTCTGTCTTGTGGAAACAGAGGATATTGCTTTACATTTTTTCCAGGATAATGCTCTCCATATACCTGATAGTTGCTGAGTGAGTACCAATCTGCATAAATGGATGAATAAAACATTTGGGGCATTTTGCTTGACCTTGGAGTTTCTTCATCCTTCAATTCAACCTTCCTGTTCCACCCTTTTTCATTCAGGCTGTTGGGTTCTGGTAATGAATGGAGCTCTCGGTCCATTTGACCAATGTTGTTTTCCTTTTTCCTCTTGTCACTATGGTCTGATGTCACTAAAATGAGTCTTTGTGTACCCTCCCCTCAAAACTACTTAATTATTTCAGCTGGGCTGCAATGTTAAAAGCATCTGAAAGGCCTCTTAACCTCTGGATACATATGAAAACTATGAAGCAGGGCACCCTGGAAGTCCATGGCAGAGTCCTGAAAGCCTGTCTGGAAAGACAGTCAATACATTGTCCTTATTGGAAAAGGAAGAAAATCAGCGTTTAGTGAGGGTGTGTCAAGTGTTGGTTACTAGGCTAGTGACCTTCGTCTCCATGACAGACCCATGAGGTCATTTTCACTGTCATGCAGACACATAGGGATGGGGCTGGATTTGCTTGACATTCCTGGGCCCTGACCCAAAGGGTTCCAACTCAGGGCTGCTTGACTCCCAGGGCTATGTCTTCACTCTGTCACCATGCCACTCTTGAGGCGGTAGGATTCAGAAATTCTTTTAGTTATGATAGGAACTAAAATTTCCTGTAAAAGGAAGACAAAAAGGAGAAATGAAAAGGAAGAAACATGAGAAGCCAGGACTCTGGGGTGGGGTGGGGGGGTCTCTGGAGGCCATTAAGCTGGTTTGGGATTTGCCATGTGGTAGGGGGCTACTTCAAGGTCTTCAGAAGGGGCAGTGGATGTGAGTGAAGCTAAAAGCTTAAAAAACAAAAACAAAAACAAAAACAAAACCCCACCTAAAACAGAATGTTCTCATCAGACAGGACTTGGGTGTAGTAGATTACGGACATTTTTGTCTGATAACAATGGCAGGTTCTACCATCTTGGATTTGCAAAGAGCACAAACTCTGGGTTAGTGATCTATCATGACCAGTCCAGGCTAATGCGTATGACTGTGAGCTCAGGGATCTGTATCTTCAGGAGCCTGCTGGCTTCCTCTGAGCTTCCATTCTGCCCTCTGGGATAATGGTCAATGATGGCCATTTATCCAGTGCTTATGGTCCATGCTTAAGGTCTCACGTTCAGATGATTTTTTATGACTGTCACATGAGGTAGGTAGTTCTATCCCCACTTGCACAGATGAACACTGGAATTTGGAGAAGTGAGAACATTTGCTTCGGAGCACACTCTAAGTATAAAATCATGGTTTATACTCGGATCTGTGTTAATCATAATAAGCACATAATAAGAACCACTGTGCCCTACTGCCCTTTATAAATCTAGTTTCTTCTATTTGTTTATTTTAGGGACTTTTTCACTGGGCTGTGAGCTACCTGAGGGCAGAAGTGACTCTTATCTCTAGATAACGGAAGCCTAGGGTAGGGCCTAACACAGAGCAGACACTCAAGAGACAGCAGAAGGAAAGAATTGATGGATTTCTTCAAGAAAGGGAGGGCTATTAGTAATATTTCATGTCCAGTGTGGTCTTTTGTAGATATAAACATGAATCTATAGATTTAATGTGAGACCATCATAATATACATGCTGATTTGTAATCTACCTTTTTCGTAGTACTAGTGAGCTTCTTTCTATGTTACTAAATATTCCTCTAAACATTATTTTGACATTAAAAAATAGATGTGTTCCCTATTTCCCTCTTTTCCCATCGGAAAAATAAGCTGCTTATTGGGAAAATATCAAAATGCAGTATCTCAAGATTCTCTCATGGGCCATAAAAGCTTCTGGAACTCTATTCAAAAATTAATTTCACACATAAAAAAATTAGCCATCCTAAAGGAAAGATATTAAGGGAAAAGTTTGGTAAGATCATTTCCAAGTTTAAATATCATCCCAGAGCCACAGCATTTCATAAAATCTGCCGAAAGTCCCATAACAGCACAAAGGGAAACTCTCAAGCTCTTCCTAAATTACACGGACACTACATATTTTTATGTTTTAAAAGGAAAAAATAGGTTACCACAAAGACACTGTGCATTTAGACTTGAACATATTGGTTAGCGTTCACCTCAAACTGATTGTTGATTGGATTTTATAGGTTAATCTCTTACATCCTTGTTTTCAACAATTCAGTATTTTTCCATCAAGCCTTAGAAAGGGGCCAGGAATACAGTTTAGAGCCTTAGAACTTAATTCTCTAGAGTGTGCTGTTTTTGGAGAACCCAGGTAGACTTCTCATGCCTAGATCTGGGCACTTTGCTTCCACTATTGGGGAGCAGCCTAAAGCCTGGCTGCTAATGCTGGAGATTTGACTTGCATAAAACCCCAGTGAGAGGGGCAGCCCCTGCTGACAGGGACTAATGACTTATTCCTATAGCCCTGGTGGCTCCTGCCCCCCTTCCTCCTCTAGCAGCAGAATTGGGTCTTCCCATCCTAAACAACTGAGCTTGTTCTCATGCTTTCTTGCGGGAGCATATGGCACTTACACCTCCGTGGAGCCTTGGCATACTTCGGCTCGGTTGTCAGAGTTCTGAGGTGAGGTGTGAGAAGAACGTGTCTCTAGCTGATAGTACAGCAAGTGCAAAAAAACACATCTCGTGGTGGCTAGATCTAAGTCCACGGGACTGCCGCAGACTCCCGTGCAGACCTGAGGTCGGAGTCAGAGATTTCACAGTGTGCATGCACTGTTCTCCTACATCTCACATTACTGATCTGTAAAACAAAGACAAAAAATATACCTGATAGAATAGCTATAAGAATTACATGAGAAGGGCACCTGGGTGGCTCAGTGGGTTAAGCCTCTGCCTTCAGCTCAGGTCATGATCTCAGGGTCCTGGGATCGAGTCCCACATCAGGCTCTCTGCTCAGCAGGGAGCCTGCTTCCTCCTCTCTCTCTGCCTGCCTCTCTGCCTACTTGTGATCTCTGTCAAATAAATAAATAAAATCTTAAAAAAAAGAATTACACGAGAAAATACGTGTATAATGACTAACATAATACCAGTCAATGTAACTAAAGTCTTATCATTCATTTAGCCCACAACTATGTATCAAGTACTGACTTCAGGCCATGCACTGAGGTTGCAATAGTGAGACACGGACATGATTCTTTTTTTCAAGGAGATTATATTCTAGTAAAGTGTTACTAAATTTTTCGTGTTACTATTAACATGTGGTATATTAGTTATCTATTGCTATATAACAGATTATCCCAAAATGTGGAGGCTTAAAACAGCAAACTTCTATTTTCTTAGTTTCTATGGGCTAGGAATTTAGTTTAGCTAGGGGATTCTGGCTCAGGGCTACTCAAGATGTTGGTGGCAGGTGCGGTCATGGGCAAGCATGGGGCTGGGATTCACATCCAAGATGGCGCACCCGTGTGGCTGTTGGTGGAAAGCCTTCATTCCTCACACGTGGGCCTCTCCATAGGGCTGCCTGAGTGTCTCTAGGACATGGCAGTTGCCTTCCCACAGAGTAAGTCTTCTAAGAAAGAAATGAAGGATAGAGTAGTGAGATCTTCTGTGGCCTATTTGCAGGTGCCACATCCTGCCCCTTCCACTATATTCTATCTTAGAGGTGAGCTGAGAAGTCTAGGCACACTCAAAAGGAGAGTAAGAAATTAGCACCACCCTTTGGAAGGAGGAATTTCAACTTGTGGACAGTATTTTAAAACCACCACGTAGAGTACAGGAGAGAGATCTGAGTGGAGTGGGGATGTTAGTGGAGGCCAGACTCAGAAGTATGATATAGGGCTCACTGAAGAGTGGGAGGGTCCCAGCTGGAGGCAGCAGGGACTATTATCCTGCTACTTTTGTAGAAAGTAATATGTGAGTATCAATCCTATGAACAGGACATCGTGAGATCATGAACAGCCTTATTTGAGTACCCTCTGCTGTCTAAGGCCCAAAGAAAATGAAAAACCTGTTTTCTAGAATGTTCTTGATTCCCCTTCCATTTCTGCATCTTTTAAGATCTGTTACACAGCCTTGTCCTTTCTGAAATTCTTTTCTTTTTTAATCTATAAAGAAATTTCTTCCAGTTCCAAAACTTAATATTCATGAAAACAGAAGTAAGCACAAAATGTCTAATTTTCCTAGAAATGCACTTAAATTGCTCAAGCTCTTTCTCTTATGCCACAACTCTCTCTCAGAGCTGATGAGCATATGCTCACTTCAGTAAGAGAAATGAAACCAACTTTGACTTGTCTTGTTTACTTCTTCTAGGAGAACTCTGTATCTCTAAAAGGGCCCAGGGTCCTTTAACAGAGAGAGACAACCCCCCCAACACACATCGTGCAAAAACACAAGCAATCACTTAATATGGGGGACTTCAGTAGTTATTTGTTGTGTGTTTGATTTATATGCTTGTTTAGTCTTACTAACTACAGCACTGGGTGAGTAGATACCTAAATCTGTTGGTTTATAGACAAAGCAAATAAAATTTGTCTGTTTCTCATGTAGCTATGTTTTAAAAGCAACCGAGAACTGGGGCAAGATTTCTACTGGCAGAGCATTTTAGAAGCCAAGGTGGGTCCTTCGTGGGTTTTCACGTAATGTTTGTCTCTGTAGACCATTCTCCTACTGCTCACGATCTGTGGTTAGGTCAATACCCTCAAGGAGAACAAGTGCATAACATTGTCCCCTAGTTTCTTCTCTTCTCTCGCCTCTCTGTAATGTGGGTGTTTTGCTTGACCTCATTTCCACTGGCAAAGAAAGGAAGAAAATTTGTATCTAAATTAGTACCTCAATGTTTTCTCTGCTCAGAACTTTTCAGTGGTGTTCCATTGCTCTTAGAAGAAAATTCTTCACTGTGGCCACTAAGACTCTCCATGGCCTGGTCCTGCC
The DNA here is from genome assembly GCA_004023965.1 of Spilogale gracilis. Taxonomy (NCBI): domain Eukaryota; kingdom Metazoa; phylum Chordata; class Mammalia; order Carnivora; family Mephitidae; genus Spilogale; species Spilogale gracilis. The sequence goes on from PITA01000573.1 coordinate 33,651, forward strand.
TGGCCCTTCAGCTACATTGGGTATCGCTCTTCCCCCTACTTTCTCTGTGTCAGTCACATTAGCTTCCTCTTAGTCCCTCACAGTCCCCATCATCTTTCCTGCCGTAGGACTTTGGCGCATGTTGTTTATGCTATGCCCTCTGCCCTCTGTGATCTTTGAATCTCAGCTTTAGGCACAAGGAGACCTTCCCAACCTTCCTGACTAGGCCAAATGTCTCTGTTATAGGCTTTCCAAGTTCCATGTAACTCTTGTTTCTAGTCCCTCTGTTTGTTGCTATTTTAACACATGGTTTTTGTACAACTCATTTCTATTCCTCTTCCTTGGTAGATGGAGGTTCAAGACTGTATCTGTTTTTGATCAGCCCAGCACCAATGTACTTAATACTGTGTGTGGAACATCATAGATGCTTAATCAGTGTTCATGAAGTCAATGGGGGAATGCACCAGGATTTGCTCTAGACCACTGCTGTTCTCTAGCTGTATGAATTTGGGTACATGACTTACATTTTCTAGTTTCAAGTTTGTTCTCTTCAAATACAATTGATAATGTCCACTGACCTCACGAGATTGTCATGAAGATTAAGTAAAGTGATCAGTGTAAAGATGCTTAACACAGTTCCAGGCATGTAGCAGATAATAAGTGGTGGATATCTGTATTCATCTTCTACCATCACATATGCCCTCAAACTAAAAAAAAACCACAAGTGGATTTATTATTCTTGAAAGTTAGTATGGAGTATGGTATAGGGGAAGCATGAACGTGCCATCTGCCTGTCTCTGTCCCTGGAGAGTATTCCAGGAGGCTCCTACAGGGGCATGTTAAATTAGATGCCTGCCTTTCGGGCTGAGGTTCTAATATAAGCAAGCACCTCCTTCACTCTAAGTTTGGAGATTTTACATGCTGAATTACGTGCACTGAGTTATGTGGCTAACCCCCCAGGAGACACCTCTTGATCTCCTGGCTCTGGAGGCCAGGGGAGCTTGCATTCCTCATCCCAAGAGACTGCAATAATCTGTGTCACCCCAAAAGGAGGTCACACACCCTAATTTTTTGCAAGTCTTGCCAGAAGACACCTGTGTATCAATTCCCTCCTGTGGCCAGTGGGGCTTCTGATGGCCGTGGGCACAGACAGGACCAGCTGAGAAAGCAGTCTTAAACAGCTGTCACCCTCAGGGCCGGACCCAGGAGCTCAGATTGAGGTGAAGGAGGCTGATTAGCTAATCATCATGACTGTGGCCTGAGGGGCAGGCTTCTAATTAAATACACATCTGGGGGCTGACTGTAATCCTTTCCAGACACCTGTAGGGCAGAGGCTGTCTTCGTGCTCACCCTGTGCCACATTGCAGAGCCCCAGTATCTCCTGGAGGGGAGCTTTACCCATGTCTGGTGCCCTGCTTTTTATGTTTGGTGCCCCAGTTTTTGTGGTCACTGCCCAGGAGACACCTCCAGATTGCCTGGCTCTGGCGGTCAGTGGGGCTTATGATGGTGCTCCCATAGGACTGTATATATTTGCATACATTTATTTATTAATTTAAGACTTATTTACTTAAGAGCAAGAGATAGTGCAAGTTGGGGGAGAGGCAGAGGGAGAGAATCTTTCAAGCAGACTCCACACTGAGTGTAGAGCCCAAGGCAGGATTCATTCCCACGACCCTGAGATCATGACCTGAGCCCAAACCAAGAGTCTGACGCTTCATTGACTGAGCCACCCAGGTGCCCCTATATTTGTATACTTTTTTTTTTTTTTAAGATTTTATCTATTTATTTGACAGAGAGAAACACAGCTAGAAAGGGAACACAAGCAAAGGGAGGGAGAGAGGGAGAAGCAGACTTCCCGCCAAATAGGGAGCCCGATGTGGGGCTCGATCCCAGGTCTCCGGGATCATGACCTGAGCTGAAGGCAGTCGCTTAACCAACTGAGCCACCCAGGCGCCCCTATTTGTATACTTTTAAAAGCTGCCGCCTGAGGGTCTGTCTTATAGTCAATCTGAATTTAGGTGTTGACATTCTCCTCTTTGGGACACTAACCCCTAGGGACATCCTTAAATACAGGGAACTGTTAAAGCATAACAGGTTGCTTGGATAAGCACCCCGGGTCTGAGAAATAACCAAGAGCTGGGACAAAGTTGAACAAGGTTTACCTTGGACATGAAGCCATTCCTACAAGACTGCAAGAGATTGTTGTGTTGATACAAAAAAGAGAATGAAGCAAAATGAATAAACAGAGGAGTATGTTCCAAATGAAAGAACACGATGAAACCTTAGGAAAAAAAACCTTAATAAAATGGAGATAAGCAACTTACCAAGATAAAAAGTTCAAAGTCATAAAGATGTGCAGTGACCTGGGGAGAACAGATGAACACAAGGAGAACTTCAACAAAGTGACAGAAAATATAATTACCATTATTGAAATGTCCGTACTACCCAAAGCAATATACAGATTCAATACCATCCCTATCAAAATTCCAATGACATTTTTCTCAGAAATAAAGCAAACAATTCTATCATTTGTATGGCACCATAAAAGACAACAACCAGCCAAAGAAACCTTAGGAAAGATGAACAAAGCTGGAGGTTTCACAGTCCCTGATTTTAAATTATACTACAAAGCTGTAGTAATTAAAACAGTTAAGCTACTGGCATAAAAACAGACACATAGATCAACAGAACAGCATAGAGAGCTCAGATGTAAACCTGTGCATATATGACCAACTAATTTCCAACAAAGGAGCCAAGAATATACCATGAGGAAAAGATGGTGTCTTCAGTAGATGATGCTGGGAAAACCACATGCAAAAGAATGAAACTGGATTGCTATCTTATATCATACACAAAATTAACTTGAAATGGATTAAAGACTTGAATGTAACACCAAAAGCTATAAAACTCCTAGAAGAAAACACAGGTGGTAAGCTCCTTGATATAGGTCTTACTGATGAGGGTTTGATCCAATGCAAAAGCAGAAGCAACAAAATAAAAATAAACAAGTGGGACCACATCAAACAAAGAAGCTTCTGCACAACAAAGGAAACCACCAACAAAACAAAAAGGCAACCTACTGAATGGGAGAAAAATATTTGCAAATCATATATTTGATAAGGGACTAATATCCAAACTATAAAAAGAACTCACACAGCTCACTAACTTTAAAACAAACAATCTGACTTAAAAATGGGCAGAAGATCTGAATAGGCCATTTTTCCAAAGAAGACACACAGATGGCCTGTATATACATGAAAAGGTGCTCAACATCACTCATCATCAGGGAGATGCAAATTAAAACCATAATGAGATATCGTCCCACATCTGTTAGATGGCTAGTATCAAAAAAAATAAGAAACAACACGTGTTGGCAAGGAACGTGTTGGATGTGGAGCACAGGGAACCCTTGTAAACTCCTGGTGGGAATTCAAATTGTTCAGCCACTGTGGAAAACAGTATAGAGGTTCCTCAAAACACTTAAAGTAGAAACTACCTTATGATCCAGCAGCCCTACTTCTGGGTATGTTTATCCAAAGAAAATGCAAACACTGACTTGAAAAGATACACGCATGTCTATGTTTACTGCAGCATTATTTATAACAGCCATGATATGGATAGTACCTGTGTCCACTATGGGCGAATGGATAAAGACACTGTGGTGTCTTTACACACACACACACAATGGAATATTATTCAGCCACAAAACAAGACGAAATCTTGCCATCTGCAACAACATGGATGGACTTCAAGGGCATCATGCTGAGTGAAATAAGTCAGACAGAGAAAGAAAAGTAGTGTATTGTTCCTCTTACATGTGGAATCTAAACAAAGCAAAACAAAAAAACCCACCCCCCCCCAAGCTCACAGATACAGAGAATAAATTGTTGGTTGCCAGAGTCAAGGCAGAAATGAAATTTTTTTAGGTGAATTTTTTTTTTAAGATTTTATTTATTTGACAGAGAGAAACACAGCGAGAGAGGGAACACAAGCAGGGGGAGTGAGAGAGGGAGAAGCAGGCTTCCCGCCGAGCAGGGAGCCCGATGTGGGGCTCGATCCCGGATCTCCGGGATCATGACCTGAGCCGAAGGCAGTCGCTTAACCAACTGAGCCACCCAGGCGCCCTTAGGTGATTTTTTTTAGGTCTAAATAAGTTGGATAATGATAATGAGAAAAGATCAAAAGGGCTTCCATTAATTCTCACTGACCCCTATCTGCACCGTGCCTGGCAGGTCAAATTTTCCCATTTGTTCCCACCATGGCTTAGAAACCAATAATTCAGTAGAACTAAAGAAGCCTACGTTGTTTTTGGTCCTCATTGTGTTACCAATGTTATGAAATGACATAAAATGTTAGAAAAACAAGCACAGCAAAACGGAGTTCTTCATAACCTCTTTATTTCTCCTGAATTTAAATTTATCCTGGGGGAAGCGTGAACAGAAGAAGCAAAAGTGGGTTGTTGTTTTTTTTTCCATTTTACAATACATGCAACACAAAATCTTCTTAATTTGGAATAAATCTGGCTAAGCACCTCTGGGTGGGGAATTCTGGGAGATGGTGTAAAACACGCCTTGATCTGTTTCTTATACAACCAGTTGCTGTTATTAATGAGCCCACAACATCAAGGTGTAATTAAAAAAAAGTTAATGTGATTTTTAAAATTCTAGACTCATGCTTTCCCATTTTATAGACAAAGGAATGGAAATATAGGGGTTAGTTTCTTCCCTAATGTTAGTGGTTACCTAAAGTCCATTCTTAATTTGGGAATGAGGACATCACTTTCCTAAGTCCAAAATTCACTTATAAGTACTGAATGTAAAAAGCAATAAACTCTTTGTTTTTAGTCTTGGATGCCTTGTTCTACCTAATGGAGCCTGTTCCCTCACCTCTTCCCCACACCCAACCAGGGTCCTCTCTTTTCTCATGGCTCTACCTGAAACGATAAAGTAATATGGACACCTCTTCTGAAAGAATTGAAATTAGGTCTATGGTGGTGGCGCCTGGGTGGCTCAGTTGGTTAAGCAACTGCCTTCGGCTCAGGTCATGATCTCGGAGATCCAGGACCGAGCCCCACATCGGGCTCCCTGCTCGGCGGGGGGCCTGCTTCTCCCTCTCTCACTCCCCCTGCTTGTGTTCCCTCTCTAGCTGTGTTTCTCTCTGTCAAATAAATAAAATCTTTAAAAAAAAAAATGAGGTCTATGGAGAGGACTGCATTCCATTGCTTCCTTTGCCTTCATGCTCACAGAAGCCTAGCCCAGCAGAGAGGAGAGAAAGATGGTGTCTCCATGGGTAGATGCTCTTGTCAGACAAGCTGCATCCTGGGTTTGGGGCCAGGAGAGGAGCTCCAAACTCACCCACTGGTAGAATGTGGAGCCACCCTATACATTTAAACAAGCCTGACTCATTCACATACCATGTGACTCAAGACCAGTGTAGACAGGCCGCAGGCATTTCAGCTCTCATGACACACAGTCCAGAAATCACTTCACTCTGATTCAGATTCTTGATTTTGTCGACTATTTTTGGTACCTGTGATACCCTTTCACTTGCCAAGTGAGTATGTGATCTTCAGTGTGGTCCTCAGCCCTGATGATGATAATGACGACAGAATAATAATTCATATTCATCACACACCTGCCATGTTCCAGACACAGACACGATATATATTTCTTGCAACTTTTATAATAACCTTTTATTATACTCAGTTTATAGACAAGGAAATTGAAGGCCATAGATATGAAATGACTTTCTCAAGGCCATACAATTTATAAGGGATGAAACTGAAATTTATACACAAGTCTCTGACATCCACACTTGCTCGTTCTACCACATCTCAGTGTTCCTTCCATGCTTTTTAACTTAGGCACATTCTCTTTCTTTTTCTGTTCTTGGTTTCTTTGAGAGACTCCTGCTCTCAGAGCCCAAACCCCAGATGCTGTACTCATTCGGACCACCCAGCCTCTAGTAACAGATTGTAGTTTCCTCTGTATTGCCAAGTCTGGACAATATGGCCTCATCACTGAGTTTAAGTGCTTTCACACCTGCTGATTGTGGGAAAATCAGAGAATGAGAAAGAAGATAAGAGGACAGGGTATTTGGGAAAGTCATGTAGCAGGATTATGGGGCATGGAGGAGGATAGCGAGAGGGGGGATGATATGAGACACCTGTGCAGAGACAATAACATTCCATAGCCAATCAAAGATTCTTCTATGGCACATCCATTAAACTTCAGGACCCATTTACAATGGGAACTCATCCAAGGGTACATTTATTTAATCATTGTCCCTCTCCTATCCCACACCGCAGGCCCCTTGGGTATTCTTACCACTGAGAATGTATGATCTGATTTCATAATTGACTGGTCCCAGAAGACCTGAAGGCCAGCAAAGGAGCCAGGTCACAGGAAGAGGGACAAAGATAAGAAGTCTGTGGTTACCTTAATGGGCTGACCAAGGCATTGGGGACCTACGGTGAGGGCACTTACATCCATAAACTATGTGCAGACTTAGAAGATAATGTTACCTTTCAGGATCATTATAGCTTGGGGCCATTTTCACCAAGCACAGTCCAACCTGTCTAAAATAGCTGCTGTCCTTTAATGCCTCCAGGGGACAACAGTCACATCTTTTATAATCCATGGGCCACCCCAAATCTCACAGAAATATACTGTCTTCTTTCACGTTAGGGAATGTCTCCCTTGGATAGGGATGAGACCAATATGATCTCTTTGTCTTAATCTGGTTATGATAATAGACCACGAAGCAGGGACCCCTCAAATTTGACCCACTGCTCCCTAGGAGCATCGTGACAAGCCAAGGCAGACATAGCAACTCAACCATTTGATTTGGCCAATTCCGATTATCTAATCTCCTAAAGGCCCTTGACTTTGAAGTCCCAGTATTTAATTTAGGCCTCTGCAGTAAATTTATGGAAAATGTGTTAGGAAACGGAAATCTCTCTTGATACGGACAAGGCCCAAGATAATGTCAATTCCCCTCTGGCCAATAGAGAAGTCCATGTTTTGTCTGTTCTGAATTAGCAACATGTGGAGGAAGTAATTCTGATGATGATAACAGAGCATTACATTTCTAGTATAATTGCTGCTTTCTAATAGGCTTTTAGTGACATGAGGCTCATACCAATAGCAAAAGTCAGAGCGATTGCTGAGATGTGGTCTTTCCATTGCTTGTTAAAAGCTATTTCCTTTCCATGATGGGAACAGAACACGCAAGCAGTACAAGCTTTGGTGGATCTCATCATGTAGCTTTTGATTTTTATTTGATAATGACTAAAAGAAGTCCATGAACCTGCTACTTCTAAAATTAATATCTTGCCTTATTTAGTATTTATAGGAGCTATATATTCTTGATTCATAGTTCTCCAGACTCGTTCCCCACTTATCCTTGCCTTGCATTCACTGGTGTCCCTGGATTGCTTATTATGCCTCTTTTTTGTTATACCTGTTGCCAATTTTAGGAATCTGGAAACATTTTGTCAACCCTCCTTGCATTCCCCAGGAGCTATTTCATGGAGGAAGACTCCTAATGGTCCTTGAAAGCCCAATTAAACACAAAGAGAACAGTGGCAGTGAGAAAGTCACTCTGTTTGAAATTCATGCTAAAAACCATAGGAAGGAGGGGCACCTGGGTGGCTCAGTTGGTTAAACAACCGAATCTTGATTTCAGCTCGGGTCATGATCTGAAGTGAGATGGAGCCCTGTGTAGGGCTCTGTGCTCAGCGGGGTGTCAGCTTGAAGATTTTTTCCTTTTGTCCCTCCCTCCTACCCCACTCATTCTCTCTCTTTCTCTATAAAATAAAATAAAATAAAATAAAATAAAATAAAATAAAATAAAATAAAATCTTTAAAAACTATAGGAGGGAAGCTTCTCAACTAATGTTTCTGCTGCCTTTTCATGTATACCTGCTATGGAAGGAAGAGTTCAACAAATATTCAAATTTAAAAAATTAAATGTGTCAACTACATTTCAATCAAAACTTTTTACAAAATTCAGCCAACACCTTATTTGAGAAGTTCTTTAAAACACCTAGCATACACAAATGTGGACCCAAGAAAGTTTGATATTGAAAGAGTGAGTAGTGACCATCACAGAGCACTATGGCCACCATACTATGTGGGTTTTCATAAACAAAAAGAGAGCCCTAGTTCTTATCTGAAGGCATGAGGGGAGGATGCACTCAGAAAAGCTGAGGGGATTGGAGGTAATGTTTTTAAACACTTATACTCTAATGTCCGTAGCTTCATGCCCACTTAGTTTCCGACATATACTGCAGTTTATACATATATGTGTATATATAGACATATACATATATACATACACACCTATAAACATATATATAGATACTGTGTGTGTGTGTGTGTATGTATGTATATCCCTATATCTTCTTCTATAGCCCTGACCTGGCCTTCTACCAACTGGAGGAGCGATTGCATCCCATGCTTTAAACTGAGTGATGAACACATTGCCAGAGGCCATCTGGGGAACACTCTTCCCTATCTGTAGAAAGTATAAAACTAAATCAAATAAATGTAAACAGAATCATCCTGGGCAGCCTCCAGGGCAGTTTCTGTACAACAAAATTTCCGAAAGACATAAATCAGACTCAAAAGAGTCTTGAAAAGTAATGTAAGCATTTGGAGAAGTTTTTTGGGGGAGGCAAAGATGAGGAAAAATACCAAAAAAAAAAAAATACTTTGAATGACAACATTCTTAAACCTCAAAACGTTGATCCACTAAACTCGATTCATTAGTAAAATGAGTTTTTCCTATGGCATGCATAGGAATTTTAGGAATTTCTTATACTCAATGCTGCACATCCAGACTATAAACAGAGATATCTGGTCAATAAGAGAGAGACAATTTCTAGGAGCTATGCTGGCCTCGGAGTGCTTAGGAGGCTGCATATAACTGACATTTCTGGAACAGTCTGTTTGCTACCCTTATAATCCTGGACATCCAACAAGCTCATTTCGTATTTATGTCATTTTAACTTTATAGCCACAGGACTTTTTAGCTTGGGAGAGGATAGCTTTCAGGAAAAAAGTTTATTCTAGGGAACTGTCCCCTTTTCTTACAAAAAAATATCTCTTCCAATGATTAACTTGTACTTCTAGATATGAATAAAAAAACAAAAGGCTATATTGTCTCACTCTGCAATTAACAAGGCAGGAATCAAGAAATGTTAGAGAGGCTGTGGAGAAAGGGGAACCTTCTTAAACTGTTGGTGGGAATGCAAATTGGTGCAACCACTTTGGAAAACAGTGTGGAGGTTCCTCAGAAAACTAAAAATAGAGCTACCCTATTACACTATTGAGTATTTACCCCAAAGGTACAGATGTAATGGAAAGATGTAAGCCACATGTACCCCAATGTTCATAGCAGCAATGGCCACAATAGCCAAACTGTGGAAAGAGCTGAGGTGCCCTTCAATAGATGAATGGATAAGGAGGATGTGGTCCATATATACAATAGAATATTACTCAGCCATCAGAAAGGATGAATACCCAACTTTTGCATCAACATGGATGGGACTGGAGGAGATTATGCTGCGTGAAATAAGCCAAGCAGAGAAAGTCAATTATCATAGGGTTTCACTTACTTGTGAAACATAAGGAATAACATGGAGGACAGTAGGAGAAGGAAAAGAAAAGTGAATCGGGAGAAATAGGAGGGGGAGACAAACCATGAGAGACTGTGAACTCTGAGAAACAAACTGAGGGTTTTAGAGAGGAGGGGGTTGGCATTAAGGAGGTCACGGATTGCCTGGAGCACTGGGTGTGGTGTATAAGCAATGAATCTTGGAACACCACATCAAAAACAAATGATATATTTTATGGTGACTAACATAACACATTTAAATAAGTAAGTAAGTAAGTAAATAAATAAATAAATAAAGCTCTCTTCTGCATCAGGGCAAAGCTTTTCTAAAGAACATGTTCTAATCTGTTAGTGCAACTATAAATTCAGACTTCCTAGAAAAGTGTGGAATTATATGCTCTAAGCTACAAATAACAGTTACGTCTAGAGCACTCTATTGTTCTCTGTATTATTCAAATTTTATATACTGAACATATATTAATTTATAATAAAAGGATAAATGTTCTTTTTTTTTTTTTAAATTTTACTTATTTATTTGACAGAGAGAACACAGCCAGAGAGGGAACACAAGCAGGGGGAGTGAGAGAGGGAGGAGCAGGCTTCCCGCCGAGCAGGGAGCCCGATGTGGGACTCGATCCCAGATCTCTGGGATCATGACCTGAGCCGAAGCCAGTCACTTAACCAACTGAGCCACCCAGGCGCCCTAAAAGGATAAATGTTAAAAAACAACAACAAAACAAAACAACAAAAAAAGGAATTCTGTTGATGAACTTATACTATCAGTAGCTGTGTTACTGAATGCCATTCAACTAATGTATATATATTTTTCAAAACTTAGTTTTGCACATCAGTAAATCAAATAGCAAATTTATTACCACTGATTTAATAACGTCTAATAATGAAGCCATGTTGTAGCTCTTTAAATTTTAGTTAAACTTGATTTTTTTTGAAAAAAAAAATAACGGCTGATTAGGCATTTTCTCTGTATTTATGGTTTTCCTTTTATAATTTTTTAATGTATCCTTGGGATCCAAAATGGATTCATGTCTGTGCTTCAGATGTTGAAAGGATGGAAGACCCACCTGAGAAGATCAGGTTAAGGATCTTCTGCTTGGAAAGCAGGTCAGCCTAGAAGGTTCTACTCTAGTTTCAGAGTCTACTGCCAAAATGTAGTGTCATGAATCCAGTTGAAAGGAGCCAGGGTAAAGTGGGGAATGGTAAAGAAAGAGGATAAACAGAAAGAGAAGCTGAATGTTGATTCTGATGGACAGGAGAAGCAGACATGCACAGGGAAAGTAGAAGGTGAAGTCAGGATGAGCACCTCTGAGCTTTGTCCAAGACAGAAGTAGTGGTTAGAACCCTTTATATCAGTGTCATAGAGGTAAAGTCAACAGCAGAAGGGAGCAATGGATTTTGTGGCAGAAACCTTTCATTATGCACCATCATCTCTTCTCCCCTTCTTGCTACCCAAAATATCAGCTGGACACTTGAATGCCAACAATCAAAGTTTATGCTTCTCAAATTTCCTTGCAGCTCAGTATAGCAATGACCATGTTCTATCAGGATGTAAGCAGAAATGGAAGTTCCCTGAAAAGAGAACGTCCTACTCTTCTATAATTTTGTCTTTGGAATGCAGACATGATGGCCAGAAGGAAGCAGTCATCTTGGGCCATCCATTGAAAGCCAGTTGACAGCAGATCAGTAAGGTGGAGAGATCTACTTTGAGCTGTTTAAATTTCTAGAAAAAGGAAATACAGTTCTTCTTGTCATCCAGACCTCTGTTATTTGTTATTTTGCGTTTTCTACTGTCTATAGTCAATATTAAGTAATGCAGGTAGAGAGAAAGGAATGAGTGAGTGCAGGAGTCTGGATTATGTTGTTTTCAGATGCAAGATGATCACATTCCCTCTTCTTGTTTTGCTTCTTCCCTTCTCAGAGGGTAAGAGGGTTATCAAAAAGGGTTATTCCTGACATTTCAATTTGTATTGCAACAACCTACGTGCTAAAAGACCATTAGATTTCACAGAAAGATGAAATTCTTCTGGTACATCAGTGCCCCTCATTCCTGGACTAGACTTCAAGGGACACAAATTTTTTTCCAAATCTTCTCTACCTTTGCTCAAACCTACTTTCCAGACACCCTTAGCATTCCTATTGCCTCCAAAGTGGGGGGAGGCAGAGTGAAATAGGTCAGAAGCTGGCAAACTATAGCCCAAGAGCCAAACTTAGCCCACTGCCTGCTTTTTTTTTTTTCATGATAAGACGATAATTTTTTATGAAATTTTATCAAGAATCAGAGTTTGGCTAACTGTGACTATCAAAACTGTTAATAAAATCATAAATGAAGGAAGAGCAAGTGATAAGGGAAAAACTGTACTCTAAGATGGTCAACCAAACCAGCAGGGGAATTCTAGTCCCCGTCTCAAAGCCCTTCCAGGTTCTTCGCTACCCCGTTTCCCACGTGTGTACCAGACATACCAAGTATGTGGAAGTAGAGGGTGTAAATTACCCTCCCTGCTTGTACTTGGGGCTCACCTCTAGAGAACACTCCCCTGAGCCCACCGGTGTTAAATGAACCTCCGATCCTCCAAAGTCTCCAAGTGCTGCTTGGTTCTTCCATCAGGATCCGGTCCAGGTTCTGTAACACAAGAAATCAGTTACCTCCACATTGGAATACTCTGTTAGTAAAACATATAAAAAATGAGAACACATTAAACTGAAATAAAAACTGAAGTAGTTACATTCACACACAAACAAAAGCCCATCGATGGTAGATCAGCCTAAAGTAGCACTCAAATGAACTAGCATAGTTCAATAGGAAGGCCATAGGATGGATATTTTATATATATTTTATAGTACTTTATATATGAGTAAGTATATATACACAAAGCTTGCAGATAAAAATGGTTGTTACATTTTTTTAATGGTTGAAAAAAACAAAAATAAGAATATTTGTGGCATATGAGCATAATATGTAATTCATATTTTAGAGTCCAGAGATGAAGATTTTTGCCACACAGTCATGTTCCTTGGCTCACTTATTGTCTGGCTCTTTTCACATCCCATTGGCAGCCTTGAAGACTCAGGCCAGAGACCTTATGGCCTGCAAAACCTAAAGTATTCACTGTCTTGCCGCTTCTAGAAGAATGTTGCCAGCCCCAGTCTTAGGTAAAAGCAGCTGATTTGGTCTAAAACCTGATCCTATCACTGGCTTGCTGACTTGAATTTGGACTTGCCCTTAACCTCTCTTACCTTTCGTTTCCTTCTATGTGAAACTTAGATAATAATACCCTTTTTGATAGAGATTTGGAAGAAGAAAGTGAGATAAGCACTCAAGATTGCCTAGCTTGAGGTGTGCACTTAAATATGATAGCTGCGCTATGATTACCTCGAATGATCTACTTCACGAAACCTGAAGTATTCCATTGAGATAACCACGCACCATGCGCACATGAATAAATTTAATTTCACGTATCAGTCTGAATAGTTAGTATTGGTTATAAGATTAAAGCAAATGACATTACAGTGTAGCTAATATACCTGTGTCTCTAAGAGGGTTTTTAAATCTCAACAAGAGCTCTTGACCCACATAGACCTGATTTATCTGTTGAGCTGTGGGTTCTTGGGTATTTCCAGTCTACTCTGATAAAGCTACGTCTGCACTGATCCTCGGTGACATACGTGAAGCCTGACCCCTTTTTTTAAATGCCCATAGAAACTGATGACTTTGTTTTATTCATTCATTAAAAGACAAAGTTCAACAGAGTAAGTTTTGAAGATCTAGTTGGCTTTATTCAACGAATCATGAAATCAGGTAGCATCCCATCTAGTTAAAAGAAGGGAGCTCCGAGGTGCTCTACAAAATGGAGAGAATTTTACAGGTGGAAATGGCTTCAGGGCAAGGTCCTCTTCCCTCAGGGGGAATGCCAGGGGATCTTATCCTGCAGATTAGGTCATTCAGTGCTGATCAGGAAATTCCAGACTGATTCGTTTAAAATTCCACTCCTGGGAGAGGCTGGAACAGCCCCGAGGGTAGGTGTTAAATTTGGCTTAGCAAAAGTGACTCCATTTAGGGGCCCTGTTGTGTCTTCTTAACCTTAGTGTGTTCTTCTTGCATTCTCTGCTGGAAAAATCCTAGCCTTCTTTAGAACTCACATTAAACATGAGCTCACTTCTCCCCTGATAAGAATGCAGCGTCCATCCCTGTGATTCGGTTACACTTCATTATAGCTCTTCTCATCCTGCTCTGTAATTATGCTTTTACACATCTGCTTCTCCCATTAGACCCTGCCATTATCCAAAGATATATATTCTATCTTATCCGTCTTTGGATCCACTGCTTGCCTGACACTTACCAGGATACACTAAGTGTTGGATAAACAAATTAATAAGGAAAGGACCTGATAGGAAATCAAAGCTAAATCGAGTTTGCCCAGGGCTCTGCTTGTCAAGATAAAGGTCTGGGATCTCCCCAGCGGCTTCTTAGTTGGGGGCAGGGTCACAGATTCCCTCTCTCCCAATCCACTGAAAATTAAATCTATGTCTGGTATGATTTACTTCTGACTCCAGCTTTCTCCACATCATTCCGTTTATCAAAGACTCCCATTGACTTTGGCCTTCTGGAAAGTACTAGAAATTTCTCACTGATAATGCTATTCTTAATTCCTACCCTCCCCAGTTGATTTCTTTACTGTTAGTGGTTTAACTGTTTTAATACTTCTTTCCTATTTTGGTCAACTCTCGAGAATGAAAGACAAATATGCGTTCGGTATACTTGCATAAATTAGAAACTCTTAATTTTTAATAAGGTAAATGGGGGGCAGAAAGAACAGAAGACCTATTCTCAGGGTATTCCACTTAAAAATGAAGATCTAAAGTAGTCTTTTGGTCATATTTATAAATCATGTGATGTGGTAGTTTAAAAAAAATCAATATAGGGACATCTGGCTGGCTCAGTTGCTAGGGCATGGGATTCGGGGTTATGAGTTCGAGGCCCGCATTGGGGATAGAGATCACTTTTAAAAAATCACCGTTAAACATCATGTGCTAACGAAGTCCAGCGTCCATATGAAGGAGGTGGGGTGGACCAGCTCCATTCCATTGTCCATCAGCCAAATCCCACGTGCCTAATGTGTTCACGTCAACGGGCATGCATCCAAATGGAAATGGACAGGGAACCCCCCCCAAGAAGGTCACAGCCTAGTATCTGACAAGAGCAAGTCCGCAACATGGTCAGGAAGAGGAGGCCTGCATGGTGCTCTGGGGTGCTGTCTGGTGGCTTGAAGTCCTCCAGGAACTTTACACCCAACACACTCTGCCGTGCAAGTATTACTGCTCCCAGCAGTAAGGGAGAGAATCCAGGAAGGGCCAAGGATGCTTTTCATCCCAAGACCCCGAGAGAAATCCCTTCTTCCCACAAGATGAGAATCTGAACACATATGGACGGCGAGGACAATGAGTCTACACCCGAATAACAGCCCGCTGATGAACACAGAAACCAGCTGGGCTCTTTTCCCACCTTCCCGAGCTCTCAGCTGACACATTGCAGGAGCCGCTTCCTCCCCCATGGAACATCCAGGCTTGCCTGCAAAAACCATTGTCTTTACACCCTACTTTCCAAAAGCTCAGCTTCTAAAACCCAAACATGCAGAACTGGGTGGTAATTTGCATTGTAAAACAACTCCATTGACTTAAATGGTCTCTGAAGATGCTAGGGGCATGATTTGGGTTATGAAAATTTCGTCAGAATCCAACTTTACACCAAGCTATGAAATATAAAATAAAAGCGAGCCCAGGCTCACCTAATGGGGTAGAAGCTGGTGGTGAGAATGTAACATAAACTAAAAATATTGGAAACATTTACAACCCAGGTGCCAAGACTAAAATACATGCCTCATTGAGGTTTCTAAATCTGCCTTGGCATCCTCACCTGGCCAGGGATAGCGACGGTTTACCTTTGGTCATCTCACCCTCCAAAATCTGGGGCAGCCCGCAACTCTATCCCCGACTGTGGCAGTGGAGACGCGAGCCCCGTCAAGGGGCCCTACGGGGTTATCGCCTGCAACAGTCTCAGATAGCTGCTTAATTTTTTAAACTCACCCTTAACCCTTGGGCCCAGGCCTGCTCTGGTTCAAAGTAAGGGCACAGAGGAACAACCTGAGCCGTTGGTATTGCTGCTACTTCGGGAGGATCTGATGAACGGATCGCACGGTGCACCGCACGGGTCATACAATCTCAGCAGGAATTTATTCTGGGCTCTGTTTCACAGATACTAACACTCAACACGTGGTTTCGGGACTGGAAATAGCTCGCCCTGTTTAGAACCTACAAAGAAGCTCACCTTCAATAAAAAACCCGAGCCTCGTTTTGGAGATTTGTCGAGGTCTGATCTGCAAACCTGCTTACCTATTCTGAGAAGATACTCTTACCCATTTTCCAATTTTATCCATTTATTCCTCAGACCTAGAAAACGCTGCCAATCTCTCCTGTGAAATCACACTCTTCTTCCTCCATGACCTTACTGGGACTTGACCCTCATAAGAAGAATGACACCGTCTGTCTATTTTTACTTACAGTTGTATCTCCGGTGCATAGCCCACTGTTTCAATCACACCTCCTCTGGCTATCCCACCACATGGTAAGACAAACTCTAAAGTGTCAGTATTTAAATCCGTGTGGAACTGATGCACAAATACGCAGATTCCTGGCACAGAAAGGATAGCCCAGGAACAAACCGAAGGATATGTAAAAATACAATTCTGTAATTTATTCATTCTACAAACATGTACTGGGGAAGCGTCTGCACCATGCATGAAAGTGGAAAACTTGGTGAATGAGAAGTCAGGTATGGTCCCTTCCCTAACGGAGCCACCAGTGTCGGTGGGAAAGCAGACTTCACACAGTTTTATTTGTAGTATGTGTTTGAAAGGGATGGATTTGATGCTCTCCTCGTAGGAGCCTTGTACCTCATTGCTCCCTCCATTTGAAATTCTCCTTCTCTTTTCCCTCAAGATACTAGCTTGTTCCTTCACTTCCTTCCGGTCTTTTTTTTTTTTTTTTTTAAGATCTTATTTATTTGACAGAGAAAAACACAGCCAGAGAGGGAACACAAGCAGGGGGAGTGGGAGAGGGAGAAGCAGGCTTCCAGCCAAGCAGGGAGCCTGATGCAGGGCTCGATCCTGGGACTCCAGGATCATGACCTGAGCTAAAGGCAGTCGCTTAAGGACTGAGCCACCCAGGCGCCCCGCCTTCAGGTCTTTTCACTGAAGGGCACTTACACCGAACAGCCTTCTCTGACCGCTCTCTCCTAAATTTCAGTCCTGGGACCTTCTATGTTGACTCCCTTAATTTGTTGTTGTTATACTTATCTACCTAATAATATGTTATATAATCAAGGGCTTGTTTATCACCTGTTCTTCCTGCCTGAATGAAAGTCCCCTGATAATAGGAACATTGTTCACCTTTGTATTTCTAGCCCCAGGAATTGTGCCTACCTGGGGGTAAGTACCAATCAAATATATCGTGAGTAAGTATTAGCTTGATGCCTTTCCAATCAACAGGAAAAGCAGACATTAACTGACAAATAACTTCGGGACCATGGATTTTCTACATATCCTACATCATTCTACATTTATGAATAGATATGTTGAACAGCTTAATAAATATGTTAATGAATCATATATGAAAAAAGAGAAGATGGCAAATCATAAATGGTGAGCCAGAGAGCTTATTGCAAAGTGATGGCCATGTACCTGCCACCCAGATGTATAAAGAGAACCCCATCAGCCCAGCAGAAGCATCTCTTGTGACCCTGCTAGTTAGGGCAACTGGCCATCCCAGTTTGCTTGGGATTGACCCTGTTTTAACATCAAGGAGGGCACGTGATGTGATGAGCACTGGGTGTTTCATGCAACTAATCAATCATTGAACACTGCCCCCAAAACTAATGATGTACTATATGCTAGCTAATTGAATTTAAATAAAATAAAAAATAGATATAAGAAGAAAAAAAAAAAAACAAAAAAGAAAATCCTAAGTTGTTACTCAGTCCCAGGGACGGTTGGTGACTGCATGTTTGGTTACCACTGTACTCGTCTGTCAAAATTACTTCCCCTCCTGATTTATAGACACCATAGGTTAGCTTTGCCCATTTTTGAACTTTCTATAAATGAAATCAGGCAGTTCCTTTGCTCATTACCTTTGTGAGTTCACTCATATTTTACATGAAGAAGGAACTCATTCATCTCGCTACTCTAAAATATTCCATTTATCTATGCATTCTACTACTGATGGACATTTGGATATTTCCGATTTTTGGCTGTTATAAATAAGGTCGTTGTGAGTATTCTTGAAATGTCCATTGGCCAACTTATGTGTGAGTTTCTGCTGGGTCATCTCTTCCTGAAAATGGAACTATTTGATCACCAGGCTCAAGTATGTTCAACTTTTGGGGAAGGTCAAACAGTTTTCCAAAGTAGTTGCGCTAATTTCTGCTCCCACTGTGGATGTGTGAAGATTCCAGTTTCTCCACAACTGATCAATATTTGGTATGGTTAATCCTTTTACTTTTATCCATTCTTTTGAGTGTGGGGAGGTATCTTACTGTAGCTTTCATTTGCATTTTCCTAGGGATGTGTATATATATATATAACAAATTAATATAAAATTTATAATATAAATTATTAATATAATTTATTCTATTATGTGTAATTATTTATAATATATTGTGTATCATATATAATATTAACTTATATTGACATATAAATACATACATTATAAATAATATAATATGAATAAATAATTTATTAATTTATTTGAGAGAGAGAATGAGAGAGCAGAGAGGAGGGGCAGAGGAAGAGGGAGAATCTTAAGCAAGCTTCACTTTCAGCACAGAGCCTGATATGGGGCTCAATCTCCTAACCATGAGAACATGACCTGAGCCTAAACAGGAGTCAGATAGATGCTCAATTGACTGAGCCCCCATGTGCCCTGGTTTTTCTGTTTTTTAAAGCACCTGTTCAAATACTTTGCTCATTTTCTATATAATTTTTTCTAATTCTCTGTTATGTTTAACGATCTTTTCCTTCTTCAGATATTCTCTCTAAATTCTGAATGGGAATCCTTTGCTGGTAATATGAATTAAAATATATTCTTCGAATCTGTGATTTATAATTCAATTATCTCAGTAGTGTTCAATGTATCTATTTTGCCCTTTATGAGTAGTGCTTACATTTTCCTGTTTAAGAAATCTTTCCCAAACTGAATAGTCTTGAAAATATTCTCCTGTATCTTCTGTAATTCATTTAAAATTGAATTCTGGGGGCACCTGGGTGGCTCAGTTGGTTAGGCGACTGCCTTCGGCTCAGGTCATGATCCTGGAGACCCCGGATCGAGTCCCACATTGGGCTCCCTGCTCGGCAGGAAGCCTGCTTCTCCCTCTTTCACACTCCCTGCTTGTGTTCCCTCTCTGGCTGTGTTTCTCTCTGTCAAATAAATAAAATCTTTAAAAAAATAAAATAAAATTGAATTCTGTATGTGGGTTAAGGTGAGGTTCAAGTTTTGGTTTCCTTTGTTGTTGTTGTTGTTTATATAAATTTTCAGCAAATCTGGTATCATTATTGTTAACATCGTCTTTTCTGTCATAAATCAGTGCCCCTTTGTGAATGGCTCTGCTTCTGGATTCTTATTCTGTTTCATTGGTCCAATTATCTATGCTTATACTCCTTAGTATCTTAATTACAGTGTCTTTACAATGTGTTTTAATATCTGATGGTAGAAATATTTCAAGGTTATCTGGCTACCTGTGGATCACTGCATTTCCATACAAATTTCAAAATTCTAATTGTTCACTTACACACAGACACACACACACACACACACACACACACACAAATAAGTCTGTTGGAATTTAGGTCAAGTTGGAAAAATTTACAAATTTACATCAGTGACTCTTCTAATCCGTGAAACACAATATGTCTTTCCAATTATTTAGTTTTTATTTAAATTATTTTAATACTGTTCTTTCTATATTATAGAGATCTTTTTTTAAAATATTGTATTTATTTATTTGACAGAGAGAGAGAGAGAGAGAGAGAGAGAGAGATCATACGTAGGCAGAGAGACAGGCAGAGAGAGAGAGCAGGAAGCAGGCTCCCTGGACGCTGAGATCAAAGGCAGAGGCTTTAACCCACTGAGCCACCCAGGTGCCCTACTTCTTACTTTTCAGCAATGCTTACAGTAACCATTTAAACATCTAGTACATTTAGAGACTACAGTGTGGTGGCTCAATGAACTATATGTACTTTAAACGGATGATCAGTTTTCAAAGATCTAAATGTAGTGATGCCTTATTATCATCGTTCAGTATTGCTTTTTCTTTTTTCTTTTTCTTTTTTTAAGATTTTATTTATTTATTTGACAGAGAGAGATCACAAGTAGGCAGAGAGGCAGTCAGAGAGAGGAGGAAGCAGGCTCTCTGGTTGGCAGAGAGCCCAATGCGGGCCTCCATCCCAGGACCCTGAGATCATGACCCGAGCCGAAGGCAGAGGCTTAACCCTCTGAGCCACCCAGGTGCCCCTATATTATAGAGGTCATGCCCCTTAGTTTGGTTTTAGGTTTTTGAAATTTTGGGGAGTGTTTTTCTACATGGTATTATTCATTTCTTAAATTGTTGTTGGTATATGGAAATAAAATTTATTTTTTATATTGACCTTGTATCCAAAAAACTTGCTAAATTCATTTACTGATTTTAATAATTTGGAAATATTTTTTTTAAAGATTTTATTTATTTGACAGAGAGAAACACGGTGAGAGAGGGAACACATGCAGAGGGACCGAGAGAGGAAGAAGCAGGCTTCCCGCCGAGCAGGGAGCCCGATGTGGGACTCGATCCCGGGTCTCCAGGATCATGACCTGAGCCGAAGGCAGTCACCCAACCAACTGAGCCACCCAGGCGCCCCAATAGTTTGGAAATTTTAAATTTTGTATGTATACAATCATGTTGTCTGTGAAAACGCTTTATTTCTATTCCATTTTAATCCATGTGTATTTATTTTAGTTATGTCCTTATGT
Source organism: Spilogale gracilis (assembly GCA_004023965.1). NCBI lineage: Eukaryota > Metazoa > Chordata > Mammalia > Carnivora > Mephitidae > Spilogale > Spilogale gracilis. Next base: position 54,318 of record PITA01000573.1, read on the forward strand.
CTCTAGGCATTTCATTTAATAATATACTGCATGGTCACAGCCTCTAATACAAAGTCGAACAGGAAAAGAGAGAGAACAGTCATTGTCTTATTTCTAGTCTGGTAAAAATTGCAATAGTTGATCCTTAAATATAATGTTTGCTATTGGTGTTTTGTAAACACTCTTTATCAGTTTAAAGAGGTTCCTTTTGGGGCGCCTGGGTGGCTCAGTTGGTTAAGCAACTGCCTTCGGCTCAGGTCATGATCCCGGGGCCCCGGGATCGAGTCCCACATCGGGCTCCCTGCTCGGCGGGAGGCCTGCTTCTCCCTCTCTCTCTCCCCCTGCTTATGTTCCCCCTCTGGCTGTGTTTCCCTCTGTCAAATAAATAAAATCTTTTAAAAAAATTATTTTTTAACCCTTATTAAAGAGGTTCCTTTTTATAGATTTTTTTAAAATCATGAATCAGGGTTGAATCTTGTCAAACATTTTTCTACGTCTATTGAGATAATTATTTTATTTTTCTCTTTTATTATATTAGCGGGAGGATTTATCCATAATGAATTAATTTCTGACTTTTAAAACCAACCTTGAATTCTCGAATCTCTGGCTGACATCTTTCTCCATAGAGGATTTATTTTTTTTTCTTTACAGGAGCCAATTAAAATTGGATCAGATCTCTTTAATCCTGTTTGGGACTGAGAGATTTGAACAATGGTTTCAGTTTTTGTGGGGGATGGTGTATTTCTAGCTTGGTTTTTACCAGTCCTGTGGTTCTAACTGGAAGTCTGGGGTATGTACCAGGATCTTTCTATTTGGTGAGTTCCGAACTTCAATATCTGCTTTCAAGCTCTGCGAGGTTACCAAAATCTCTGCCTAAGCTTTCATTCTTTTAGATGCCACTTTACACTCTGCTTTTTAGTCTCTTGGCTCTAAACTGCTTTACAATTAGCAAATACCTTAATGGGAAAAATATCTAGAACGTCAGGTTCACATTCAGGTAGTACCCTGCTGCTTTGATGGCTCTCCAGGGCCTTCAAACAGGACCTAGTTTGAACCGTGAGCAGATTTCCTTGTTATTCTTACAGGAAAAATTGGTCTGCAACAAACTGCTCTACCACAGGTAGAAAACATCTTGCCCCTTACCATCTCTTCAGTAAAAAGCGATTTTAGCGACTACATGATGTTATCTCACTGACAGATATTTCAGGGAGGAGAATGAAAAATCTAGTGTCTTAAAATGTGTGCGAGTCATAAAAATAATCAAAGAAAAATGTCATCAAGATTCTGAACTCCGGGCGGCGCCTGGGTGGCTCAGTTGGTTAAGCCACTGCCTTCGGCTCAGGTCATGATCCCGGAGACCCGGGATCGAGCCCCACATCGGGCTTCCTGCTCGGCGGGAGGCCTGCTTCTCCCTCTCTCACTCCCCCTGCTTGTGTTCCCTCTCTAGCTGTGTTTCTCTCTGTCAAATAAATAAAAATCTTAAAAAAAAAAAAAAAGATTCTGAACTCCTGGGGTACATGGGTGACTCAGGTCATGATCCCCAAGTCCTGGGATTGAGCCCCATGTCAGGCTCCCTGCTCAGCAGGGAGTCTGCCTCTCCCTCTGCCCCTTCCACTGCTCCTGTCTCTCTCATTCTCAAATAAATAAATGAAATCTTTTATTTTATTTTTTAAAAAGATTTCATTTATTTATTTGACGGAGAAATACAGCTAGAGAGGGAACACAAGCAGGGGGAGTGGGAGAGGGAGAGCCAGGCTTCCCGCGGAGCAGGGAGCCTGATGTGGGACTCGATCCTGGGACTCTGGGATCATGACCTGAGCCGAAGGCAGTTGCTTAATGACTGAGCCACCCAGGTGCCCCTAGAATCTTTTAGGAAAAGATTCTGAATTCTAGTGTCTTTTTAAACAATTAAAACCAACCCTAATTCAAATACCGGTCCAGACCTCAGACATGAGGCAACCTACAGAATGGGAGAAGATATTTGCAAATGACACTACAGACAAAGGGCTGGTATCCAAGATCTATAAAGAACTACTCAAACTCAACACCCAAAAAGAAGATGAACACATCAAAAAATGGGCAAGAGACATTAAGAGGCACTTCTCTGTGGAAGATATACAAACGGCTAACAGACACATGAAAAAATGTTCAGCGTCCCTAGCTATCAGGGAAATTCAAATCAAAACCACTCTGAGATACCACCTTACACCAGTCAGAATGGCCAAAATTAACAAGTCAGCAAACAACAAGTGTTGGAGAGGCTGCGGAGAAAAGGGAACCCTCTTACACTGTTGTTGGGAATGTAAACTGGTGCAGCCGCTTTGGAAAACAGTGTGGAGATTCCTTAAAAAATTAAAGCTAGAGCTACCCTATGACCCTGCAATTGCACTAGTGGGCATTTACCCCAAAGATACAGATGTAGTGAAAAGAAGGGCCATATGTACACCAATGTTCATCGCAGCCAAATCTGTGGAAAGAGCCAAGGTGCCCATCAACAGATGAATGGATAAAGAAGATGTGGTACATCTATACAGTGGAATACTATGCCTCCATCAGAAAGGATGAATATCCAACTTTTGTAGCAACATGGACTGGACTGGAAGAGATTATGCTGAGCGAAATAAGCCAAGAAGAGAAAGTCAAGTATCGCATGGTTTCACTTACTTGCGGTGCATGAGGGGTAACCTGGAGGACAGTAGGAGAAGGAAAGGAAATGGGAACTAGGGTAATCCAGGGAGAGAAACGAAACAACAGAGACTTTGGACACAGAAACAAACTGAGGGACTGGGAGGGAGGGGGTTAGAGGGATGGGAGAGCCTGGTGGTGGGTACTGGGGACACCTAAAGCGTGGAGCACTGGGTGTGGGGAACGGGGAATGAATCTTGGAACACTGGAAAAAAAAATTTAAGTAACAATAAAAAAAAAGACATTAATCCTAAACCCTCTATATCATTCGGGGGATTACACTGGAAATAAAACTAATAATGATTGGGACGCCTGGGTGGCTCGGTTGGTTAAGCGACTGCCTTCGGCTCAGGTCATGATCCTGGAGACCCGGGATCGAGCCCCACATTGGCTCCCCGCTCTGTGGGAAGCCTGCTTCTCCCTCTCTCACTACCCTTGCTTGTGTTCCCTCTCTGGCTGTGTTTCTCTCTGTCAAATAAATAAAATCTTTAAAAAAAAAACAAAACCTAATAATGATTAACCATGTCTGAAGACTCCATGTCATTTATCCAAATGGGACAACAAATGGTAAATTCAGTGTGAATGTTTGTTGAAAAGTTAACCAGGCAGTAAGAACTCAGGTAAAGTTCCTGAACTGAAAGTAAGAAGCAATCAAGGTGATAATTAAAATGTGTGAAAAATTTAAACTCATTAGCTAAATCTACATGTTAGGATGGCATATGTGTTTCCTTTCATGTAACAACCACAATTAATTCTCAGTGAAATACTGAAGGACCATGTTAGGGAGAATTTTGAGACTGTATATGAGCTCAGGAGAAAAGACAACTATGATCAGTTAGCCACTGTTTCTTATCCACAGCACTTTTTGTTAAGTATCTGCCATCTGTTATGTAGAGGTCACACACGAAGATATATTTATGAGTATAACAATGGTGAAGAATCAAAATGATCTTGTGATAATCCCCTAGGAAATATGCTCTTATACTTCCTGGCTATGTTTTGGTTCTATGAACCGTCTGGATCCGGTATTCCTTGCATCATCTAAGTTTTGAAGCTCATCACTTTGCTGTGTGGTACGTAGCCCCCTACAACACCACGTCCTTCAGCATGCCTGCTCACTGTAGGTCCCACGGGCCCATGTGTTGCTGCTCCTTCTGGCTTCAGCTCTTTGCACTCATTCTCCCACTTTGAGCCTCACCTCTTCCTTTAGCCCTGATGTTTGAGTCTGTCTTCCCAGCCAAGACCATGCTTCCCTGCTTGACTAAAATTCCCAGTTGATTCTCTTCCCCGTTACACTGCCTCAGGTTATTCAGTAGTAATGATGGATGGATGGGCAGAACAGATGGGACAATGTGAATTATGAAGATGAGTGCTTTCATGGCCCCAAATGCTCTTCACGAGGACTTGGGTTTCTTTCTTGTATTTCTGTCAGATTCTCTACTATTTCACTCTCTCTTCTTTATCCACCTCTACTGTAACCCTTCCTCATCCCTGATTTTCTTTGTACCTTATCTTCGTATGGTTTTATCTTTTATATGTCATTAGCATGTGCCCGCGGTCCCATAACGGGACACGCAGGTGTGACCTTCACCGTGACTTCTGCTCTACTGGCCAGATTCTAAACATTTCCCTTTCTTACTTCATTGCATGGATCTCAAGAATATGGAATTTTCATGGAATTTTACTCTGTAACAACATGCTTGTGTCTTCAAAACTTGTTTTCCTAAATCCATACTACTAGATTACCATGTTTCTCCATTATAGCATAAAGAGTATTTACAAGCAAATTTAACCACATCATTGTACCATGAAATCTTCTAACCACATGTACTTTAAGTGCTTGATTTTTAACCTAGTTACTATCTCCATTCCAGCTTAAGAAATTCTCTTCGGTTAATACTACCTTTCAAAAGGGGAAATGACATTGAAAGCATATATTTCAAATGACAAATCTGTCACGTTTTTTTCTAGTTAAATAATGCTGCCTCGGTCATGTCCCGCCCTTTCTGCCTCGAAGCCAGAGGTTCACCAACTATGGTCTCCATGGGCTAAATGTAGTTACTCTCATTTATGGAAAGCCTTTCTGCTAAGTATGATCTTTCCATTTTTAAATGATTAAATTGTAAATGGTTCTATAAATACCCATATTATGTCTTTGATTTTGCTCCTGGCCCTGCAAAACTTAAATTATTTATTATCTGGTCCCTTATGAAAGTGTTTACTGACTCCTGTGTGGTCTCAGAATGAACTTTATGCCCTTTAGGCATTAAGCATGGGGCAAAAAGGAAATAGCTCAAGGTCATTGGTTCCCCATGTTACAAGTTGCAAGAACCACAGCTTGTCTGTGTCAGGGGCGTCCAGGATGGGTTTTGCTCATTTTGAAACAGAAACAAGATGATTTTCCTGGAATATTCAATTTTTAAAATGATTTCAACTGCATATTAGGAAATTTCAGATAAAGTGCATCCTTCACCAGAATGATCATTGTGGTTTCCTCTCTCACAGTCACACAATATCAAATGAAAACCCTAATGAAAACGGAACTGTGCCTTCCAGTGTGGGATTGCTTTGGTTTCCAAGTTAATATTCTGACAATCTTGTTTCTCTAGGCTGCAGCAGAGGGGAAGGAGTAGGGCAAGGAAGGTAGTTCATTGTGCGTTGTGATGTTTGGGAATCTGGTCTTTCGTACTGTAGATGCAGGAACATGACTTCTCTTTTCACTCAGGTCTGATCAGGCTCTTGGGCAATGAGTCACAGTAATTCAACTCACAACCAGATGCCAGTTTGTTAATTTGCACTGGGAGAAGAACTTGCCATGAGACCCAGGGCTGGCTGTTGATTCTGTTGCAAGAACTCTCTCTCCACGTAAGGGTGGATTGAAACAGGAAGCCAGCTCGAGGTTGTAAGCAGCTCTTCAATGGACTCAGATACCCAGATGATGGCTTTTAAAGCTATTTGCATTGTAGTCTTATCATCCTTTAGTATATTTTTACCTAAAGGACTTGAGTTCATCTAGTAAACTGTGTCCAGTGGGCTGGCCACGTGTATTTGTAAAGGGAGTTTTACTGAAACAGAGCCATGCTCATTCATTTATGTGCTGGCTGTGGCTGCTTTTTGCAACAGAAACGATGGCCTGCAAAGCCTAAAGGACTTACTATCCAGCCCTTCACAGGGACTCCTGATCTAGTAGTCTAGAGTTTTTCAAGTAGTGGTTGTGATCTAATCGTAGTTTTTGAATCAGTTTAAGGAATCATGACCAGCATTTTATTTTTATTTTTTTAAGTTTTTATTTATTTATTTGAGAGAGAGAGCCTGGGACCCTGGGATCACGATCTGAGCTGAAGGCAGATGTTTAACCAACTCAGCCACCAAGGTGCCCCTGATCAGCCTTTAATTTCAAGTAGAATAAAAAAGACTGGGAAAGATTAGTCCTCTTTTTCCCCTCCCAAGGTAAGTATTATTTTGTAAAACCTTTGTTTTTGTATGTTGTGATGGTTGATTTTATGTGTCTCTCACACATCTTGTCAACATAGTGGTTGTGTCTGTGAGAGTTGCCCATAGAGATTAATATTCAAATAGGTGGACAGAATAAAGCAGATTGCCTTCCCTCCATGCAGGTGAACCGCATCCACCCAGGCGGACCTGCTTAGAATAGAAAGGTAGAGGAAGGCTGGATCTGAGACAGTTGAGCTGGGACATCAATCTCCTGCCCTTGGTGTGCCTGCTTCTTCAGACTCAGACTGAAATCCACCCAGTGGGCTCTCTTGGGTCTCCAGCCAACTGATGACAGATCATGGGCCTTTTCAGCCTCCAAAATTGCATGAGCCAATAACTTATAATAAAGCTCTATAGATGTATCACCTGTTAGTTTAGTTTCTCGGGAGAACCCTGACTAATGCACATGTTTGCACACAGACGTGTGTATATGGATTCTGGCTCACAATGCAAAATGTTTTTTCTCGGGCGCCTGGGTGGCTCAGTGGGTTAAAGCCTCTGCCTTTGGCTCAGGTCATGATCTCAGGGTCCTGGGATCGAGGCCCGCATCGGGCTCTCTTCTCAGCGGGGAACCTGCTTCCTCCTCTCTCTCTGCCTGCCTCTCTGCCTACTTGTGATGTCTCTCTGTCAAATAAATAAATAAATAAATCTTCAAAAAAGTAAAATCTTAAAAAAAACCAAAAACCAAAAAACAAAACCCACTGACCTAGAAAAAGTCCTCTTTTCTTTTCTTTC
>PITA01000573.1:61311-96100 GCA_004023965.1 Spilogale gracilis
CCCACACCCAGTGCTCCACGCTTTAGGTGTCCCCAGTACCCACCACCAGGCTCTCCCATCCCTCCACCCCCCTCCCTCCAAGTCCCTCAGTTTGTTTCTGTGTTCAAAGTCTCTGTTGTTTCGTTTCCCTCCCTAGATTACCCTAGTTCCCATTTGCTTTCCTTCTGCCACTGTCCTCCAGTTTGCCCCTCATGCACCGAAAAGTCCTCTTTTCTTTGACAAGTCTGAAAAACACTGAGGAACTGTGACCTTCAGACTCCCCTTTTACTTTCATCATTACTCCTCATTTGTAATAACAGTATTGTGTAGAGCATCATCATTTTCCAATGCCTTCCAGCAAATCCCCAGAAAGTGTCTATGCCACACATGAGGAAAAGAAGTTATTACCCCTGATTGAGGGTGAGAGGTCATGGTACCAGAAGTTAGCTGCCTTGGTCAAGGTCACAATTCTCAAGGTCATGGGGTCTCTTCAAACCCATGTCTTCTGAGTCATTGTTCAGGACCTTCCTTATACTATCCTGTCTCTCTAAGGTCTACAAACTCCTTCCTATCTGATAACTCATCAATAATATTTTAAGATTGTCAGGATTGTCTTCTTTGTATCTCTTCTATGCTGATGGTTTTGGAATAAAATGTCCTGGAGACAGCCTTCTCTAAAATCATCCCAATAGCTTTGTCTCTGGGGGACTGGAATGTGACAGCTTCCAGAGGCCCCCTCATCCCCCTGTATGAGGTCACCAAGGACTTACAAAGATAAGGACCTTCTACTTCATGGAAAAGCAAAGTAAGTATGACCCTCCTAGACACAATTTTGACTCTACCCTTCTGTCCCTTTCAAGGGGTAGGGGAAACAAATGATAAAATTATCAGACATGGAGGGACCAAGCGTTCTTGAGTTTGCTGAGGAGGAAAATATCATTTGGGAGATTCACTTTTGGCCCTGGGAAATGCCTCCTGCCTGGACCTTGTCTGGAAGGCTAAGAAAACGTGGGGAGAAGCAGCAGGAGGCAGGAGTGGATTTGAGTTCAGGCCGCTGACACAAAGACTCCCGCTGTACAGGAAGCTTTAACCTGGGTGAACTCAGTCTGGCCCCTCACAGCTCTCTGTGGCGCTTGGGTTGACAGAAGCCGATGGTCTGTGATAAGCCTCAGGGTGGCAGTGACAGGCCTGGGGCTCAGACTTAGGTGATCTCCCTCACCGTGGGCACTGCCCGTTTTTTAATAAAAGAGAGTAAAAAAGCTCCAGAATCTCTCTCCTTTTAGATTGTACACCCAAATAGTAAACTGGGTCATGGAGAGAAGCTTACCAGGAATCCCACGCACAATTGCCTGACACCCTTCTAGACACTCCTTGGCTTGGACACTCCAAGGATCCAGACTTGATCACACAAAATGAAACACGCCAAGGGCAGCAGGTGAATGGAAACTCTGGCACTTGCTGAAGACAGATCAAGATAAAAGGCCAACAGCATGGTAAATAGACACCCTCCTCCAACTTTTGGCAAATGGGTGTGAGGGTTAAATTCTTCGTGTTGTCACTTCGATACTCACAGGAAGACATCTGGTTTGAAGATGATGCTGCAAAATTGCCTTCTCACCTCCAGTGCTGCCCTCACTCCCCCTTCTTGCTATAAATCAACAGAACTGTGGAGGAAAATGAGAACCCAAAATACCAATTCATTTTCTACACTGGGACTCATCTGATAACAAGGCAGATAAGAGCCCAGGAGCAGAGGGATATTCTGAGAGCACTAGCTTCTGCCCCAAGCTCTGAGGTTCTGTCCAGGCAGGGCTGGTGGCCACACAGATGTTGCGAATGGCAGGAGTTACCAGTTACTACCCAGGGTCCTTCATTTTTTTTTTTTTTAAGATTTTACTTATGTATTTGAGAGAGAGAGAGATACAGAGACAGAGAGACAGAGAGAGACAGCATGAGAGGGGAGAAGTTCAGAGGGAGAAGCAGACTCCCCGCAGAGCTGGGAGCCCGATGTGGGACTCTATCCTGGGACTCCGGGATCATGACCTGAGCCAAAGGCAGTGGCTTAACCAACTGAGCCACCCAGGCGCCCTGCCCAATGTCCTTCATAAACCACAGCTAAAGATGCTTTCTGAAGAGCCTTCAAGGACTGGCAGGTGGCTAACATAAAAATGAGGGGCCCCCTCCCTAGGAACTGATTGTAGATGCTGGAGCTTCCTTACCTAATTTTTTGCTAACCTGATAACACGTTTTTTAAAAAGGCTAATCAAAGGTTGTAAATTTTAGCAGTCATATTGGTTTGGAAGGATTGGGCCATTAAAAAAGCTAAATCAGGGTGGGTGACTCTTTGAGGAGGAAATCCAACTGGGCCCGGGGACCTTCCCGCCAGCATACTAGCACATCCTAGAGAGGGAGCAGAGGTCTTTAACAGGACCCTCAAGGGTGGTGGAGAGGAGACAAAAGGGAAGGAGAAAGAAAGGAACAGAGCTGGTTGCACTGTTAGGGAGGAGCGAGGAGGGAGGAGAGGAGATGTGAGGGAAAGGGAAGCCTTTTTCTCAGGGACCATGAACTGGCCACTTGCAAGTATCAGAGAAGTGTTTTCGAGCAGGTAAACCTCGTGAGTATTTGTATATTTCTTAGATAAGGTGCTCATTTATAAGCCATCCAGTGCCTTCCGGGGACACCTGGGTTATCGTTTATTCCGAGCCCCAGTGGTCTAAAATCAGGCTGGGAGAGAAATAAACATTTTGAAGGAGAGACAAACTTTTTCCTCCACTCTCTTATGTTTTGTTCCTGGGATCTGTGAATTAAATTGACAACAAACAGGTGAACAGGGGGAGGCACATACATTTTATTTGATATAGGTCCCGGGAGGCATCCAGGGAAAAGAAGTGAAGATGCCTGAGGGCATTAAACCTGGGGGCTGATGGATCATCTAACAGAGGATGCCAAGTTGAAGAGATGGGTCTAGGCAGGGAACAGGGGCTTGGGCTTCTATGTGTGGTAGGTACATTTTGAGGGGGCAAGTATCTGGGGGTAAATGAATAGAAGATAAAGGTTTTTTAGTGAGGTTTTGTTTGTGCAAACTCAGTGCTATCTCCATTTCTGGTGATAAAGGCTGTTCTTTTTTTTTTAATAGAAGGTTTTTTTTTAAAAAAAGATTTTATTTATTTGACAGAGAGAGATCACAAATGGGCAGAGAGGCAGACATAGAAAGAGGGGGAAGCAGGCTCCCCACCGAGCAGAGAGCCCGATGCAGGACTCGATCCCAGGACCCTGAGATCATGACCTGAGCCGAAGGCAGAGGCTCAACCCTCTGAGCCACCCAGGCGCCCGATAATGGCTGTTCTTTACTTCCTGACGTGAGAGAGGGAAAACTCCTCAAAGGGAAATGCATGCCCTCTTTCTACGCACATAGTGAGAGAGGGGGGAGCTTTTCTTGCATCTGCTTTATCTCAGTTGTCTTCAACTCAAAATAACCCTTATGTCAATGTGGCGTATTTTGGGAATGCATGGTTTAATCCCCTTCAGAGGTAAAGACTGGGGTCTGAAGATCATTTGAAGCGTGGCCTGGAGGTAGAAACTGATACACACAGGATGTGGTACAGGGCAGCTTAATCACCTGCTGCTGATCATCAAAACACTCAGCTTCTGGTCAGGAAGGAGATAATAACTGACAATATTTAAAAATAGGGTAAACGATTATTTTAAAAAACGTTTCCTGTGTCTCCAAATCAAGGTTGATATTGGTGGCTAAAATAGCAAATGTGCCACCTGCCCCCATCTGTTCATTACCCGTCCATCCATCCATCCATCCATCCATCCATCCATCCATCCAACTAATCCAGTCTATGCCAGGAACTACGCAAGCCAGCTCGACACTGGGACACACAAATGAATACCACGCCCCCCACATACACAAAAAACTACACAGGACAAAGACAGCTGCATGAGTAATTGCATGGAAACTCCATCAGTGATATGATCTGGTTAAGAAACAAAAACGTCAGATGAGCAAGATGTGGGTGTTCCCCCTGAGGTGTGGCAGGTGGTTCTTACCCCCACCGGAATCCCAGAGCTGGGTGTGGCATTCTGTCTCGTGTTTGAGGGCAGGTACAAATCCTAAAGGGGCCTATTAGTTCTGTCAAAGGACTGTGCTCTGTTTCTTTCCACGGCAACGAGGTGAACTGGTGCCACAGGTCCAACCTAGCCAAGTGTAGGGACTGGTAACTAAGGAGTCCTGGGGAAAACTCTTGCCAGCATGTGTGTTTACAATAATAAGATAGTGATATTAATTCAGTTTGGCAATGGTAATTCCTTAGTGAGGAGGGACTGGAAATTAATGCTGGAGCCAAATACTCATCACATCTGCAATTAATCGGACGTGTGGTATGTGTGGCGTGTGTGCGTGTGCGTGTGTGTGTTGTGTGTACGTGTGTGTGTGTGTCCATCTGTGAACTCTCAGGTACACAGTATGTGTATACATAATAAGTATATGGGCTTAAGCCTATTTTATGGAAATATATTTTGCCTTGTCAGCCCTTTAGCAAACCGAATATAATTTTGTGCCCTTGAAATCATTTTTGGAAAAGTGCATGGGTTCAGTTTTTCTTAAAAACCATTCTCATTAAAATTTTGAAATTGAAAGAAGGAACGTTATCTCCAGCCATCATTCATTCAGCAAGCGGCTATTCTACCCAGACTTCTTGTTTGCTCACAACTTTCCGAAGTAGGTCCTACTGATCCCATCATAAAAATAAACAGAGCCTTGAAAGAGGTTACATTTAGTGCTTTGCCCAGACAGCTATTAATTACCAAAGGTGCTATTTGAGCTCAGCTCGCCTGATTTGGGGGTCATTTTTCTTTCTATTATTTTATGCTGCTGCTTCCTTTTGAGGAGCAAGGTCTTCAGCCAAAGGACATAACGCCCTAGGCTATAGGATTCTGGTACCTCAGATGGGTAGATCATGGAGGCCTTCCAGAACCGACCTGAGCCACTCTGCGCCCGGAGAAGGGCTGACTTCCCGCAGCCTCCTTTGATGCAGCCAGAGGACAGCCCCCACACAGAGCAAGCCACTTGTCCAGCCCCGAGGTTGTCCCTGAGCGGGTTGAGGTCATCACCGAGCCAGCCACGCCCATAGCCAAACTTACAGAGTGTCACTGTTCAAGACCCTTTGGGAAAAATGTATTTAAAAAATGAGTTCTTTGATCTGAAGATTCTCATACTATTTGAAGAGAAAGACAATTTTAAGTGATGAAAAGCTTCCATGGAAATACATACCCCAAGAACCCACAAATACAGAGACCAGAAAACTTGCCCTCCGCAGAATTCATACTTAGGAAATAAACATCTAGGGTGGGATTATTTCTGTTCCACATGATCATCTTGCTTAATAAAGATTTCCTACTGGAGAACAGCAAGCTGTCATATGCATATTTCCAATACGATCTGGAAAACAAGCTGGCTTTCTACCCTATCTTTCAGGAGGTGTGCTTTGATGAAGAAAGGCCTGCTAACTCTAGCACACCACCCTCCACGCTCAAGAGAAAGGGAATTCAACAAGGAAGTGAAGCTCGAGGGGTCCGATCTCAGACCAAGTCAAGGTGGAAAGATCATTTGCCAGGGATCTTTAGGGAGAGAGCATATTTCAAACACTGGCCGAGCAGGGAGAGTGTAATACAGCATTTGGAAGTCTGCTGTGGGCAGGGTGGTCAATGAGGAGCATGACTCCATCCTGTAGAGGAGGGTTACCCCATCCTGAAGCTTAGTCCCACAGCCTGAACCTCCCGACCCCATACCTCTCCTGTGCTCCTTATAGCCAAGGTTCTGTGTTCCTGGAAATCCACCAGCTACCCTCCTTCCTCCTTCTCCTGCCACTAGAAGTCCTCTACTTCTCTCACAGTGTGAGAGTTGCTTCTTCACTCCCTTGTCCATCACACGGGACCTGACGTTACAACTACTCCAGGTGTGTCTCATCTTCTCTACCGGATTCTAAGCTCCATCAGGGAGAGACGGTGGCCGTCTTGCTGACTCGGCTCCAGGCGTATCCAGGGCAGAACCTGGCTTTCATCTCTCTATAACCCAGGCAGAGCGTGGCTGGATGCAGTAGTGCAGTGGCCCCAACTCACAGAAGAGTGAAAGAATCAAAGGGCCCAAAGGAGCGTTTGGTGGCTCGGTGGCTGACTGAAAGTGGAGGGAGCCAGTAATCCTGTTGGCTTCAGTGAAATGTGATCGTATTTGGGCTCCGCCAGAGGTCTTCACAGGGTCAAGAGTCTCAGTTCTCCGCAGCTTTGCAGGTCTCTCAACCCAGTGACCTAAGATAACAGAGAACGCCCCGAGGTCTCAGCCTCATCCTTGATCTGGGCAGATTTAAGTCCTGGGCTGTTTGCTTAGAACCTCTGCATCAGGTCAAGCTTGGCATAGGTCCCTCCCCAATCCTGAGGCTTGGGCACAGCCCCTAATCTAAGCATTGGATTTGGCTATAGGGCCATGCACCCTTCTCTTGTCCTGATTCCATGTGCAGATTCTACACCTTCATCTGGCCTGGGCCAATACTTGGTCTCCCAGGGTGGGGGCCAAGGGAGGGAAAACCAGCACTTTGGAGGGCACCTGGCCAGGGTTCAAGTTTGCATTCAGGTATGTGACCTTGGAAGAGTATTTGACCTCCTTGAGTCTCAGTATTCTCAATGACAAGAATGTAGGTTTTTAAAGATTTTATTTTATTTATTTATTTACTTATTTATTTATTTAAGAGAGACGGGGAGAGAGAGAGAGAGAGAGAGAGAGAGAGAGAGAAAGAGAGAGAGAGGGAGAAGCAGACTCGCCCACTGAGTGTGGAGCCCAACATCGGACTGGACCCCAGAACCCTGAGATCATGACTTGAGATGAAGGCAGATGCTTAATCAACTGAACCACCCAGGCGCCCCTGGACTTTTAAATTTATCCAAAGGGTGATGGTAACAAATAAACCAGAAATTCAGAGTTCAGAATTTAGGGCAGTCCTTGGCATAGACAGTCCTTAGCCAGGGCTCCTTTCCCTTTGCTTGCTCATCTAATTATTTCTCTCAGCACCGGTTAGGATGTAGTCAAACCTAGGATTTTCTAAAAAGCTTTCATCTGCCTTAAAATGTATTCTTAACTATTCCGGAATGCTACCACTGCAGTGACTTTTGAATTAGATTTACAAGCAGGGGCATTATCAATAAAACTTGAATTTTCTGCCTACAAAAGAATTCTTTATAGGGAGCATATTTTCAGTGTTTAATTTAGGGAGCCAGCTGATTGGTAACATTCATCCCTGAATTGTAAACTTTGGGACAGGTGATGTCCAGGTCTGAGGCAGCCTTAGGCATGGGGTTCAGGTGGGTGAAGGGGGAGAGGTGGTGGAGGGTTTCAGAATGGGGAGCAGGCCTAGGGATGAATGGCCACTCCATCTGTCTAGACCCATCCTGCAACCATGGTCCCTAGATGTGATAGACGGGAGGAAGAGGAAACATTTCAAGGGATACCAACCCCAGCAGCTGGTGAAAAGAAGCCAGCGTCCTGTAAAGATCCTTGGCACGCTCTCCAGGCAGGGGGGATGGTGTCAGCATTGAGCATGAATAATAAAAGGCCAGAATCTTCCATGAGCTCTAGAGAGAGAATCTGGAACTTTTGCTCTATTTTTAAAACCAATTTTCTCCCAGTCTTGCACCCCTCTCATATATAAAGATGACCCCAAGTGCAGAAATATGATTCCACTACAGAGGGAGAGAGCCAAAGAATTTCCAGTTGATTAGATTGGGAAGTTTTGCCTGTTACCACTACAGTTAAATAGATATTGGTAAATGGCATAACCTGCAGGGAAGGAAACAGAGTGTGGCAAAACCTAGTCCGTTATAATTAGAAGTATACATCATTCCTCTTTTCCCAAAGAGCGGGAGAGTTGTATTTAAAGGGACAGTGACTCACAGTCCATGAACAGCCTTGGCTTGGCCACAGTTGAGAGCCACCTTATAAATTACTGTACATTTTGGAAATGTAGTTAAAGCTCTTTCTTCCTAATATCTTGGGAATGCCTGTTAGGCTAGTCGATGTGAGTCCAGAGACATATAAATGCAAAATGGTTACATGTCAACGACAAATTGCATTTGTAAATATACAACCCTTTTATCTGTAATTTGCCTTGAATTTCATGTATTGATGAGAAAGATGATTGCCCCGTCAACTAGGAAAAAATGAGATATTTAAAATCCATGCATGTAAAAAGATCTGTGCATTCCTCCTGGCTCTGACGTAAGCAGTATGAATGCAATTTCCCTAGTTACCAGCTGGGTCCAGTTCAGTAGTTACGGACAGCCATTGATTGAGCGCCAGCCCTGTGCTAGGCACCTGATCAGAGTAGAGGGCTGAGGCAGGGAGCTGGAAAGGAAGACGAACAAGACCATCCAGCTGAATGGTTAAGTGCATGGATTTGGGGGTCTGACAGACTGGATTTGAAACTTCCCTCTGCGACTTTCTAACCTCGTGACCTTGAGCAAAAAACCACTTCACCTTTCCAAACCGTGCTCTCTTTATTTGCAAAGTGGAGATAAAAATAATGCCTCGGCTTTTTGAGTGGTTGATGAGAGATAATGTGCGATAACTTCTTTTTAAAGATTTATTTATTTATTTGAGAGAGAGGGGAGCATACCCATGAGCAGAGGGAGGGGTGCAGGGAGACAATCTCATGCAGGTCCTGTACCCAGCACAGAGTTCCACACGGGGCTCGATCTCACGAATCATGACCTGAGCTGAAATCAAGAGTTGGACGTTTAGCCGACTGACCAGTGCAGGCGCTCCAACGCACAATAAATTGTAGACAATAACATTGGCTCTGGGTTCCCCTTGGAGAAAGTGCCATGGTGGAGGTGAGCACCCAAACAGGACGTTGCAATAGAATACCTTGAGGGCTATCGTGGTGCTATACTGTCTCACAGGGACCCCTCGAAGGCTTAGGAGTTAATGCCCAGCTTCTGGGAGGCAGCATTTGAGCTGTTCTAAAGGAGGAAGAAGAGATAGTCGCACAGAAAAAGACATCACAGATGCAGGGGATACCTTGCACAAAAGCAGGAGGCCCAAAGCACCATAGGGGAAGGGATGCTGGCCCACAGCTCTTTTTGGCGCTGCCGAGCTGACAGCAGAGAAGAGGAGTGGGTGGGAAGCCAATACGCAGGAGCATTGACAAAGCCCAGCAATCTAAGCTGCTAGACCTTTGCTCATCCAAGACTTTGGAGGCCCAGCGGTTTGCATAGAGAACAAAGCTGAGTGATTAAGGCAAGAAGAAAGACACTTTGGTTTTCTCAAAGTATTTACCTGAAGCTGGGCTTGTGATGTTCCACATGATCACGAATTTATTCTGCAATGTGTTAGAATCCGGCGAAAAGAGGACTCCAGTTGATGGCTCAGCAGCATGGCGGGGACCACGGTGATGGCACCACATCAGAACACAAGAGGGAAGAGCCCACTGTACCCTCCTGCTCTGGAGAGGAACAGAGGCAAAGCGCGGGGCTGGAAGTCCCCAGCGGTGCTTCAGTATAGTAAAATATCTCAACACCGACGTATGTATAAGTAATAATAGCGGTAGAAATAATAACAGGTGCCCACCACCATCTTGGTTAAATTGTACTATTTTTTTCACATTTGCTTCAGACTTTTAAAAAGCAAACAATTCAAATAAAGCCAAAATTCCCTGTGTTACTGCTCTAATGTCATTCCTTACCCGTCCCACTGAGACAGCCACCATCTGAAATTACTAGAATCATCTGAGCATCTTTTTATACTCTTACTGCATTATGTACGTGTACATAAACACTGCATTAGATATTTTGCATGATTTTTAAGTTTTTTTTAAAAAGATTTTATTTGTTTATTTGAGAGAAAGAGAGAGAGTGGGGGAGGAGGAGAGAGAGAGAATCTGAAGCAGACCACGCAGAACATATAACCCAGCCTGGGGCTCGATCGTACAACTGGGAGGTCATGACCTGAATGGAAACCAAGAGTTGCATGCTTAACTGACTAAGCCACCCAGGTGCCCCACATGATTTTAAAGTTTATATGAAGCAAACTATATGGTAGGTAACTTTTTTGTTACATCTGTGTTGAGAATTTGCATTGAGATTAGTCTGTATTGGTACATGCGTTTCTAGTTCATTCATTTTAGCTGCTGTTTACTTCCCATTCTGTGAGTGTTTTACACTTTTTTGGAACCCATTCTTCTGTGATAAACATATTGGTAGTCTTCTTCTTTTTCCTCTTCTCCTCATCCCCCGCCTCCTCTCCTTCCTCCCTTCCCCCTCTTCTTCCCTCCTTATCCTCACCTCCTGTCCCTCCTCCCCCTTCTCCTCTTTCTCCTCCTTTTCCTACTTCTTCTTCTTCTCTTTTTTCTTCTCCTTTTTGTCCTCCTCCTCCTTCTTCCTCTCCTCCTCCTACCTCTTCCTCCTCCCCTTCTTCCCCTTCTTCTTCTTCCCCTCCTCCTCTTCCTCTTCCTTCTTCTTTTGGTTCTTTTCTTTTTATTTCTATTATCTACGACATCCAAATGGAATTCTTCTACATGGCTTCTTATGCACATGGTAAGAGTTCCTCTATGGACTGGTAGAATTACTGAGTTGTAGAATATCCATGTTTTTTAATTATTACATGCCCATCATAGTGCTCTGCAAAGTCGTACAATTTACATACCTACTCTCGGTGTCTGAGAGTTTTTTTCACCCCTTGTTCTTCCAACTGCTCTGTACATTATGAGGTTTCTTGGATGCTTAATTGTTCCTCTCTGGTTACTTGCTGGTCAGTCAAGGTCCTTTCCAGCTACGGCACTCAGGACTGAATGGGATGCATTTGCCTATGATTTGATCCAGGTAAAGCTTGCTTATGTTTTCTTTTCAGCTCGTCAGTGGATTTCTTCTAAGATACTTCATTGTAGGCAGCCACTTTCTCTATGGCTTATATTATCCATTTTCTCAGTGGTCTGTTAAAGCACCAGTGGCTAGGGAGATAATAATAATTCCTTGAATCTATTCCATTAATTCCTAACTTTCTTTGGAATTCAGGCCTTTCTACAAATGAAAGCTATAGGGGCACCTGGGTGGCTCAGTTGGTTAAGCGACTAGCTTCAGCTCAGGTCATGATCCCGGAGACCTGGGATCGAGCCCCACATCGGGCTCCCTGCTCGGCGGGAAGCCTGTTTCTCCCTCTCTCACTCCCCCTGCTGTGTTCCCTCTCTGGCTGTGTTTCTCTCTGTCAAATAAATAAAATCTCTAAAAAAGAAAAAAAGAAAGCTATAGGTGCGCGCGCACGCACACACACACACACACACACACACACACACAATTTTGCATACAGTTCCAGAAGGTGTGTTGACCCTGAAGCAAATCTGTGGATCTTGAGTTAACACCACACTGCTGTGTTAAGGGATTCAGAAAGATTAGAGGACGATTTACCTACTGAAATATGTCTACACTCGGAAAAAAATGGGGCAAATGTCCCATTGCCCTAAAGATTTATGGGAATTATAGTGAAATATAATGTTTTCAGGGTCATTAGCCTTTTTAATATAAAATTCCAGCTACACTCCATGATACGCAGAGTAGAATGGAAAGTGTTAAGACTCAGGAGTCTGTGGTGTCAAGCCCAAGGCTGGTCCTTTTTATTTGGGTGAGAGACATAACCTCTGTTAGTCTCAGTTTCTTCCTCAGTCAAATGGACACATATTTCAAAAGATTCTTGTAAGGTTAATCACATCTATCACAATGTGTGGGATGTGATAAATACTGAATAAATGCTGCTTTTTCCTGCCCTACCTGAGCCCTTGAACATCACCTAACAGATCTATAAGCAGAGGCTGACATGAATATTTCCCTGGGCTATTGAGGACATCCACGAGATTGTATTGGTAACACCCCCTATACAGAGTTGATCACCAAAGTGTTTATTTCCTCAAAGAGCATTTTAATGGGGGACTATGTTTTAGAAAGAAAGCAAAAAACTGACTTTGTTTATTTCCTACATTTGCCCAATATTCTGCTGCTTCACTAATGGGAACTCACTGATCCTTCATCACTGGTCCTTTGATGTTCCCCTAACACCCTTTGCCTTCTCCTCTCACTGGGGGCTGCAGCTGCCTCCAGTGATCACAAAAGAGTGCTTGGCATTGCCTACTTGGTCGCATCACAGAAGAATTATTATCTAGGGTGCTCCCTGGAGGTTTGGAAAGCCCCTGACTCCCCGCATGTCTTTCAAAGGCATACATTGTTTTAGACACCTGTAAAAATAATATCCATGGGTTATTTGTAGATAAATATTAATGCTGCATCTATATTGAAGCAAAGCACAAATTGAATGGCTTTATCTACAATAGGCCCCAAATAAATGTAATAGAAATTCCCTCCCATTTCATTTATTATTTACTCTTGATAGTCAATAAAAATTTACACCAGTGAGTAGAATGCTTTTGACATATTTCATTTACAAACATTAGAAAAAGGGTCTTGAGAGAGATTTAAATTATGATTACTAACCCTGTTCCAATTCTGTCTCTGTCAACTCTGAGTTGCTAGCAGGAATTGCTTTTCTTGAGATGAGAATTGCCATTTTGAAAACATATCGATGGCAAGGAATTCCCTGCCCCCAATCACCCCAAAGCATCCCTGAATTGGGGCTGCAATGAAAAGGACCTCAGGGTTAGCTACGCCTAGGCTCTTATTTCCCAGCTGTCCAGAAAAGAGAAGTGATGCATCCACGATCACTCAGAGTTATAGTAACTAAGAAGAAGGACGGTATGTCAACAGGTGGCGTGACCAATGGAGAGATGGTTTGGAAAAAGAAAAATGAACTTCCAAGCTGCTTCCCTTATGTGCCACAATATCAAAGAGCAAGATTTACCCAGAATGAAAACTCTGCTAAATCAAATAGAGAACTTGGGGTAAATTATTTCAAAATAACAAATATACAAAAGGCATACCCTACCCTTCTTCTATATTGAATTCAGCCAAGCGATCCATTTCTGCACAAGTGTGTGTATGATATATTCAATAACTTTGCATCTAGATAGATAGATCTAATGATATTTCTCTTGCTATATATATATATATATATACAAATATGTATACATATATACATATGAGATGAGAGAGAGAATCACTAGATCGATATCTATATTTATCTGTATTTATCTATGTGGTGGGAGTGGGAGGAGGCAAACCACCACTAAAGAGAAAGAAAGGAAGCAGAGACACAGGCTAAATTGTTGGTTTTAGTGGCTTCTACTTTTTTTTGTAATAAAAGTTATTTTGGAATAAAATTATGAATCTTTCATTATATTACCACCAAGATATTTTAATAGAAAGAGATGTGATTTTCCATCTTGCTGACTTCAGTTGGCTTATGGGAAATCCATCATTCACATAAACATGTCAGTGGCATCGGTAATAAAACCAGTGTTATTCATCCAACCAGGCTGAATGCATGTCTTCCCGTGAGGCCAGTATCATTCTAAGCGCTGTTGAGTCACACTCTGAATCCCGAGAGGAGGAGGACACAGTCCTTACCCCAGAGAGACCACATGCTCAGTTTGCAGATAATATAAACCTGGAAGGGATGTAGGTGGCAACCTAGTATGACAGAATCAAGAGTCCTAGTGATTTTGATGGCATACATTCTGAACCAAAATTCTATAAAATATAGATGAAGTTTTGTCCCTGGGTATAAAAAAGAAAGAAATATTGCACAGTGCTGGAGAGAGGAGATCTGACTTGTAGAAAAGACCTTGGAGGGGCATGGATTTATTTGCTAGTGCAGCTATGACAAAAATACCAGAAGTTCCTTCTTCTTCTTCTTCTTCTTCTTCTTCTTCTTCTTCTTCTTCTTCTTCTTCTTCTTCTTCTTCTTCTTCTTCTTCTTCTCCTTCTTCTCCTCCTCCTCCTCCTCCTCCTCCTTCTCCTTGTAGGACTTGATCCCAGGACCCTGGGATCATGACCTGAGCTGAAGGTAGCTGCTCTACTGACTGGGCCACCCAGGTGCCCCACATTAGTTCCTTCTGAAAGCTATAAGGAAGAATCTGTTACATGTCTTTCTCTCAGGTTTGTCTCTTTGGTTCGTCAGTCATAATCAGCATCTCTTGCCTTGTTGGATCTCTGCCTTCACCGTGGCGTGGGGTTTTCCCTGTATGTGTGTGTGTCTCTAAATTTTTCCTTTTTCTAAACACACTATTCATATTAGATTAGGGCACACCCTAATGGCATCTTAGCTATTATATCTCGCAATGAGCCCATTTCCGAATAAGATCACATTCAGAGGTATGGGGGGTTAGGACTTCAATGTAGGAATTTGGGGTGAAAGACACAATGCAACCCATAATAAGGGGCTTTCGAGATCTAAATGACAGCTTAGGTGATGTTTATAGTCTAACTAATACAGACTAAGTCTAGCAGAATCCTTGACTATACTAAAAGTATGGTTTACAAATTATGGCAGGAATGGCCCCAATGGACTCATATAAAGTACATTCAAATTGTTCTGCAAGCAATCTCCAGAACTCTTCAACTTGCAAAAATGAAACTCTGTACCCATGAAAAATAACTCCCCATTTATCCCTCCTCTGAGCTCCTGGTAACCATTATTCTGCTCTCTGTTTCTATGAACTTGACTATTCTCGGAAACTCATTAGAACCAGACAGTTTTTGTCATTCTGTGACTGGCTTATTTACTTAGCATAATGGCCTCCAGCTTCAGCCAGGCTGTAACACATGCCAACATTTCCTTCTTTGGGGGGCTGCATAATATTGCAGTGTATGGATACACCAATAGCGGCAAACTGCTATTAATTTGATCTCCTGGGTACCATGAAAGTTGCTTGGGCCACATAATGGACAGATCAATGAAGGTATTCTGCTGATTGGAAAGGGAAAGGGAATCAGAGTTCACTTTACCCAGGGTTTGGAGAAAAGCCTCTTGTGTTATTACTAGGCAGGGAGTGAGGGTATCAGTGAATAAGGCAGCAAAGGCGGCAAAGCCACTATGCGGATAACTTACTGAATTAGCCATGGCCAAGTCCCACTGGTTACTAAATTCTGAGGGGTCCAGGGTCCCAGGGATGAAGGGATGGTCCTGTGAGAAGCCTTATAGAAGGTCTCACTACCACAGAGGAGAGAAAGAGGAAAGGATTTATCCTGAGTCTGTCTCCTTGACATAGACTCACTCTAGGGTGCTAATTCCCCCACCTTTCAAGGCTGTGTGCAGGTGGGCCCAAGAAATATTCTGCAGCCTCCCACACCTCCGAGTCAGCGGGGAGGGCCATGCTGGAGAAGGACAGGCATCGGCAGGAGGAAGACACTTCCAAGGTGTGCCTGCCCAGAGCTAGTCAGAGCTCACGCAGACCCGGCTGCTGTTGTCGCAGGTGCAATAGGAGGGGTGCGGCTGGGCACACCTGAAGATTTCAGGGGAGGAGTGAGAAGAGATGTGACCTCTGCTGGGTTTCCATAATGCTTCAGGCACTCTTCAGATAATACCTGATACAACTCTTGTACCAACCATGGGTTTTACTTAGGCTTGGCCAAGTTAATGAAGTTGCACAAAAATCCCACACTGAGGAATACAAGGGCCAGGGGTGCCTGGGTGGGTCAGTGGGTTAAGCGTCTGCCTTCAGCTTGGGTCATGATCCCAGGGTCCTGGGGTCGGGCCCTGCATTGGGCTCCCTGCTCAGCAAGAAGCCTGCTTCTCCCTCTCCTTCTGTCTGCTGTTCCGCCTCTTCCTCGGTCCTCGGCTTGTGTGCTCTCTCTCTCTCTCTCTCTTTCTCTCTCTCTCTTGTTCTGTCAAACAAATAAGAAATCTTAAAAAAAAAAAAAGAATACAGGGGCCAAGGTGGGATCCAGATCTGATTCTACCCTAGCACTCTAAAATTGAGAAATTTGGATCCTATTCTACACATGAATCGCATGGTGAACTGTTTGAACTAAGCAGTCCATCCTGGGTCTCTTGGCTAAATAGGGTTTTGGACCTACAAAATTGGGCACCAGATCTGGGGTGTCCAGACCTCGCTGAGGATAGCTTCTCTCTGTGGTATTTCTACCTCATCCCTCTCTACCGGTCCTAAAATATCAGCAAGCTTGTCAGAAGACCTCCAGAGAATATAGGAGCAAATTTCGGCTTCATATAAGGCTTCATAACCACAGGCTACCTGAGGAGGTGAAACCTTCTGGTGTTAAGTGATCTGGGTGGACCAGAGCAGTTCTAGTTTCTATGAATAGAAAGATCTTCTAAGTGGTGACTCTGGGCATTAAGCATGATGGGGAGACCATATTTTCTTCTCTGGGCAGGATGCTGATTTTCCTCAAGAAAGATGTCAGATGTTAGCTGTGCTTCATGACCTTTCCACACTTTCCCTCTTTCTTCTCTTCTATCCCTTCCATATACCCCTTTCTTCTGTTCATTCTCACCTCTCTCCCTTCAATTGTCCACCCTCCTTTTCTGCCATCCTTTCTCCTCTCTTGCAAACTTCCTTCTGTCCGTCCTTTCACTCTTCTTTACCAGAGAGGACCCCTTGCAAACAGTAGAATACAAACCCTTGTGACTTTGGGCAGCAGAGACTTCTGGGAAAGAATATTGGGAGGCATTAAGAATCAGCAATAAGGTTTGAAAACCAGAGTTGGGAGCAGGACATCATGAGACATGAGACTATCAGAGCTTTTCAGATAAAATGAAGGAAACCCAGCAATTTTTCTCTGGCCTCCTATCACTCTGATAGGAAACACAGCTCGGGGAGAGTATAACCCATGTGCTCACCATGGTGTGTTCTCTGCCGCCTTGGACAGATAAGAACAGTCTAGCAGAAGGTCTTTGCAGGAACCTCTCAGCTTCCTCTGGGAATCTGCGGTGGGAATGCAGAGCACTTTCACAGCGCCCAGTGTATGAGGCTAGGGAGGTCAATTCCCAAAGGAAATCAAGGTATAGTTATGAAGGACAATGGATGCCCAGTAGGCAAAATATTTTTAAAAAAATATTCTATATACTTTTCCCGCCTTTTCTCTCTACCTTCTTCAACTACCTCACAAAAGAATATCTTGAAGGTGGTTTTCATGAGCTGTTGCTCCTGGTGGAGGTCTGAGGCAGCGCGTTCTGACATTTCCTTCCACGTGGGAATGCGTTATATGATATAGCACCTTGCAATCTTTGAGGTACTTGAATATCTATTATCTCATCGTGGACTTACATTTGCGGTGTGCTATGGGCTAAATTGTGTTTCTGACCCCTCCCCCAAATGCATATGTTGAAGCCCTAACCCCTTATATCTCTGAATATGACTCTATTTGGAGATAGGGCCTTTAAAGAGGTGATGAAAGGGTGCCTGGGTGGCTCAGTCAGTTGAGCTCCCGACTCTTGATTTTGTCTCAGGTCATGATCTCAGCATCATGAGGTGGCGCCCCACATTGGGCTCGGCACTGGGTGTGGAGCCTGCTTCAGATTCTCTCTTTTCTTCCCCCCGCCACTGCTCATACATGTGCTCACACATATGCTCTCTCTCTTTAAAAAAAAAAAAATTTAAAAATAAAAAATAAAGAGGTAATTGAAGTTAAAATGAGACCGTTAGGATGGGCACTAATCTTAATTGACTGCTGTCCTTATAAGAAGAGGAAATATGAACACACAGAGAGACGCCACGGCACACGCCAAGGAAAGACCATATGAGGACACATCTGGAATGATAAGGCAGCCAGCCATCTGCAAGTTGAGGAGCGAGGCCTCAGGAGAAACGGACTCTTGAGTTTGGACCTTAGTCCCCAGCGCTGTGAGAAAATAAAACTGCCATGTCAGCTGCCTCCTCCATGGTAATTTGTTATGGCAGCGCCTGCAAACTCATACACTCTATATGGAGTGACCGCTGGGGCTCAGGGGAAGAAACCAAGGCTCAGAGAGGCCATGTTATTCATCAAAGCCCCACAGCAAAACCAGGTCTCCCGGTTCTGATCCTGGCCTCTCTGCTACATCAGCCTACTTCATTACCTCCTGCGGCCATCTTCCTGCTGCTGGAGATCGACCCCGTCCCAGTGGGTCTCTGTCCTTCCCTGTTGAGTCCTAAGCTCAGAGAAGGAGTAGAAAGAGCCTGTGGCCTTTGAGCTAGCTGTATACTGTTGAGGACAGCGCCATGCATAACTCTCAGCCCCATTGCTCCCTTCTGAAATGCACTTCCTCTTCTCCAGTCCTTCTAGCTGATGAAATAAGACAAGACTTGAACTCAGTGACTGCTGTTGACAGCGGAACAGCTGACATGGTGCTTACTCTCTCCCTAGGGTTGGCTCTCTCACCCACGGTGCAATATGGAGCTGTGAGTTTGATTTATTGCTGATTTAATCAAGGGCTTTTATTTCAATAGTGATTAGCCATCTTGTTGAAAAAAGTCACAGTAAATTTGATGATGCCTCTACCAAGATTATACACAAGAAATAGTAATATTGTATTAGCAGGGGCCCTCAGTCAGCCCAGAGGACACTGGGTTTATACTGCGAGTCATATTACAGTTCGTAATCTTATCCTTATGAGTTTAGCCTCTTGCTCTCATCTAAATTGTGTATTTTGAACCGGGGGAGGGGGGGCATAAGCATCTATAAATAAAAAACTCTCCTAGAGGGAGCTTGTAGATACCAGCTAATGAAACAAATCCTCTTAGGTCATCACCCATTACCTACTTAGGTATCGAACAACCCAATGTCTCTTTGGCTTTGACCTTCACTATAGCCATTCTTCCTAACAAGCTACCTCAAAAAAATAAATGCACACTTCATCCGGTTCTGAAATCTTATATTTCAGAGTAGAAAGTCAATCCAGATGGATTGCTCCTCAGTTTCACCATGATGTGTGATAACATACCCAGCAGGAGAATTTGTCAGACACACACGCGTGCACACACACACACACACACACACACACACACACACACACAGTCCAGAAATAACTGCTGTGTGCCTGGCCCAGGAGGGCTCTGTGTGTGTCTGCACAGATGCCTTCCTCAGGACTGTTGCCCCATCAGAGGGTAGAATGAGCGAGAAGTACCTTGGAAAGTGCTGAAAAATCCTTAGCAGTCATGTTTTTCTTTCTTCCAGGGAAATTCCTCTTACTTAGCACTATTAGACCAATAAAGAACGCTCATTGACTCTGACATGGCATAGAACAAATTGCCCTACCATGCAGAAGTGCAGTACTGCTTCCAAATGAAACAGGAGTCTGAATAGCACAAGTCGTTGGAACAAAGGCTGATCTGAAAGACAGGTGGGCATTTGTTTTCGATTCAATAGGATAGACTCTATTTTCTCATTTGCACCTGCCACATAAATAACATGTATTGGCGTACTTCGCACAGTCTTAGCAAGAGGAAATTTTTGTGAGGGCAGTCATGGACTTCAACACCGGAACAGAAGAGCTTGTTTGCATAGAATTTTGTCTAGCTGCTGCCTATTAGCCAAATACCCATGACAAAGGTTGGAAGAATATACAAAGTGATTCAAAACTTTTAAAATTGCCAGACTCCAGCTGTTAGGCTAAACAAGCCCTTATCAAGAATTTGGTTTCCTAGTGTTCTTCTGTCTTTATTACTGCACTGAATTGTCGATGTGAGTTTTACAGCTGTCAGAGGTTTCATGAGTTCTGTGTTTATATAAATATAAGCAATTTTGTTTTTATATCTAGTCCCATTCCAATGACTGGAATAATGGGAGTGCACAAAGGGATGAGAATTGACCCTTAGGCTTTGATGAGGACAAATGAATTAACTGAGGTAGGATTCTGAAGGATGGGGCGAAAACCTCTTCTATGTCATAGCTCATGGTGCTTGAAACCATGGAGCTAGTTTAGAATCATGTGCAAGAGGAAAGGGGTCTAAATTCAAAGTTTGGGGGGAAGAGTTGTGAGAGGCTTTGGTGGGCATTCATTGCTGAATAACTAAAGAAAGATAGCAAGGAAAGCATAAAGCCACGGGTCTAATTTATCAAATGTCAGAATGTTTGCTAGTTGAATACAATGTGAAAGAGCAGAGAGCTTTGGCCAAGTGGTTGGTTATGAGATCTCTCCAGTGGGGGTTTAAGGGTCAATAGAGATGTTTCATGGATGACTCAACATCAACAGGTTCTCAAAAATGCCACATTTCGGATGTCTTCAAAATAGTATTTTTACACAAATATCTCAGCTAGAAAGCAATTTCAGATCAATTAAAAGAAGATTTTAAAAAATCATCCAAGTTGACCCTTATGCAAAGACAAAATGTGTGTGTGTGTGCGTGTGTGTGTGTGTGCACATGCAGTTGTTTTCCAAAATGGGAACATATAACAATAACTTTTGAGCAGCTTTTCATGCCAGTAAATATATTTCCACAATGTAATTTTAATTGTTGGGTAGTGTCCAATAATATGAAATGATTTATTTAATTCTATTTTTGGGCATCCAGAATGTTTTAAGCCAGTAATAAATAATGTTATACTGAACCACTTTACAACCACGTCTTCGTGCTTACCCCCAGGAAGAGATTTAGAAATGAAAGTTTTGGAGCAAAGCATATACACAATTTTAAATTTTTTGATAAGTGTTGCCAAGTTGCTCTTCAGAAATGTTGTACCAAAGTTCACTCTCACCTGGGATGTATGAGCATGTCTGCCTTTTTGTATCTCTGCCAGACAAGACTATTATAATTTTAAAAATTCTGTCAGATCATTTCAGTTGAATTTGCTATTTCTGCATTTGGGTGAGGATAAACCTGCTAATCTCCTTCCCCCAACACACACACACACACACACACACATGCACATGTGTGCACACACATACACGCACACGTGCACTCACACACATACACGCACACGTGCACACACACGGGCACACACACACGTATGTGCGCAGGCATGTCTGAGACTAGACCAGTGTGGGCAATAGCACTGTTTACTAATACTCAGACCTCATTCCTCACTGTTCTCACTGTGTGTGTGTGTGTGTGTGTGTGTGTGTGTGTGTGTGTGTGTGTCTGACTTGTATGGAGGTTCATTCGGGAGAACAAAGACAAAGAGACTGATGACAAGAATTTCAGAAAAAGGTCCAAGATGTCATAAAATCAGAAAAAGGCTGGACGGCAGTTAGAAGTCTGAAGCCTGAGATGACAGAAAGGAGAAGCTCTGATAGACATTGCCAGATGCCCCCATTCTTCTCTAATTCCTGGGCCCTGGGAATTCTGTACTTCCCAGCTCCTTGCAGCTGCATGGGGCCATGTGACCCTTCAGGCCAGTGGTGACAGGGAAAGTAGTAGTTATCACTTCCACACTGTAGATTTTGAAGGGCCAGTACATGACGTCTGGCCTTCCCTTGCCCTGCCCTGTGAAACTGAGACGTTAAAGCATCAGTCCCCCGGGTCGCTCAGGGTCTAATGGAGCAGAAGTCTCTGCCGACCTGCTTTGGTCACGTAAGTTAGTTTGCATAAGCAGTAAGCCATTGCTATGGTAAGCCACCGAGAGTCTGCACTTGGCTTGTTATTGTAGTCTAATTACAAAATCAGGTAATTAATTCCAACAAAGGCCATAAGGATTAAGGGAGAAAGCTTCCTAAATAATTGCCTAGAGACCTTTGTTATCATGGACGCTTCTGTTTTAACAGTCTTTCTCGGCAGCCCTCTATGTCTATATGTAAGACAGAAGAAAAATCGCCTCGCAGAGTCTTCTTCCTTCACATAGCAGCTCTGGGAAAGGAGACTCTTCATAAACCCCGAAGATGCTGGTTTGGAACCACCAGTCTGAAAATAAACAATTACATTTGCATGCTGGTAGGGCTACTGTGCTTAGAGAGGTCAATCTCATTTAGAAGGTGACTGCTTAAAGGTGGGAAACAGTCACTGCTTTTTTTTTAATTGCAAATAAAAGTCTAATTTCAGAAACTGAGTTGACCATTTATGAATACACTAACACATAGTCAGTGTAAATTCAGATTAATAATATGTATGATATGAAAAAGACAACTTTTCTAATGGTCATAGGCAACGGAGTGAATTTTCACCCAGAATATTTCATTGATTTGAAACAAGAAAATGAATCCTTTTCTACATATTGAGGCAAAAACTATGAAGACATTTTTGTTAAAAGAATCTGACAACTGATACTTCATTCTGATATCCCTAACGTTCTAAAATATCCCATTGATGGCTTAATCTCCCATTACTGAAAACAAAAATCTAAACACCTAAAGGTATTCTTACAATTGAAACATGAAAACCTCTTTCCCTGTTAATAAGCCATCTCTTCTAAAAAGAATTAAAAATATATTTTATTTATTTATTATTTGAGAGAGAGAGTGAGAACTAGCACAAGAGGGGTGAAGGTCAGAGGGAGAAGCAAATTCTCCGCAGAACTGGGAGCCTGAGGCAGGACTCGATCCCGGGACTCTGGGATCATGACCTGAGCCGCAGGCAGTGGCTTAACCAACTGAGCCACCCAGGCGCCCCTAAAAATAATTGTAAACAGAATTTGATCAATATGCAGGCCTTTATGTTTCCCAGATCCAATTTCCCTACACACAATACCAGAATGACTCTCAGATAGCACAACGCGTCTCTACTCAATTCTGACACTACCTAGAGAGAACATCAGATTCCACAGGTTGACGGTTGAGTCCTACAAGACTGCCCCATGCCCGCTTCAGACGGCAGGTGCAAGGCACAGTAACACCTGTGCTTCTAATGACCTCTTTGGGTTGGATTGATTTGCTGGAACAGCTCACAGAACTCTCAACACTTAGTGTCCCAGTTTATTAAAAGTTATGATGAAGGCTATGGATCAACACCCGGATGTAAGTGATGTAGAGGGTAAGATATGGAGAAAGGGCATCAAGTTTCCTTCCCTCTCCAGGCAGGACGCCATTCTCCCTGAACGTCCGTGTGCTTACCAACCCAGAAGCTTGAAGTCAGCTTTTTGGGGGTTTTTTAAGGGAAGCTTCCTGGAGTAATCTTGATTGACTAAGGCATTGGTCATTGGCTGATCCAACCTCCAGCCTACCCCTTCTCCCTTCTCCCCTCCCCTGAGGTCAGGAGGTGGAACTGAAAGCCCCTCCTGTCCAGTCACAGGGCTGGTTATCCTGGCAAAGGGCCTCACCTTAGGGGCAGTGTCCAGAAGTCGCCTTTGCTAACATAACAAAAAACATCTTCCATCTTAGCAAATGCCAAGGGCTTTGGGAGTTGTGAGCGAGAAATTGTGCGTGAAGATGAAGTACATATGAAAAGCATAATTTGGTCATATGAATGTGTTGGTGACGGTGCAAGATCCGCCCTTCCCTCCATGCCCAAGCCACCAGAAATTCTGGTGGAAGTACCTGTGAAGGTGAATGAAAGCCCAGAGGGGCTTTCCCCGCTTAGAATCCGAAAAGCCACATACCCTGTGGGTCAGGGCAATATGTCCTTTGTGTGCTTATTCAAGACATATGATTCCATTTAATCGTCCTCCCAGTAATCATATCTCTGTATCTCTTATCTGTATTTCTTGATCCTTGTGCCTCAATGGTCTCAACTTCTGTGAGTTAAAGCAATCCCTCTGTATCCTGCAGTAAAAATACTAATCCTGTCTCTAGGGCGAGTGCAAAAGCAGTTAAAGATTTAACTGCACCACCCAACTTCCTCACTTGGGAATAATAAAAGACTGGGACCCTTGACAGTCAAGAGAGATGTGGAGAGAAACTGAGAGACAGAGAGACAAAGCCGTGAGACAGAGAGAGACTGAGAGCTGACTGAGAGACTGAGAGACAGAGAGATAAAGGCAGAGGACCTGTGAGGAAGCAGCAAGAGAGCCTTAGAGGAGAGAGCAGGAGACCTGGCAAACAGCAAGAGATCCTGCTTCGACAGACCTCCCGGCTCGGGTGTGTTTTTGGCCGCCGACACTCATCATCCTGCTCGACCCCACCTTTTTCCCCTGGCTGGACCAGGGGAGAAACCCCAAACCTCATAGCCCAGGAAGGAGCTACATGAATGCCCATCTGTATGTATGTATATAGTTCTTATAAATCACACTATTACAGGGGGCCAGGGCACAGATTGCAACTGAGAGTTTCATAGAGTGGGGACACTAAACAGGGCTACTAAATCAAGAGCTATTCAGTTTCTAGACTCAGGGTTTTGCCTTGGCCAAGAGTACGAGGAATGAACCCCTGTCCCTAGGGCATTAAGGGAGGTGCAAAAGGGAGTGGCCAAGTGGACGCTAGACGGGGAGAAAAATCTTAATTAAGTGTTGACTCTCTTCCAATTCTGGGAAAAGGGATAGCGAGGTAGAAATTTTTCTACCTAAAATGAAACTCCCTGGGGATTTCAAGCAGCAGGAAGTCTAACGCAGAGCTCACTATTAACCAATTAATGTGATCGATGTGCAGAGCAAAGGCGGGGAAGGAAGGCCCGGGGAAAAACCACCCCAGCTCTGAATTAGCAGGCTTGCTTGTTTACATCGGGTCTGAGAAGTGATTGCCGGAGCACTGTTTTAGTTTGTGCTGTGTGGGCAGCTATAAGGTCTGCTCTATCCAAGAGCAGGATTTTAATGATAAATCTTTTATAAAGAACGGCCACACAATGCCTTGGAAACTCAGCTGAGTCAAGTCCTCTGATGTCTGAGTATTTCCCCCTCTCTCGTTATGGGAGTATTCTGATCTTCTTGTTATAAATTACAAATATTTGGACCCCTTCTGCTGATCCTCCATCACATTTTACTTTGCTGCTGAGTTATAAGAAATTTAGGCAGTTAAGGAAATGCAAATTGGGTCTTCTGAACCCTGAAGAAGGCTTTCCTGATTTTAAATCTTATGCATCCAGTTTGGGATTGAATAATTATCTTTGATACTGCGATTGGCAAAGTTTCCAGGGCACCTGGGTGGCTCAGTTGGTTAAGTGACTACCTTCAGTGCAGGTCTTGAATCCGGAGTCCCGGGATCGAGCCCCGCATTGGGCCCCTGCTCAGTGGGAGGCCTGCTTCTCCCTCTCTCACTCCCCCTGCTTGTGTTCCCTCTCTAGCTGTGTTTCTCTCTGTCAAATAAATAAAATCTTTAAAAGAAACAACAACAAAGTTTCCAAAGAAAACCCCACCATATCAATGCAAAGGTGAAACAGTAGTATATCAAACCAATGAATTGTGAAGACTGATTTTATGTGTCAGCTTGGCTGGACCACACGGTGCCCAGAAATTTGGTCAGACATTAATCTGGGCATGTCTTGTGAGGGTGTTTCTGGGTGAGGTTAGCCTTTGAAGTGGTAGACTGAGTAAAAAGGATTGCTGCCACAGTGAGGGTGGGCCTCGTCCAATCAGTTGAAGGCCTGGATCGAACAAAAAGGGCGTGCCCCCTTAGAGTAAGAGAGAATTTCTTCCACCTGACTGCCCTCTTGCTGGTACATTGGTTTTCTCCTGGCTTCAGAATTAGAACGGAAACATTGGCTTTTCTTGGGTCTCTAGCCTGTAGGCTTTTGAGCTAAAACCACATTATCTGCTCTCCTATTCCTCAGGCCTTCTGACTCAGACTACAACCAACCCACTGACTGTGCTGGGTCTCCAGCTTCCTGATTACAGATCTTGGGACTTTCCAGGCTCTATAACTGTATGAGCCAACTTGCCTATTCCTTACAATAAATGTCGTTAACAGATGGATAGAGGGAAACCAATGCAGACACACGTATGGATATCTTATGGTTTTGTTTCTCAGGGAGAACACTTGACTAATAACAGCCAGAAATGACATCTTGTCTGGTTGTGGGTCATGATGCTTTTCAGTACCTGGAAAACAGGCTACTTAAAATAAAAACAGACTTCCAACTTGAAATTGCACATTGGTAACACTGCCTCGGGATCTGTTTCAGCTCTTGTATGTTGTTTACTTAATTAGGATAATTTCCAGAGAATATATACAGTGTTACTCCATTGCTCTGGAACTAAATAATAGCCAGGAGCAGAAACATCTGATGCTTTCCTTTAAACAAGAAGCCTGATAGTATCAACTTTCCTATAGTTAAGAAGTGTGAATTGGTTCTTGCCCGCCAGAGTTTTCAAATCCCTGGCAGTTAAAAAAAAAAAAAACAATCCTATCACTAGTTCATTTTACACTTGACTCATAATGAGCAACCTTAGAGTATAAGGTCTGAAGTATTCGCTGTTCCTGCCACTCCATCATTATCTTGGGTCTCTGTGTCTTGGAGCATTCTATGTCCTTGGCTGGGAGGAAGAAAAATGCTACATTGTGTGGAAAACACTCCTACTATTTATCTTTGATATTCTAGCTCAAATGCGACCAGTTCTGGGAGTTTCTCTTTTTTTCCTCTCCAGAAAATGTGGGAAAACTCTAGGCTTCCCAGATGCTCTCGCTTCCACTATAGGAATTGTCCTATTTGTTGTTTGTTTTAACGTCTGCCATCCCCCTGGATGGCAAGTTTCTGGACCTTATTTTTATTCTGAATTGTGTTGCTATAATATGAATGCTAGCTAGCACTTATTGACCACTTATGTTCTAAAAGCTTTTCATGAATGAGTTCATTCAATCTACATGATGACCCCGCGGGGCAGATTTTATTAGTATCTTTGTTTCATGCTAAGGAAACTTACACAGGGAGAGGTTGTACACATTTCTCTTCTGATTGGTTGATGTATAAAGCTTTCAGCCTAGACATTTACAGTCATTCGTCACTCTGGAATTTCTTATTCCTGAAGAACCTGGTATTTGTTAGCTGGAGGACTAACACATTGAGTGTGGTGCTCATCATTGCAGGGTGGCAAGTCAGGTTCAAGGGAGCCCGGGATAGCAGTTCAGTAAGTATACCAGCATTTGCTACTTTTTCCCTAGTTTTATTGAGGTATAATTAACAAATAAAAATTGTACCTATGTAAGGTATACAATGTGATATTTGATATATGTATACATTGTAAATTAATCACTATAATTGGGGTAGCTAACAAATCTGCTGCCTCACAAAATTTCCTTCCTTCCTTCCTTCCTTCCTTCCTTCCTTCCTTCCTTCCTTCCTTCCTTCCTCTCTTTCTCTTTCTCTTTCTCTCTCTTCCCCTTTCCTTCTTCTTTCTTTCATCCTTTTCCCTTTCCTTTCTTTTCCCTTCCCATTTCCTTCCTTTCCCATTCTCCCCTCCCCTCCCTTCCTTTCCTTTCCCCTTTCCCTTTCCTTTATTCTTCCCTTTACCCTTCCTTTTCATTCCCTTTCCTTCTTTTCAGTGAGAACACTTAAGTTCCACCCTCTTAGCAAATTTCAAGCATACAATACAGTATTATTAACTATATTTACCATGCTGTACATCAGATCTCCAGAACTCATTCATCTTGTATAAATGAAACTTTGTTTTCTTTGGCCACCACCTCCCCAGATTCCTCCTCCCCCAGCCCCTGGAAACCACCTTTCCCCTCTCTGCTTCTGCCAGTATGACTGTTATAGATTCCTCATGTAAGTGAGATCAGACAGTGTCTGTCTTTCTGTGTCTGCCTTATTTCACTTTGCAAAATATCCTCCAGTTTTATCCATGTTGTTAAAAGTGGCAAGATTTCCTTTTTAAAAATATTTTAAGGTTGAACGGTATTCCGTATATATATGCCACTTTTCTTTATACGTTCATCTGCCAATGGACATTTAGCATCTATCCATATCTTAGCCATTGTGAACAACGCTATAATGACACTGTAATGGAGTGCAGATATCTCTTTGAGGTACTCTTGTCATTTCTTTTGGATAAATACTCAGAAGTAGAATTCTGGATCATATAGCAGTTCCTACTTTTCATATTTTGAGGCATCTCCCTACCGTTTTCCATAATGCCTGAACAATTGATATCCCAGCATTGGTGCACACCCCTACTAGTGCTTCTTATCTTTTGCCTTTTTGATCACCTTTGTGTCTTTATTCTTTATTTCTCTCTTTCCCACGCACACACATCCTTATGTACAATTTCCAAATCGCCTGTTTGATGACACTTTTGAGGGGCGAATGGGGAGGACTGACCAGAGAGAATCGTCCTTGGTAGGTGGGGAGGAGAGGGTGATGGGAGACCGCGGCAGTGGGACACTCCTGTTCTCGGGGCTGGATTTCCCATCCCTGACTCACCTTCATCTTGTCCTGCAGCGTCCCTTCAGTCATCACTTGGTCTCCATCCCTTTGGTCCTTCTAGGGCTATAATGGAACATCTCAGGTTAAATCCCTGCTGGTCAATTGGAGGCACAAAGCCCCTCCTGAAAATATCTGGATTCTGGTTGGGAGTTTAAGTGTTGGGGAGAAAGCTTTGTTCTTACCAAAGAAGTTGCCATCCTTTCTCCTTAAACTACTCAAGGAGAAAGCCATGTTGTCCAAACGGTGCGCCAGCTCCCAGAAGGTCTTGGAAAGATACGAATCGATCTTATTTTCCTCAAGAGCCACTTGTCCATAGGAAGTCCCTGACCTTAGATGGTCAAGCTCAGTTTGAAAGATTCCAGTTTCAAGATACTTGAAGCAAAGAAAAACCAGATAGTTGTCAGAAGAAAGGCACTCTCCTGCCTACTAGCATTCTTCCCCTGGAGCGTCAGCCAGCCATCCTTACATACATTATGTATCTCATCATTTCTCTGTGTTTATGGGAATAAATCTCTGGGTAAATGAATAAATCTCTGAGGAAATGAATAAATCTTTGACTGAAGCGGCTAAGACTGACGGTCCAGAAACAGGATCTCTGAAGGGCCAGCAAATCTCTAAAGCAGCCTTGTGATGGTCTCCTTTGATAAGGATGCAAATTACATTTGGTGTGACTTTTCAGGAGATGCCTGCCCTTAGAATGGGTATAAAGTTGACTCCAGGCTCTTGAGAAAAGACACAATAAATGCCTCTTTTATAAAGGATTTAAAAAAAAAAAGATTTTATTTATTTATTTGACAGAGAGAAACACAGCCAGAGAGGGAACACAAGCAGGGGGAGTGAGAGAGGGAGAAGCAGGCTTCCCGCCGAGCAGGGAGCCCGATGTGGGGCTCGATCCCGGGTCTCCAGGATCATGACCTGAGCCGAAGGCAGTCGCCCAACCAACCGAGCCACCCAGGCGCCCCATAAATGCCTCTTTTAAAGAAGCTCCATGCCAATGTCCATGTTGTTGTATAGGCTTCCCATGACCAGGAAGTAGGCAAGAGATTGGATTAAGAGTTAAGCAGCAGTGTCTTAAAGAGATTTCCCTTTTCATGGTTAAGTTACTGCAGACGGTGCCCCTAACATAACGTTGAATCATCATTTGATGACATCAGTAGTTAGACATTTTATTAAACCCAAAGGTGTAGTCAGAAAATGAAAATATGGATTCAAGGCGCCGGGGTGGCTCAGTGGGTTAAAGCCTCTGCCTTGGGCTGAGGTCATGATCCCAGGGTCGGCATTGGGCTCTCTGCTAAGCAGGGAGCCTGCTTCCTCCTCTCTCTCTGCTGCCTCTCTGCCTACTTGTGATCTCTCTCTCTGTCAAATAAGTAAATAAAATCTTAAAAAAAAAAAAGAAAATGTGGATTAGTTCACAGTTTTATTCTCCTGTGCCCGCCTGTGCCCCTCTCCCAACACAGATGAGCATCTCTACTCTAGGAAATAAAAAAGGTAACAGAGGTCTCAGGCGACCAGCTCAGCTCTACCTTCACAGACCCCTCTTTAATCAAGATGCCTGTACTTTCTGGCCAAATCATTTCTACATGGCAGGTGCATCTATGTCTGAGAAGAGAAATCCTTGCTAAAATTTTATATACACGTATTTTTCTACAAGATAAGGGAAATTGGACTGAGAGACTAATTGTGGTCAGTGCCTTCTGGTTGAAAGAGCTGGTGTCCCAGGAGAATGATTGGAAGTCTGTAGGGCTGCCCAAGTGGTTCGAGGGCTTCTAGAAAACTGTCGTGGATGTTTGGGCCCCAGACCCACAGGGCGCTCCATTTAATGCCTCCTCTAGGTGGGAGGTCTTTCTGCAAAGGACACTGGTGTCACCGCCTTCAGACAGAGCCTGTCATCATCTGAACCTTTGTTCTGTGAGCTGACCCAGGCCACAGTGTTCCCAAGTGGGGATTCAGGGGTATCAGTAACTCCCTTACCTAATTAGAGGGGTCACATACTCACCAGATGACCTCATCACTCTTAAGCTTGATATTCAGCACAGACTTTTGAGTGCCTCCCTATCACAGCGGTATGCACGGCTATCACTGTGACCAGGATAAAATGAGAATTTGTGACAGGGGCTTATTTCAAATGTCCTTGCCAGTCAGTGCAGATTATGGACCATGGGAGATGCAGGGCTGCTATTTTCTTGTAAAATGTAGCTAATAAATATGTAAATCAGACTATCTTTATTCATAACCTGGCAGGGATCAGACA
This sequence comes from Spilogale gracilis, assembly GCA_004023965.1. Lineage (NCBI taxonomy): Eukaryota > Metazoa > Chordata > Mammalia > Carnivora > Mephitidae > Spilogale > Spilogale gracilis. Next base: position 91,636 of record PITA01000573.1, read on the forward strand.
TGAAATAACGGCCCAAAAAACACTATGTTATCTATAATATTAAGTGACTTTATATCTCAAAACCTCGAACACTGGGAGAAATGGCATGAAAAAAACATTTTTCCTGGTCAACTTTTTGGTGAGCAGTATTTAATATGCCTGTCAATTCTTCCTGTGCATTAGCTTGGAACTTGAAAAATATATATATACAAATTTTGTTCCTCGCCTAAGGCACTTTGTACTTTCAACTGTGTATGTGGTACTCTGTCTCTAAAGAAAGAAACTTTCTCCCTTCCATTAATTACCTCGCTGTCAGAAGCTGCTTCTTCAGTAGGGACCCATCCTTCTTATTTTGTTATTAGGAGGCTTATAGGTATAAACAAAATCCCTCATGGTTTTATTTTCTTCTTGGGTCCAGGACCCCACAAGGTAGAGGAAGCCCCTTGAGTCAAGCTTCTGCAGCCCCCCATTCTTCCTTCCCAGCTGGTCTGCTGATGGCAGCTTTCCCCGAGCTCTGTGCTACCAGGATTGCTGAGAAATGACCTTCCCGTTAGAAACTAAGGGACACAGTTCCTTCCGAGACATGTTTTTCTCTGGGTCATCCAATTATCCTCACCCAGAAGAGTAATCACTGAGACACCGAGCACTCTTGGAATTGGAGGAATTTTAGAGGTCATGTAGCCGGGTTGACGCTTTGGATCCCCTGGGGAAAGAGCCTCGGAATGGCAGAAATGGGTCTGCAGCCCAGCTCTGGATTTCCCCCGGTTCTGTGCCCTGACCTTGGGTGGGTTACTTCACTTCTGAGCCTTGCTTTTCTTGGCCGCAGAACTGGGATAATGATGCTCAGCTTGGAGAGAAGAGGAGGTCTCTGGAAAAGAGAGCTGACACAGTAAATTGTATAGGTGCTCAACACATGTGAATTTCCCTCCTGTATCAGTTTCATGTCCAAATGAAGGGTTTATTTTAAACTTTGGGTCATGCAGATGCGAAAGTACTTCAAACAGTAAATGTTCATCTAACAGTTTGTGATTTATATGTTCCTTTCACCTCACTGCATCCTGGGAAGGAGAGCTGTGGGGTTTCATCCACATTCACCTGAGAGCACACAGAGTTGGGGAGAGATTAACCACTTGTGGTCTTCCCTCATACCATCGTGTGTGTCTTCTTAATCCCGTTCCACGTTTTCTGTCCCCTAACATTTATCATTTCCTAACTTACATGATGACTGCATTTACCATTTATTGTCTTTCTATGCCTGCTAGAATCTGAGCTTGATGAGGCTAGCCACGTATTCTGCTTATTTCCTGAACTAGCCTGAGGGCCCAGAGTGGTGCCTAGACCTGAGTAGACACGCAATAGGAAAGAGCTGACCAATGTATGCAATTAATGAGAGACAAAGAAAGACTCCGACCCAAGACATCTATCTCTAAGTTCCATTCACCATGAACAGGGGAATGATATTGATTAGTATGAAAGAGCATTTGAACTGATCCAGATGGAGAGGTGACAGGAAGGAAGGGTGCGGAGGAAGAAGAGGAGGTAGGAAAGAGATGAGGGAAGGAGAGAGAAGAGCAGGTGAGCCCCTCTCGTACAGCTGAGAATGGTACAGAGACTCTCTCCTCCGATGCACCAGGTAGATATCATCAACCTCACATCACCTCTGCATAGTCGCTTTGGACGACGGGGAGTCTGTCCTTGGCTCTGTCTCCACCATTTCCACTAGGCCTCTCAGCTCCTGGCATCCCCTCCAGAATGTCACCATGACACCCTATGCCTTCTACTCACCTCTAGATGTGACCCACAGAGGCGAGAGGAGCAACATGTTTTTTAATTGTGCAAACTCAGGATCTCATTGCTTTGGATCTCGGTAGGGCTTGGTAGAGTCCCAGAGGTGGATGTCGTCGTCATCCAGGACAGATATAAAGCAGTCATCTTTGGGACATTTTCGTATTTCTCTCAGTACTACTCAGAAGGAAAGACACGGGGTGGTCTGGCCAGGAAAGGAGTGAACTTATTTACCCAGTTACACAACAGTTCTAGGAGAAAAGGAAATAGGAATTTAAACCATTTTGAGTCAACACAGGCAGTTTTCTGGAAAGGCAACCTTGTGTACCACAACTCCAAACCCAAAAGTCCATTCTAAGAAGCCTTTATCTTACTAGTTACGGAGACTTCTTGTACCCAGGCCACTGTGGGAATCTCTCCTGTCTTGCTTGAGTCAACAAACAGAAGAGCAGGAGATTCCTTCCTTCCCTCCTCCACCAGGGTGGGCACCTGAGAGTTTTATTGTCCTTGAAGTGTTCTCTCTACCAGTGTGGTTGCACACCGTGGGCCTCCCTGGGCCATTTTCTCCCTTGTGCAGCCAAGTCCTGTTATTCGTGGTGGTTACGTTCATGAAAGTCCCAGCAAACATGGAAATAGCAAACTCTGAGTCATTGTTTCTAGGGGAAGAGCAGGGTTAGGTTCTTGCAAGCTTCTGGTCTCCATTTCATCAATCCATCAATGCGTAAGCTTGTTTTCCTTGTGTTTCTGTGTAACACCTTGTTTAATAGATGTCACTAACTCCTTAACATGGAGCTCACGACCAACAGCACTATCACTCACGGCTGCACAGAGCTTATTTAACTCGCCTGTTTTCTCCGACAAGCACATTGCAGCCTTCTTGCACTCAGGAGCACGAGGCAACATTTCAGCACCTGAGGGCCATTTTAAACACCGCCAACGAAAAGCACAGAAACGTGAAAAACGTGGCACTAAATAGGCCATGAAAAGGGCACTTGTTTCCAGAGTGAGAGCTGAAACAAGAACGCGGAGTGGCACCTTGCTTTCACCCAGCTGGGAGTGCGCACATAGGCAACTCGAATTTTCTGCTGCTCCGCGCGTGTCTGCAAACGACAATGGAAATGCCCCGAGTACTGACTCTGAGTTACAAACATATTTTAGCAAGCAAGGGAACTCACAAATTGGAATCTGTGAACAATGAGGACCGACTGTATTTGCAGAAGTGGTTGGCGGTGCTGTTGGTTTCTGGGAGAAGAGACTAAACTTGATGCGCCCACAACCTCTGGCCAGCGGTCCATCCACCCCTGCCTCCAAGGTACTGAGCACAACAGTCGTCAGTGCTTCCACTAAATACTCTGTACTCCACAATGTTATATCATAATCAAACGATCACATATTCATTCCATATTTGGTCTGAGAAGCCAGGGTGTGGCAGCGGGGGAGGGGGAGGGACCAAGTCAAGTGGAAACCACCATCACCACCACCATCACCACCCCAAATCAACAACAGTAAAATGGGAAGCATTTACTCTGTGCCAACACCGTTCTCACCACTCTCCATGCTGAGCCTTAACAATAACTCTATGAAGCAGGTTTTGCTGGCATCTTTACACTATCAAAAAAGAAGCTATGTCTTTGTCAGGTGAAGTATTGGGCTGGTTTCAATAAGGCAATTTACTGCTCCTGTAAACAATAGATGAATGTCTCCCTAATACTGCATGGCGAAGGTCGAATCTTGGTTTCTCCCCACCATCCGTCTCCAGACAGCAGCCCAACAGTGTGAGTGTACGTAATGTCAACTCAACTGTACTTTATTTGTTTTAATTTTTAAAAAGATTTATTTATTTATTTGACAGAGAGAGATCGCAGGTAGGCAGAGAGGCAGACAGAGAGAGGAGGAAGGAGGCTCCATGCTGAGCAGAGAGCTGGATACGGGCCTCAATCCCAGGACCCTGAGATCATGATCTGAGCTGAAGGCAAAGGCTTTACCCACAGAGCCACCCAGGCGCCCTCAACTGTGTACTTTAAACGGCAAGTTTTATGTTGTACATATTTAACCACGATGAACACGCGAACATGCACATCATGCGTAAAATCATCTATATTTCTCCAAATCCATCATGTAGTTTTAAACCCAACATTTGTGCCTTTGCGATTCTGTTCCTTTTGTCTGAACGCCCTTCCTTGGATTGTCGGCTCATCCACCCTCCAAAACAGGCCACCAGTCGGGTTATCTCCTTTGTGAATCCTTTTCCTATTCCGTTTTCCTCACTGTCTCCACCGGTAGAGTGAATCACTCCCTCCTCAGAAGCAGTTCTGAATTGCCTACATATTCATTAGCATTGCACGTGAGACAGCTAATTGCAAACAATTGCCCATGCATCTTTTGCTTCTGTTCTCGTCTGTGCCCCTGGTACCTAGTATAGTCTCCAACACGCAGCAAATGATCAGTAATGTATGTTGAATAGAAGGAAACTTTCACTGACCTACTTACGATAATACACAAGTGACCCTACCTGGAACAAGACCTGAGATACCAAATGAAGGGAACGATTGTCATCCCGAGCTTGGACCCATGCTCCTCTCCAGCCAAGACGTTTGTTTGGATGTGGCAGTTTCTTTTCATTGCTGGGGTGGCCTATCTTCTGGGATGTCACTCTAAAAGCCATCTTGGAATGTCATCCATGAAATTACCTGAACTTTTC
>PITA01000573.1:96200-158434 GCA_004023965.1 Spilogale gracilis
TTTTTTTTTTTTAAAGATTTTATTTATTTGACAGAGAGAAACACAGCCAGAGAGGGAACACAAGCAGGGGGAGTGAGAGAGGGAGAAGCAGGCTTCCCGCCGAGCAGGGAGCCTGATGTGGGACTCGATCCCGGGTCTCCGGGACCATGACCTGAGCCGAAGGCAGTCGCTTAACCAACTGAGCCACCCAGGCGCCCCAGCCTGAACTTTTCTGTAACAAAACTGCTACCACATGACATTTTCGTTGTACTCAGAGCTTTCCCATGCATCACTTTATTTCACCATCACATGGGCAGGTGGTGGCTGACATGCTGGGCTCCTGGGCTCCAGTCCCCCCATTGCCACGAACCAGCTCTGTGCTTATGGGCAGGAACGTAGAAATCCTAGCTCATGATTTTCCTCTCTGGAGCACAGGATTGAGACTCCTTTCTTTGTCTTCTTATCGGGCTCATTCCAGGTACCAATGAGATAGTATGGGTGAAACGTCTTTGAAATTTGGAAAACATTTTGAAAACAGAACGTGTTTCTGAAATCAGGTTCATCAATGTCATGTTTAGCTTTCTTTACTGCAAATATATCTCTTTTCAAGATCTAGGTGTGTTCTACTATTCTAGGACCCCACGGCCCCGCCGAAAGGGCATAGTGTGGTGTCCTGACTACCTCCCACCTCCATGCTCATGGAAGACATCATTAATCAACTACAGTACTATTGCCTGGGATTTGGATGCTTCTACATGCACAGCTCTGTGTAGGGCACGATTTTTTCAAGTTCTCCATTGTGAAGAGCCAGTTTTTTTCTCTTAATTTCCAACTCGTAGCAGACTGGAATGCAGTTCTACTGCCCATGACTAGTACAGAGCTCATACCACATGAGACTCACCATGTGAATTTGCTAACTCCTGGTGTGGTCCATACCCCACCCTGTGAATCAAGTCCGCTGATCACGTGCTAAGGTGTTATGGCAGCATTAAATCCTTAGGAGGGTGCCTGAATACTTATTTTCTACTTCTTGCTCTTGGACTATACGTTCATAGCCTGGTCCGAGGCAGCAGGTCTCAGTTAATGTGGGTTAGCTTATGACATTCCCTCACTTTACCACTCCTGACCCTGACTTCTGTAAAATGTGGCAAATAGCACCAACCTCGCAGGCTTCTTATGAGAACTCAAAGCTCTTTGTAAACTCTGCCATGTTATCCAAATGTTAGGTTATTACTGCAATCCCCATGCCCATTGCCTAGTCTTTGAAAATTATATAACAATACATGGAAAAACTTTGCTCAGCAAATGTGGGGTATTTTCTCATTATTATGGTCTTCTCTTTGTATCTGTTTTATTGGACTGGATTTTTTTGTTGTTGTTCCATCGTTGCTTGCCAGCACTTCAACCCTACCGTGGGAGCATGTTAAAATGTCACTCTGTCTGAGGCTTTCAGCAGGACCTAAAGCCTTAGAACAGCACAGTAAGTGCCAAGTACCCCCACATTCTTAGCAGAGTTTGCTGAGAGATTGGAAAACCAGTTCTGCAAGCGTTGGCCCAGAACAGGCACTTCCAGGCTCAAGGGAGGAGGGAGGGGCTGTGCTCTACCTTCTGTCCCCTGGGTGGGGGGAGGAGGCTTCTGGTCACCCTGAGTCAAGGAGAGCACAGCACTGTGGTGGGTCCACTCAGAGAGTCCACATGAGCCCACTGGCATCTGGGGCCCACAGAAATGTGTGTTTTAATCATCAAGAGACTCCAAAGAGGAGTGGCTGTGACTGATGCTCTATTAGTCTTTTTTTAAAAAAGATTTTACTTATTTATTTGACAGAGAGAAACACAGCGAAAGAGGGAGCACAAGCAGGGGGAGTGAGAGAGGGAGAAACAGGCTCCCCGATGTGGGGCTCGATCCCGGGTCTCTGGGATCATGACCCGAGCTGAAGGCAGATGCTTAACAACTGAGCCACCCAGGCGCCCCTGTATGAGTCCTATTAAAACAGCCACATTGTGAATGTTCTCTAGGGACCAGATGGGAACTTGGTGAAGGGACCCAAGACATTCTGGAGGGATGATGTGATCCTACAAGAGATGTCCAGAGCCCGTGGAGAGAAATCTTGCCTGTGCTGAGAAAGCTGCTCTCAGTGGTGTGGTGAGAATGTGTGTGTGTGTGGTATGTGGGTGTGGTGTATGAGCGTGGGGGGGTGTGGTGTATGAGTATGGTGTGTGTGTGCACAGTGTATGTGTGCATGGTGCGTGTGTGTGCACTGTGTGTGTATGGTAAGTGTGGAGGATCTGCAAGGACCCTACAAAAATGCCTATGAGGGCAAAACCCAGCAAATGTGTACTATCCGCCTTCCATCCAGAGGGACCAGCCCAGAAGACAATTTATCAATGTGGAAGACATTCCCTTTTCCCCTAATCTGCTCACCCTCCTGGCCCTGCCTGGAACTTAGAGACCATGCATCCAGCCTGAAATAAGCTTGCATTTGGTGCGGCATTTACAATGATGTTTTGATTACTGTATTTTACTCCACTGAAATTAGGTAATTATTACATTGGACCCAACATTTTGTTGCCAATACCAAGGGATTATTTATTATCTAAAAAAACAATTTATGGGACCCCTGGGTGGCTCAGTCCATTGAGTGTCGGACCCTTGATTTTGGCTCAGGTTATCATATCTCATGGTGCATGGGGCTCCACACTCAGTAAGAAGTCTGCTTATCTCTCTCTCTCTTCCCCTCTCCTCCCACTCAAATAAATAAATAAATCTTTAAAAAAATAATTCTTAAAAAGTTTATTTGAGAGATAGAGAGAGAGTGGGTGCATGGGGCTGAGGGAGAGAGAATCTCAAGCAGACTTCCATGGAGTGTGGAGCCTGATGCAGAGCTAGATCCCAGGACCTGAGACCAGACCCTAGCCAAAAAGAAGAGTTGAATGCTTCACCCACTGTGCTCCCTGGGCACCCCTAAAAAGTAATTTAAAAACAGAAAATCCCATCTAATATTTTATCCAGGAATGTGAGAAAAAGCTGGGTTTGGAGGAAGGAAAAAGGAAAAAGATTTAAATTGATCTTTTAAGCCTCTATCAAGTTAAGTTCCTCCGGTAAACAGGTTTCATCTTCAGTGGTCTTAGTTCCTCTTTCCAACTTTCCGCAGCCATAGGGAGTGTCATGAGTAAAAGACATAATGTCAAGAGCAGGGCTAGAAAACTAATGAAGTCGTACATGAAGAGATGTTTCCCACACTTCTCATGCATTAAGAGAACACCTTTGCAGAGACCTGATCAACTCTGATGATCAAGCTAGTTAGGGTTGTATTCCCTCAGAGGTAATCACCCTGGATTTAAGAATTCAACATAGTGCAGGGGCACCTGGGTGGCTCAGTCATTGGGCGTCTGCCTTGGCTCAGGTCATGATCCCAGAATCCTGGGATCGAGCCCCACATCGGGCTCCCTACTCAGCGGAAGCCTGCTTCTCCCTCTCTCATCCCTCCTGCTTGTGTTCCCTCTCTAGCTGTGTTTCTCTCTGTCCAATAAATAAATAATTAAATAATCTTTAAAAAAAAAAAAGAATTAAACACAGTGCAGACACCACCACTACCTGCACCACTCCTCCATCAACTTTACTACCATATCAACCTCCGCCACTACCTCTACCACTATCACCGCCATCTTTCCCCACCATCGACTCCATCACCTCTACTACCTCCTCTTCTTCCACCTCCATCACCGTCTTTCCCCACCATCACCTCCACCCCCTCCACCTCCAGCATTGCCACTACCACCACCACATGCCATCTCATTACCACAATTATGGCCATCATTACTGCTGCCACTGCGGCCACAACCTCCACTACCTCTGTCATCCCCCTGCCACCACTAAGACCATCATTACCACCACAGTCACTAACACCACCGCCACCACCACCATTCCCGCCAAGACCACTGCCCCCACCATCACCCGTACCACTATGTATTATATGTTAGTATGTCCCAAACGGTGTTAAATACCTCATGTGCAATATATTACTTAACCCTCATAGCTGTCTTTGTAAATAAATACTATCATTATTCTTACTTTAAAAAGGAGAAAATAGAGGCTCAGAGAGGTTAAGTAACTTGTCCAAGGATGCAGAGCTGCATTGAAGTCTACTTTTGCTTGCTGACACAAAGAATATCATAAAAATGCTGTTCTTGGAAGAATCTTCACTTGAGCAGCATCTTTCATTAGGTCCCCAAGACTAAGACATGCCTTCTTCTCATGTTTTATCTCCTTGAAGCTACTCTTAACAGAGGTTTAATGAACAGAGAAGCTACACAGCAAACACCAAATTTCTAAAATACATTTCAAGGTTAACCACCTCTCCAAATCCTAATCTCAAAATGCTCAGGAAAGTTTTCAAGCACTTGTTGGTAATGAAAAGGGCAACCAATGGAGGAAGAGTGAGAAGGAGAAACTCTGCTTTTCTGGGGACTGAGAGGGCTTTGCAACTCCTGGTGGTTGCTCTATTATTAATTTCCTAAACCCTTTATTTGTTCTCAGATGACAGTGGTTTTGCACCTCTTGGCTAAATCACTACATCAATGAGGTAAGTGATTTTGGAAACCCTTATAATTATTTAATGGGGAAGAAAATGATAACCAGTCTCAGTGCCATCTTCAAGCCTCCTCTCTGGACTCTTGTTCTCTGACTACTTTCTCTTCTGTAGCAGCATCATCCTCTCCAAACCCCAGACACACCCTGGAGGTGGTTGTTTTGCTTTCTTTTTCCTACTTCCATGAATATGGAAGGAATGGACCCACTCACCAGAAAAAGGATTTGGAATTTGAGTTGGTTTTGTTTTGTTCTTTCCTAACTGGCATCTCTTTCATAGTCTCCCTTGTGAACAACATGCCTATAGGGATAATGATACTATCAGCTTGGTTTAGACGTATAATTCTTGGATGTAGAATTTGATGACCTTGCTTGGGAGATGGAGGTATGGGAAAGCATAACTTTGCATCTGAGTCAACAGGGGATAAGGGCTGAACTCAAGGATGGACTTTTGATTGCCTCTTAAGAGGCAGCTATTTTGAATTCACCCACTACTGGAGTATGGCACGGTAAAAAAGGCAAGCACACATAAAACACTTCTGCTGCATAGGGAGCACGATGTTTTTCTTGTATAATTATCAAAGTTAAGAGCTAAAGCAGCCATTTAGAAAAATAAAATGGCAGTTTTGTTTGAAACAATAACTGATAGATTAGGTCTGGTTGTTTGGACTTGAGTATTTAGAAAACTTTTCTAAAATATATATAAAGCTTATTTTAAGTTGAGTAAAACAACTGAATTTTTGTTGCCAATAATGAAATTTAAGGTTTCAAATGAAAATCAGACTTTTGGAAAATTTGTATTTGCCATCATGAGCTTGACAGCTTTCCAATAATGACTTCTGATGAGATTGGTGGTGATGTTAGTCACGTGATTTTGTGTATTGCATAATGAAAGAGGACACTTAGAGGATCAGCAAAACTCAGGGAATTAATGTTTTCCAAATGTTTGCTGTACCATGTTACAAAGACACTCGTGAGTTGAATATCTATTCAAAGTACATAATAAACCAATAGATTTTAATGTAACAGTACATGAAAAAGTTCATTAATAATGTTTCAAATCCTATATTGCAACTAATATTTAAGAAACTGCCACTTGTTGAGTGTTGGTGTAGTAGTAAAGGAGAATATCCACAATAATTGAAAAAAGCTATTAAAATCTCTCCCAGCTTCATAGCTGTATAGTGCCAGATTTTCTTTGTATACTTCAAATAAGCCAACATGTTGCATCATATTGCAGGTAGGAGAATTTTGCTAATTGTCTTCTTTAAACTAGACATTAAAGAGATTTTTTATTTTTCTTATTTATTTATTTTTAGAATATTTTATTTATTTATTTATTTGACAGACAGAAACTCAGCTAGAGTGGGAACACAAACAAGGGGAGTGAGAGAGGGGGAAACAGGCTTCCTGCTGAGCAGGGAGCTGGATGTGGGGCTCGATCCCGGGACTCTGGGATCTGAGCCAAAGTCAGATGCCCAATGACTGAGCCACCCAGGCACCCTAAAGAGATTTTGTAAAATGCAAAATAATGCCATTCTTCTAGGGTTTAGAAATACAATATTATTCATAAAAATGTGGTATTTTTATTAACATGTAATGAGTTTGTTATTTTAGTAAATTACTAAGTTGATATTTTTAAAAAGTTTTTCAGTTTCAATTCTTATTGATAAAAATACATATGTATATATATATATAGTACATATGAAAATATATATGTATATATGTAAATGTGTCTGTGTATACCTATTAGATGAACTGCTCTTTGAGGTCCTAAATAAATTTTAATAATGAAAGCATCCTGCAACCAGAAGTTACAGATCGTTGCTATATCTCATAAGGGTCTGATAAAAGAAACTACAATGGGGCGCCTGGGCGGCTCAGAGGGTTAAGCCTCTGCCTTCTGCTCAGGTCATGATCTCAGGGTCCTGGGATTGAGCCCCACATCGGGCTTTCTGCTCAGTGGGGATCCTGCTTCCCCTCGTTCTCTGCCTGCCTCTCTGCCTGCTTGTGGTCTCTTTCTCTGTCAAGTAAATAAATAAAATTAAAAAGAAAGAAACTACTATGTATTTGTCTCCCTTTTTATTTATTTATTTCGGTATGTATAAAAACATTGATTGAAGATTTCCTTTGGACCAAGTAAATCACGTTTGGGGAGATACAAACAGAAATACAAAAAACACCCTTGTCTCAAGGGAGTTACTGTTTCATAAATGAATATTAAATCACACAAAGAATTAATTTACTCTTTCAACAAATAGTTCTAAAAGGTATAAGATCCCATGCTGAGAGTGGGGGCGATGTTGGTGATGAGTCTGATGGTCATATTTTGGAGCTTAGATGCCAACATGAATCAGTCAATTAATTAATTACTTGAACAACATGTCAGGAGCTCTAGAAGAGTTAATCAGGGAAGCAGTTAATCATTTCACAGCTGATGATCAGTTAAGCAGGGCAGCTGTCACGGAGGAAGTTATGTTGAACTGAGATCCCCAGGAAGAATAGGCATTGTCCTGGAAAAGGGGAGGAGGGAAGGAGAAGAGTGTTTCAAATAGAGTGGACAGTATGTGAAATTCAGCTGAGCAAGAAGGGTACTTTTTCCTTCCTCAAGGCACGCAATGAAAGTTGCTGTTGAGGATGAGGAAATCAGCCCCTCCACGATGAACAGATGTTCTTGATTCATTTTCTGCAAATATCAGCCAAAGAGATCCTTAATGTTTGACTGCCTTGAGTAAACATCTTGAATCCTGTATAGAGCTTAAATGCCTCACTGTCCTGGACAAATATTGTAATCCCTTAAGGATCCTAAATGCTATACTGGACATACTTATTTTAAATACATGTTTTCTGAGCTCCTGTATAAATAGCCTTTTGCTGTTTGACAACTTACATCAAGGATCACCTTTCACTCCCTGGTGAGCATCACCAGTCTCTTCTTCCCTACCTGAGCATCACAAGGTCCTCTCCGCTGATTAGAGGGCAAGCCTTGGAGGGATTGTTGTACCCAGATCAAAAAGAAATCCTGTCACTTTGATGTGACAGAAACTGGGCTGAGGTTGTCCCTGAAACTTAGCAGATAAGGAACTGGGTTGAGGTTGTAAGACTTCTCCTTCTTTCCTGCAATGCAGTTTTTATAAAAGGTGAAGCCTGGTTTTCAAATTCTGTGGGGTTTTCTCTCCATGACGTCAGTCTGCAGAAATCGAAGGTAAGGGCTAAACTGGACCAGAATGATGAAAAATGAAATGGCCATATTGTTGAGAGTCCTACAGCTTTTGACAGAATTTTATATCTCATCTTAAAAGAAGAGGGAAGGATTTAAAGTTTGGGGCAGTCCATGACCAAATTCGTGTTTTCCCAATGATAAATTTGACTGGAAAAAGGCAAGAGTAGACACAGAAAAACCAAATGGGACATGTTGCAGTGTTCCAGGGGAGGGGGGACATCTTCACCCAGTGGAATGGCCCTAAAAACAGAGCAAAGCAGATAGGTTTGAGAGATATTTTATAAGAAGAAGCAGTAGGACTGACTAATGTATCATCTATATGCTATATGATGGAGAGGGAGATGGCAAACCGGGTTCCTGGTTTATGTCATGATGCAGATGGTGGTGACACTCACTGACACGGGAAAGTGGAAGGGGTTGGGCACGGAGCACGGGCCCTGAGTTCTGATTTGCACACACTGAGTTTAAGTTGCCAGTGAGTGATCATGGTGGACATGCCAAATGGGCAACTGTATGCACAGATTTAGAGTTGAGAGGAAAGTTCTGGAATATGGACATATGTTTGGAAGTCATTAGTATACAGATTATAATAGAACCAATGGGAGTTGACAAGCACACACGGTGGGAAAGGAAGGGGGCTGGAAGGGCATCTAGAGTAAGTCCTGAGCATAGGATAAGGTGCTTATGGAGATAATTCATGGCAGGAGGGACAACTGACACATCATTGCTCTAAAATGAGAAGGGCTGCTTAAAGAAAAAATACGTTTTTTTTTAAAGAAAAAAAGCAATATATGACAACTGTAGAAACCTAGGAGAAGAAAAAAAGGAACATAAGAGTTGATCATCATTGCATAACTCTGAGATCATCAATAATAAACATTTCATGTGCTTCTTCCCAGCCACTTAAAATATATTTATATTACATTTTTTGTATCAATGAGATTACAGAATGTAGATAGTCTAATATCTTCATTTACTTCCCATGACATTATAAATGATTTGAAAACTTCATTTGAATGTGGGCCTAATGTTCCATCATGCGAAAAATGAATATTTTGACAATTTCATCCCAATAGCCAGATTCATAGGTGGAAATTTGTTCTCTCTCTGGCTATTGGAGAGCAGACTGGATTTAAGTTTGATTTGGAAGGAGGATGAGGGCCTATTTTGAGAAGCATTGGTGCATGAACTTCTTGAAACTTTCCTGGAATTATAATTATCTTCTATGAGCTCAGCAGTTGTTTTCCTCTTTAAAATTGAAGTTGTTCCTTCTGTTTTATTTTCAACTGCATTAGGGACCTGGAGGTTTGGGTATAATATTGAGTTCCAGAGACATTATTACAATTATACAAGAATAAATAAAAGGCTGCCTAAATTACATGCAAAATAAGCCATCTTCTGCCATGTTTGGTTTCCCATAATGAGAAAATTCCCGTTACAAAGGTACTGGAAGAGTAACACACATTTGTGACATGGTTCAGAGGAAGATGTAACCACACAGAAGGTTATGTGCCTGATAAATTCCTCCTGCATTTGCATTCACCCATGATTTGATGTCTTAAGAATTGGAAGGCGTTTATAATAAATACATAGAGAAGAGGAATCCAGAATAACAAAACAACAGCTCTGAATTGGGAGTGTGTAGGCTAGAGTGGAGACCCAGCATTAATTCCAGGGAAGGCTGTAAAATTGGGCATCCACACATCCTGGATTAGTGGTGGAATTTCAAAAGCTAGTGCCAAAATAGCCTTACTGGGTTTTTTTTTTTAGAACTTTGCAAGTTGCTCTCCCAAGAAAATAGGCAACTAAACAGTTGTTTCTTTTCCTTTGTAGCTTGGTACAGGATGTTGTTAGTGGCCCAGTTGGGTTCCTCACCACTGGGACCAAACAGGCATCGCCATTTCAGATGTGAACCTTGGCAAGTCACCAAACGTCCAGAGCCTAGGTTCCTCACCCCAACCATGGCATGAGACAATATGTATTAAGGCGCATGGTAAACTAGAAAGTTGAATGAGAGTGATAACTTTTTCTAGCAGTTTTGCAGATGTGATAACAGAATTTAATAGACAAATGTACCTGCCAATATGATGTATTTCTGACAACTCTAAGATAGGTCACAATGATAAGGAGGGGTTCTTTACCCCTCCTCGCCATTAGAAAATGCCCCTGAATTACATTTTATCTTTGGTACCATAATTTCCACTTGCTCTTGGAGTCCATGAATGACCACTTCATGTACTATGACTCTCTTGGGATGGACTTTCTTTGAGGTTTAATTGTAGATGAACAATGCAGAGGCCCATGGAACACTCTGGTAAGTAACTTCTGGGGAGAGTTAAGAAATGAAATGTTAGTTCAGTCCTAAACTTCCCCCCATGGGCTGTGACCCCAGTCTTTTGTCACTGCAGCTCAGGTCGTGATGGTGATAGACAGGATGTCATTTGGACCAAGTGCTTTTCACACACTCATGACTACCTATGGGGCTCAGTCTAGTGTCTCCCACAACGGTGGCTTCCCTGCTCCGTTTTTCCTGCTGAAGGTCAGGTGTGACATAATCTCCACTCTATTTATTCAGTGCCTCACATATCTCAGTGACAAAACCTAGGGGCATCCCACAGATGTGTAGTCCAGCAATGTCCCAGCCTGACCCAAGAACACAGCAGCTAGTGACTCCAGTGCTCTGGCCATACTTCTTTGTTGACAAATACTTTTGTTTTTGCTTTTTATTTTTCTGCCGAGACTGACCATTGTATCATCCATTTCTAGGAGAGAGGGTCCTCGTTGCCTATCCCCCTCTGCTGCCAAACATGATATCCAGGTTTTTCTATCTTTTGCAGATGATTTCACGGGTTTATCTCATTCTCATCCTGCACTGGCTATGTTTCTTTGTGGCCTTGTTCCCGAATTTCTCTTTGCCTTTCTTCAATACTTATTAGTCTAGATGAACATGGTCTTGCTTCCTTGTCAGTGGCCAAGAAATCCCTAAAATCCTTCCTAGCTCTTATTCTTTTGGATTTTGCCAACAGCCTTGCATCCGCTGCTTTTTGGCATGTGTTCATTGAACGGATTGGCCTCATAGCCTGCTTTATTTCAGCTATTCATTCCTTCTGTTGCTTTACTTATGCTTTTTCCTTCTAATTTCCTTGTTGGTGCAGTTGAGTTAAAGTAAAGAACTGTGCACATGATACAACTCCATTCCATTATTTGGGATCAGCTCATGTGCACAGCACATTGATTTCAACATCCCAGCTCCAACACCATATTCCACCTGTTTCCATTCTGCCCTGGAGAGGAACAAAAGAGGGCCAGGGCAACATTCTGGCTCCACTGGCCATGTTTCTGTGGACCAGACTATCTGGCCTTCAAGGTTTGGCTGATGTTCATCCCAAGCTTTGGGAACCTCTTGCAAATGCACCAAAGCCTAAGAGTGCTTGTTCTCCTGCTGTGAATTTTCTTTGTTTGCCTGACTTCAATTATTCTAGGGCATGTGCGTCTTGGAGCATTACCTAGAAATCAGAAAGCAGAGAAATCAATCTCATATGTGTACATAGATGAAACTCAAAGCTCCTTTAACAAAGGCTTCATGGGCTATTTTTTAGAAATCATGGTGACTTACCAGTCTCTTTCTCAAAGTTTAATTAGCGAACATGGCAGAAGGTATGGGAGGCCCCTGGGCTCTCGAGATGGTTACCAGGTGTCCATGGACATCTCAGAACCAAAACCCACAGGGACTGGTATGTATTAATTTTCACAGAAAATGCTTCATAGCTTCCATCGTATTCTCAAAGGAGTCAGAACTTCCCCTTCCCCCTAATTATACACCACTGTCCTGAGGAGGTACCCTCATCCACTCAGGATATTTGCCCCAAATCTGATTAACTGCCCCAGACTTCCAAGTCAAAAAAGAAAAGTCAATGAACTGTGGGTTCATTTAAGAAAATTATTATTTAAGACAACATGCCTTATTTTATACTTTGAATTTGTTGTATGTGGTATATAAATATAATTGTATACTTCCTATCTGTATATAATTCCATATTTATGTATATAGAGAGATAAAGATATACAAATCCAAAATATAAAAATGTATATTTAGGGGTGCCTGGATGGCTCAGTCAGTTAAGCATCTGCCTTCCACTCAGGTCATGATCCCAGGGTCCTGGGATTCAGTCCCATGTCAGGTTCCCTGTTCAGCGGGGAGTCTGTTTCTCTCTCTTCCTCTACAGCTCTCCGTGCTCATGCTGTCTCTCTCTCCCTGTGTGTCTCTCTCTCAAATAAATAAGATATTTTCAATAATGTATATATATATGTCTAATAATGTATATATGTATACATTCATATATGTGTATTATGTGTACATATATACATATATTTCATATATAATGTATGCAAATGTGTATATATTTCTTTTCATATTGTATGCCTTTTATCTTACATATCCACAAATCCAAAATATTTATATACATATTAAAAAAATAGAGTTGCAGTTCACTCATCCAGGGCCTCCTCTGCCTGTCTGAATTTTGTTTTCATTTCTGGACGTATTCATGAGGTTGTGACTCGGAGGATCGCCACCGTGCAGCCTTCTGTTTATTACCAAGCCTCTCCCTACACCTCTGTCAGTGTGTTTAATGTTTCTTTTGGGGGAAGCTGCTGGAGGTTTGCGCTATTCTCTCCTATAATACATATACTTTATCTTTTTTTTTGGCTGATGTTTTAAAAAAGAAGAAAGCAGATTCTTGTGACTTGAGTGGAGGAAAACGTTAAAAAGATATTTCCCCGGACTGGATCTAGAACAGGTGTCTCTGCCATTGAGCATTCTCACTTCCTTCCAACGTTGGAATAGCCAAATGTGGGTTAGCTGATCTCCCAATTAAAAAGAAAACGATTTATTTGAAGGATGACCTTCGGGCTCCCCTGCGCTGCTCCGGGGTGCAGCGTGTAGATTGTGAGCTGTGTTGTACTGTTCGCGGTGATCTGCTCCCGGTGAGAAAGCAGAGCTCTCTCTGGAGATATGCTTGAGGTCTGAAGTCAGAAGAATCTAGATTCAGTGCCCAGTTAACAAGGTGGCTTCATGATGCTGAGTCTTAATCTCTTCACATCTAGCAGGGATGATAATCATGCCTATTTTGTTGGGTTGGTAAGAAAAATAATGATCATTTGCGGCTGGCATGTGGGCTGGGGGGTGGCTATTTCTTTGAATTTTAGAGGCAGGTGTTTAATAAATATGCAGTTATTAAATGCCAACTGCATTGAAGAGGTGTGGGTCGCGCGGCAACTCGTGATGAAAGGAAGTCCCCCTGCGTTGGAGAAGACACTGCCCTTAATTTCACTTCTCAGTAATCATGCTTCGCCTCCTTTGCTCGCTGTCTCCGTTTGCTGTCTCTTCTGATTTCACCAGAATGACAACTTGCAGTGGAAACAGACTTGAGAAATGCATCAGAAATATTCACCAAAGAGGCCAATTTCTCAGGCAAATGCATAATGGAGCTTCTGATCATCTCAAATGATTTATCCCAGTGACTGTTCACCAGGGGTGGTACACTGTATTTTCCCTGTCAAGTTGGAGATTTTAGCAAAAGATGTAAGACCTCTGGTTTTTATGACTACTTAGAGAAATACTCAGCAATGGAACTGGAAGATGACTGTAGCATCACTGAATTTATTCAATTGTGCAAAGTCGTTAATTGTCCTCTTTAGAGGACTTTTTATAAACTGAAGAACTTAATCAACATTTTATGTTTGTTTGATTTTTTTAATCCCTTCTTTATTTTGTCTATCAATGGGACAGAGAGACAAATTTTCTCTGGCTCCCAGCTAAACATTCCCAAGGGGAGAGTACCCAAGGAAACTCTGTCAAATGATATGACTTAGAGGTCATCTAGTATGGTGGTCTTGTTTTTGTGTTTTCTTAATTTTTGCAAAAACTTTTTTCTTTGCAGTAATTTCAGGTTTACAGAAAAGGTGCAGAGTTGGAACACGGAGTTACCATATACCCTTTGTCCAGCTTTTCCTAATGTCGACATCACACATAACCATGTTATATTTGTCAAAACTAAGTTCACATTGGTACTTGAAACTACAGACTTTACTTTGCCAAGTTTCCTGCTTAGTGCCCTGTTTTTGTTACAGTATCTAATTCAGGATATCACAGGGCCCTTAGCCATATGTCACCAGAGTTTCTCAATCTTTCCATGTATCCCCATGACCTTGACAGTTTTGAAGAGTCTGGTCAGATATTTTACGAAATGTCCCTCATGTCGGGTTTGTTTGATGTTTTCTCACAATTAGAGAGAGGTTGCAGTGTCCTTCTCACTACACTATATCAGACAACACAAAATATCAATGTGACTTAGTATTGGTGATGTTAACCTTGGTCCCTTAGTTTCTCCACTTGTCAAGCTACTGTGCTCCTCTTTCTATAAGCTACTTTTTCTTTTTTAAAAGATTTCATTTATTTGACAGAGAGAAACACAGCCAGAGAGGGAACACAAGCAGGGGGAGAGAGGGAGAAACAGGCTTCCTGCCGAGCAGGGAGCCCGATGTGGGACTCGATCCCAGATCTCCAGGATCATGACCTGAGCTGAAGGCAGTCGCTTAACCAACTGAGCCACCCAGGCGCCCCTATAAGCTACTTTTTAAGTCTAGCCAGAACTTAAGGGGAAAGGGATGAAGTCCCACCTCTTAGAGGAGGGAGACTCTACGTACATTTTTTGTAATTCTTTGTAAGAAAGATTTATTCCTTTTCCTCTGTGTATTTATTTATTCAATCAATTATTTATACAGCCTACTCTTGAACAACACAGGGGTTTGGGGCTGACCACCTGCACAATTGAGAATGCATGTATAACTTTTGACTCCCCCAAATTTAACCGATAGCCTACGGTTGACCAGAGGCTTACCAATAACATAGTTGATTAAGACATATTTTGTATAAGTATTATATACTATATTCTTAAAATAAAGTAAGCTAGAGAAAAGAACACAGTTTAAGGAAACCACAAGAAGAAAAGACATTTATAGTTGTGTATGTATTTGTTGGAAAAATCCGTGTATAACTGGACCCACACAGTTCAAACGCATTTTGTTCAAGCATCAACTGTATATCGGTATGGATTCATGGAATTTTGTTTTATTCTGTGGGTTACAATCCAACGTTATTGTTATTGGTTTTATTGTTTGGATTGTTCCAGCCTTGACCACTGAGAACTTTTTTAGGTTGGCTTATATTTTTTTAATTTTTTAACTTTTTATTTTTTTTAAAAGATTTTTTTTTTTGACAGAAACACAGCTAGAGAGGGAACACTGAGCAGGGAGCCTGATGTGGGGTTTGATCCCGGGCCTCCAGGATCATGACCTGAGCTGAAGGCAGACCCTTAACGACTGAGCCACCCAGACACCCCATAGGTTGGCTTATATTTTTTTGGCATGCTCCCCTGTCTTCCTCCCTCCCTCCCTCCTTCTTTCTTTTCCTTCTTCCTTCCCTCCTTCCCTCTCTTCTTTCTCTTTTGTTTTTGTTTTTGTTTTTTCTCTTTTGGTTAAGGGAGAGGCACTTCCTTATTTTCTGACACTCTAAGAAGTTTCCGATTCATCTTATGTTTTCTTTTTTCCCAACCCTGAAAGCAGCCTTTTCTCTAAAGAAGTGCAGTGTTTGTGGGCTTGTTTGTGTTTTAAACAGACGTGGCCAGATAGCCTAGAGTTTAGTCCTAGTCCTGCCACAAGCTAGCTGGCGAGTTGGGGCAAGTTTCTTAAGCTCCCTAATCTTCATTTCAGTGAAAAACAATGGTACCTAGATCATGGGGTTGTGATGTGGTCTGAACCATACAAAGGATCAAACACAGTGCTTTGACTACAACTTCTCACTGCCCCACTTCTTTTGCTGGCGTAGGCTCTGTAAGGGATACCAATAAGGGAAAAGTAGTTCTGGAAATCCCTGAAAGGCAATGCTGGCAGAATTGTTGCAGGAAAGGAAGGCAAAGCCATATCTGGAATATGTATCTATTACTGTGAAAAAAAACTGTTACTTTCTCCACCATATAAAGGCCCTTATATAATCAGTTTACCGCCTGGCAGATCCCCCAAAGGAATGGTCCCATGTCAGGGACTCAATGTTGGCTTCTCCCACTGGGAGGCTGGGCTCTTAGCAGGGACGTTAGGTGAATGAGATTGAATCAGGGGGGTGTCCAGGCTTTTGAGCCGTGTGTTTCCTCCATCTCTGCCATCAGGGCTACTCTGTTCATGGTCCTTGAAGCAAACACTAGCATAGATTGGAAAAGAGCATGGCTGACATCTCCAGAACAGATAATTTCATCTAATTGTTGGTAGCTTCTCCGGCGTGGGTACTCCCTGGGGACATTTATGTGGGGTATGATTATTTCACATGATGTTGCCAGGTGACCAGCAGGCTCCCCAAGGAAAGGGTACCGTGTGGGTAGCCTCAATGCAAAGCCCTCTGGATCCACACAGAGATTTTTTTTCCTGCTGGGGTTTCCCAGGGGCTTACTAATGCATCCCTACATTACTAATGCACTGTCTGCCCCGGATACTTAAGGTATCATTGAATTTGTTGCATCTCAGGAACTGAGTGATCAACCTCTAGGGTCTCAGAGCTGGTGAGAAAGGGCAGACAGTAGACTCTGTAGGTGTAAATGGAGGGCATTGAGCATGGAGGCCTCCCCTGACCACCTTACCTAAAGAAGATCTCCCAGCCCTCACAGTGTCTCTCTACCATCTACCTAGTTTATTTCCATCATAACACTTATAATCAGCATAATTTTTCTTACTTACTTACTTACTTGTTAATATGTTTCCTCTACTAGAATATAAACTCTATGAGGGCAAATAATCTGTATAGCGCATTCATTTTTATACCCCTCATGCATGGAAGAATGCCTAGCACAGAATAGGTACTCAATAAATATTAGTTGATTCTGTGATTCATTGAAAGGTTTCTGCTAGCTTTAGTATTCTATCATCAATTTGTCTCAATAAGCATTCAATAACTATTAAGTATTCCTATGATGGTATACTTTATTTCAACTCATGTCGTAGTCTGCAGAGCTCAGTGGTTCTAGAAGGCTATTATTTTCTGCCGGTCTAAGAGTCTCTTTAATGAGACAGCCAGCTGTGGAGCAGAATGACTATGAACCTCAGAATCAGGCAACACATCTAAGTAACGGTGACCCAGTATGAGGCCATAAAGCATTTTTCAAACGTTTTCCATATAAACACATGTGCACACACGCACACACACACGCACACAAGCAAAAAAGCATAGTATTTGTTTTCATAGAATTCCAGGAGGGCACATGCAAGCTGCCTTTTTCCATAGTGAGAATGAGCCTTTGTAACTGGGAAAAGGACCTGGTATTCATCCAATGCAGCATTGGTAAATTCCTTAGCCTAAGATCAAGAACAGGAACACATTGTTCTGTTGGACTCTTGTGTCTGGGTTATCTTAACTCCTCAGTTCCCATGTCGGTTTGACCCCAACCGGTGTCACAAGGACAGCAGCCCATCTCCATCTTCTGGGCCGTCGGGGTCCAGTCAATAGTGGATATCCTCAGTCCTCCAGGCTGATTAGTAATACAAGCAATTGTATTCAAGATTGAGGAGGTCAAAAGGTCACTGGCCAGGACCCATTTTGAAGGAGTAGTCTTCAATTTATATTTTTAGCCTCACCAAAACAACCCAAACAAAAAAATTATAGGATTTTTACAGACATTGACCACAGCTCCATTTTTTTTTCCTCCTTGTCAAATGGCTTCAGAATCTGAGTTCCTTGTCTTGGCTACACCATGAGGCCCAAATGGTAGATGTGGGGCAACGGTGTGCTGATGGGGTAGAGAAAGGGTTCTCTTGATGATACACTTACTACCTTCCAAATCCACCTTCTCCTGGGAACCCTGCTTTGTAGAGAGGTGTGACCCATGTATGCCCTCTCTGGGATCCTCCTACAGGGTACAGGACTCTACAAAATCATCATCTACTGGAAATTTGGCAATGTAGTTCTCTTGATGGGCTGACAGCTCACTGAGAGGAAAAAACCCCTCCCCTCATTCCTTTCCTAAGTCCTCCATCTCCATAAGACTAATACATGGGCCCATGGAAAGTTCTTTGCTGAATGTAGGAGGACATTTTCAGAAGGGAAACACAATAAAGTTCCAGCTAATTTAGAACTTTACCTCAAACAAAAGAAGATGTAGGCAAAGAGAGCGTGACCTTGCAGGGGTATATTTGCAAGAAGCTACTGAAGCTTTAGTTCCTGGGTCCTTCCCCTGCATGAGCTCCAGAAAGGCCGAGGGAGGAGGCCTAGCAATGTGCTCAAGTGCTGATAGGTTTTTGTATAAATGACAGAAGCAAGATATTTTAATTACACACAATTAAGAACCACCTGCTGTTGCCAGGCTATTTTACTCTTGGTCACATAGTCCCTCAGGTTCAGGCCCATTAGAGCGCCCATAGGCATTTGCGTTTTCAAGTAAAATATTTATGTGCTTGCTCTCATTCTACATTATAGTCACTAGTAGTTATTTTGTCTTGGAATGGTTTCTCAGAATATGCTCGCTCATTCAGCCCTGTCACCCAATGGATCATGGCTCAAGATCATGAGAAGGTGGCATATGGGGTCCACAACCACAAGTCTGTAAGGAGCTGGGGGAAAGACATAAAAACATGAAATGCGTGGAGTCAGATACTAGCCTGGAAAATTCTTCCAAATGTAACAGCTCACAGAGAAAAGAAAGAAAGCGGAAACTGGCTTTTGGGCATTGACAACTTGAATATCAGCACCTGACATTACCAAAAGTAATCTTGAAGCAAAGGAAATTTCCTCAACTCTCAATAGTAAAAAATAACTTTTACTTTAACATCCTAAAAGAAAGGCTGGACTACCTTCCCTTTCTCTCTAAAGGAAATATTTCAAAATCATCCTGAGTACATAGCCAAAAGCTGTGGATAAACACTACTCAAGAGGGGAGCCAAATAATCAAAATACTACGCTACTTACTGCATATGTGTAGTGATGTTTTTAAAATTTGTGATTTGTTGTAATTTCTCTCTACGTTCTAAATAAACAATCACCTTTGAAACTCTAATTCTTGTGTCTTCAGTTATATATTATTTTTTTCTGGCAGTGACTCTCAAATTGTATGTGTGATGCCCTCTAAAATCTCGAACTGCCCCTGAAGTTGGGCCTGATCTTTCCTTCTGCCCTCAGGATGGCCATGTATAACCTGCTATGCCCCTTGCCATCTGCCAAGCCCATCACCTGCTTTGGGAAAGCCCACCCCTTCCACAAAAGAGAGCTCATCTTCCACCCTCATAGACTATCCTGGTCTGTCTCCAGGTTCTGAGACAGTCCCTGTGTTCCAGCCAGATGAGTGATAATATTTCACAGGCACTGGGAGTGAGGATAGGCTCAGCTGTGTGGGTAAGAGTAAGACTAGATCCTTCTCTTCAAGAATCTTTTTAGTTATGGTTTGTAGGTACCTTTGTCCAGGCTATGAAACGTATCATCCAAGCATCAAATTTATTTTTTTTTCTTAAAGAATATACAATATAAAATCACAGCAAGGGAAACTTATTTCTCTTTTAACAAAGTTATGATTGTGTCCCAAGAGGTAGTCTACTCCATTATTTACATAAGTACTAGGTTTCTTTCCACTTTCTTTGGGATAGAGTTGGTGGGAGAGGCTGTTGGCATCTCAAGATTGTTTCACTGAAATTATTCCTGGTTTAATGGAAAAGTGGCCGATGAGGTCATGACCTAAGACTGCTGATGGAAATCACCATTATTTTGGAATCAATGGAATTAAATAAACCACATTGAATTCAACATGTTGAATCAAATCCCTTCAATTAATCAATTTAGCAAATATTAACTGAGTAACTAAGCACCTATTATAAGCAGGTAGAAGAGAAAGCAGAAGGTCAGTCTTTTTTTACATTTGGGTAAAATAGTGATTCCAAAGTCATTAAGAAAAAGAAATAAAAAGGACACAGAAATCAGTGCAAATAATAATGTTAGTTCCATCCTTATCTTGACGGTTACTGTCAGATTGAATCGCCTCTCAACCTCACGTCAACCATGAAGATGACGATCACATTTCCTCTTTTGGTTATGATATAAATAGCACAAAAAATGTAAAATCTGGATTTTAAAAAGCTGTTGAAGGCATCATTGAGCAAACAAGACAGCTGGGTTTTGAGGGGCCGGGACACTAAAAGACCAAATTAAAGTGAGCTCTTTGTTCACCACCGTTTTTTCCCTCAGAGCATAAGATGATGATGGTACAGAGATCAAAGGCTTGCACAACAGGAAAACATGAAACTGGAATTTCGGGCTGGGAAGGGAGTCAGGACTGGAAAAGTCATAAACCAGAGAAAAAGGGACTGCAAAGAAATGAGCTAACTTCCTTCATGCCTAAAAAGTAGAAAAATAAGGTAACCTTCCAAGCTGTTCCCAATCTATTTTATGAGGTTAGCATACTTTTAATAGCCATATTGAACAAGGACATCAGAAGAAACACTTGTTTTCCCTCTTTCTCATGAACTTAGGTGCGAAAGTCCTAAACAGAATGTTAATGACTAGAACCTAGTGACGTATAAAAAGCATCAGACATCACAGCGAAGTTGGGATTATTTCAGGAATGCAAGGTTAGTTCACATGGAAAATAATCACACAATACAATTCCTCCAAAAATGGTAAAATAGGGCAAGCTACACGATTACTTCAATAAGTGCATGCTGTATGCAGTATGATTCATATCCATTCATGACAGAAACTCTAAGCAAAATAGAAATAGAGGAAATCTTTCTTAATGATATAAAGCAATATTGAAAATGTTCCTTCCAAGATCAGGAGTCAGATATCAGTCTCTACTCTCACCACTTCCATTCACCATTTTGCTGAAGGTATCATCGGGTGCAACAAGGCAAGAGAAATAAGTGGCATAAGGATTGGAAAGGGAGAAATAACATGATTTTTGTTTACAGATGATATGATATATGTAGGTAATGTATCCCCAAATAAATAAGGAACCTATTAGGATTAATAAGTGACACTAGTAACCTTGCTTTCTGTGAGGAATAAGCTTAATGTCTCAACTCATCAGTCTTTGTAAAGCTCGTTTCCACCAATAGCTCTGGCTCTTCATTCATGTTTCCAATTTGGATTATTCTTGTCATGAGACATTTACTCCACACCTAGCCCTGTTTAAAAAATTCACTGCAAACTCCTCTGTTCTGGTTTATAGACCTGTAAGCCCTTCTCTGATCCGCCTCTTTTTATTTGGCTCCTTAGAGCCTTGATTTATGACCAGCCATTGAAAATCTTGGACGTTTCTCTTTTAATTTTCTCCTCATCCTTGAGGAAGATGCTAGAAGAGACAGGTGTTAAGACTCATCCCTGAGAGACCCCATACTTTCACCATCTTAGTACACACAAGGGTGATAGGAATCACAGCCAGCTAATAAAACTGGGCTCAGTGAAAAGTCTGATGTGAGATCCACAACTTTGGTTGCTTGCTCTTGGTCTGATCAAAATTGTTCCCTTTCTTGTTTGAGTGGAGAAGGAGGTTTGGTGAAGCAAGGGCTTGCAAGGTGCTTGAGTAGAGGTCTAGAATCAAGAAGGGAGAGGCCATGGGTGCAAAGAGAGGCAGGTGGTCTTGGAGCTGGAAGGCCCCCTCCCTCTTCAGCCCACATTATGGCCCTGTCCTACCTCCTGAAGGTCAGAAAGCAGGTTGAAGAAATAATGAAAGACCAGAGAAAGGAAATGGAAAAGTCCACATTTGTTCACTTTCTCTACCTCCAGAGAGGGGCAAGTAGCTGCATTCGGTAACCCACAGGCCGCATGGATAATGGCCCCAGGTGCCACCACCGAAGAGTCTGCAAGTTACACTGAGGACATTATGTATCAGACACAGCTATGCTCAGGCCTCCGAAGACTTTGGCTGCTGTGGCTCGATTTTTTCATTGTTGATAACATAGGTCACTGGTGTGGGGGTGCCTGGGTGGCTCAGTAGGTTAAGCCTCTGCCTTAGATTGAGCCCTACATGGGGATCCTGGTTGGCAGAGAGTCTGCTTCTCTCTTTCTCTCTTCCCCTTCCCCCATGCTTGCTCTCTCTCTCTCGTGCTCTCAAATAAATAAATAAATTCTTGAGTAAAATTTATTTTAAAAAGATGGCCACTGCTGTGGATAAACAAAAACCATCTGGGGGAGGAAGTAGAAAGCAACCTCTCTCTGAGTGGGAGACATTCGCCAGACCACTGTGTGGGTGGAGGGAGGTGAGAATGTGTTGGCCACATTTGGGGTGTTGCAAGAGCAGATGAAGCAGAAAGGGAAGGAGAGGAGCAGATGAGGAAGGAGGAGAAGGGGAGAAAAAAAGAGGGCTTGGAGATGTGGTGATGGGATGGAACAGTTCTTCCCCTGATGACAGCATGCCAGGGGGATAAACCAACAGTAAGGAGGGATGGGCAGTAAGAAGGCTGCCCTCTGGGAGCAGACAGCAGCCCAGAGGGGGAGGCCTCCTGCAACATCAGTTTCAGGCCTCCTTCCCTCTTCTCTGCCTCCTCTGGCTGGGTATGAAATGAAGACATGTACAGGAAGGTCATCCAGTGAAAACCAGAAAAAGCATCTCAGCACAAGGATATACAATACATTGTTTGTTATGTCTCTCCCTATCATCTCATTTTGGGAGTGCATGCATTTAGGAAAATGTGGACTGCCCAGGATAACAGATGTCCTGGATATGCTACCAAGGACGAGCCTAACAGTGAGACGTGGCAAACACGGTACTTGGTATTCTTGAGATTGCCTTGAAATCCGAGTCAGTGAGCCAGCAACACAAAAAAGTGACAAAATAAATTCTTCCAGGCCTCTGGCAGTTTATATCTTCAATGTATTCTCATTCTTTTTTTTTTTTTTAAAAGAGGCAGATTTATCTCTTTTCCCCCAATTCTCAACTAGGCTTGACGCCTCTTTCAAAACACCAGGAAAAGAGGAACATTTTCACACAGACAGAAAGTTTCTTCTTAGTTTTCAGTTTACCCCTGGGATCTGAAGGAGCCATGAAGCTCATCAGGATGTGCCTGTGCCTACTAATAGCTAAGCCCAGTGAATAGATCCGATTTGATTTAGTTTGGTTTTTATGGAGTGTTCCAGAAGAGAGTGGGAGATCTGTTTTCTTTTTGTGAGCTGATCTATTTTGCACCTTTATCAGCAAGCTCAGTATCCAATCAGGTTTGGTAAGATCTTGATTAAATTTGTCATTCTGGTCATTATCAAATTTTAGCGAAAATGTCTAATAGGCCAGGAGAGAAAGGATTGTGTTCAGTGGACTCTTAACCCAGGAGATTTAGACTCCATATGCAAAACTGTGTTTTTCTTTGTTTCTTTGTCATTTTTGGCATAATCACTTCCTGTCTTGTCCCTGCAAAACTGGCCTCGATGTGCCTTTCACATACTCCTTCTTGAGAAGGCCGCAAGAACAATGAACGAGTCAAACATTGTGAACTTCCTGGAAGAAAACACTTACATGATCTACCTATTATTTACATAAAATAACTCCTTCTTCATAAGAACTCCGGGGCACACCATGTCTGGGCCATCACAGGACAAAATTTATGACTGTGTTGCTCCAAGACTGAATTATCTTTTCCTGTTTTGAAAACGTGGCTTCAAAATATCTTTTCGTATCTAAACAAAACAAAACGAAACACAAAAAACCATCACTTGCAAAAGAGGCAGAAACTGGCAAGTCACATCATTTGAAGTGGGGCAAGATTAGCTTTGGGACCTTGAAAATGCTTCTTTTGCTCCTTTCCAGTAGACAACTACAGGTCTCCTTGTCTCTTATAATGTCAAACAGATACCTAGATGAAATCCCTGTTAATATCTGTCAGTCTCATTTAAGTTTTTGAGAAGGGTGCTGCACAGAGTGTTGGAATCTTGTTCAATTATTAATCTAGTATTTAGAGGTAAGTGTCGGCTTTGTTACATCTTCTTGGTCATGAGACAATGTCTTGTAGAGTTCATGAGAGCCAAAATGTCTGTTTTACAGATAGCTAAAAATGGGGTCTTTGGACCCTATGGAAAGTGGTTTTCTTGCCTTTTAAATTGCCTGGGAACTTCAGTCACAGAGCTATTAAATGTGGCCAGAGCCTAAAGCATTTCTTTTGAATATCCTTCATGGTGGTAAATCTTTGTCTGGCTTTTTTGGGAAACAGCCTGAAGTGATTTAGAACAAATCTGATATGAAATAAGGAGGACAGTCATGCTGGTGGTGAGTACCTTATTCTAGTCAGAAATAAAGCAAATAAGTCAAGTAATGAGAGTGGCTTCTTCTCTCCACTCTTTCTTTCCATCTTCTCCTCATGGGCCTGAGAGATGTGTTCGATAAATGTTTAGGGCAGGCCAGACAAGCTGGCATCTATCCAGCAGGTGCACCAGGAAGTGTATCACAAAACTGAAGGTCACTGGAGAGCAGGAGATGGCTTACCACGGTGGAAAGAACATTGGTTTTAAAGCCAGACCGACCTGGGTTTAAATCTTGACAATTGATTGTGTGGCTCTAGAGAAATAATTTGAACTCTCTGAATTTCTGTTTCTCTACCTATAAAATTGGAAGTTTTAACACATGTCTCAAGAGGTATCATAAGCATTAAGTGATCATATGTTTGAGGGACTGATAAAGTACTATTCATTACTCCTCCTCCAAGTCCGCATCTGTCAACTCTGTCCTTTAAGAACAATTCCTAATCTGTACAAGTTCTTCATCCTCAGTGTGTTGCACTTACATATATTTATCACCTTGTGCGATACCTTTCTATATAATTTTCAGTCTCCCCTAGTGGGTAGTGATCTTTCTGAAAGCAAGGACTCGTGTGTACTTTTATCTTTTGTACCTGAGTGTCTACATCACAGGTGATGATTGAAGTTTGAATAAATGAATAAACAGATAAATGAAGAACAGAAACAGCTCTGTTAGGATAAAGATCAAAGTTGTAACAGCCAAGAGAGCCAAGAACATGGCTTATTTGTCTCTTTTATACCTTTTTCAAGGTGAATTCTCCCATGTCATTGGGTAGCTCTGCTCCAGGTTTGGACATGCAGGGAATACAGTTTGTCCCATGAATTGTTCTCCCTCACTAGGGCATGTGGCTGCCTGCTCGGTGAATTCCAAATCCCCTCTACGGCAGCGGGAGAGTAGGAGAATAGTCACATGGAGGAGGAATGCCCAGGGATAGGAGCTCCAAGTTTTGAAAGGGCACACGGGATTTCTGCTCAGCCCCAAAGGGAGAGAACTTAATCTTGTGACCCAGCTTACTATAAGAAAGGTCGGGAAATGCACTCCAGCCTGATGCCCTGAGTGGCCGGCTCATGCCCTGATATGCATCACAGGGAGCCCCACTTTCCACTCTTCCTTATCTCTGGCCTTGGGTAAAATTGGTATGGGAGGAAGACGGGAGTGCAGGAGGAGAGAAGACTGGGCAGTCCCCCCTCCACCCAGGTTTGTTTTCACTGTGTTTCTCCATCACTACACCCCTGCCAGACAACCCCTCCGTCCATGGTCCTGGCTCCCCAAGACACAGCCACTGTGCTTCCGGCTTTTGCCTCCTCCCTTTGTCCCTTTAACCCCAGAGGTAAGGGGAGTTTTCGGACACTTCTAATTTCTGTGTTATCTGATCTTCCTGTTTGCTTTCTCAGCTCTCTGGTCCCTTGTGAAACCAATTCCGTGTTAAATTCCCTCCCGATGAAAGACCTGGTGGTGTTTATGTTTTCCTGATTGGTCCCCAGTCAAAACACATGAGAAGAAGGGGGGAATGGATTTTTATGCATAACATAAAATCTGTCTGTCTCTAACACAGCTCACCCCTCTGGCCACCAAATATCCATGTGTATTCTTCTTTCCACACATCAAACAGAATCATTTTTCCCCAAGGGAGACAATCCGAAGTACCAGCCAGTTTTTGCATTAAGCTCAAAGTTAAGAATCTCAGGCCTGATTTTGGCTCTTTATGGTTCAATAACCTATAAACAGACAATTTACTGCACCCCCACCCCTCAATATACAATAAACAAGCAGGACCAGGGCAACTGCAATAAAAACTCTCAAAGAAAAAGGAAAGGTTGGAGAGCATATGGAAGTCCAGAAGAAAGGAAAGCCCATAGGCAGACATTGTGAAGATAAAGGGGGTTGGGGTGGGAGCCAACACCTTCAACACCACCCTGGGTCAGCCATGGATGCCTTTGTTTGACTTTGACCAGAAGGACTTAATAGGTCTTTGAATGGTTGTCCTCTCTCCAGCTATCTGAGGCACAAACTGGATAACCGTTTAATCCATCATCCAAACAGACATCTTTGGGTTAAGAAGGATTATCTCCAGGACTGACTGTCTCAAGGAAACCTGGTAGAGAAGCAGCTGCCTTTCCAATACAGTGAAGACTTATTAATCCCTGGACCCTTCATTCCCTTCCATCTCTGCTTGCACACTGGCTAATCCTTAATGGAACTCAATTTTTCTTGAAACACCTTTCAAGAAGCAGCCAACACAAACTAATCCTTTAGTTTTTTTTTTTTTTTTTATAATCCCTTCTTCTTGAGTTACTGGCTTGGTAGGTCTGTAGTCTCACTTCCAAGTTAGAGAAAGTAACAGCTTGATGACATTTTTTTTCCCCTGAGCATAAAAAACAGGCAACTTTTGCAACTGGCAAATCCATTGCTGTATCAGTTAGCACTTGATGCAAAAACAAAACAAAACAACAAAACAAAAATCACCTCAGGTGTTTTAAGCAGAGAGACACCCAGTTCCGGGAAATAAGTGCTTATGAAATTATTGGAACAGCTGTAAGAGCAGGGAGCTAAAGAGCTGCTGCTTGGCATTAAAATCCTGCCCCACAGCAGCTGCGACCAGGGGTTCCTGCTGCTGCCGCCAATGTCACAACAGCCTGAGTCCATGAAGCTGGTGATCAGAGGATGGAATATGGAGTCTTGCTGCTGCAAAACCCTTCTCTGCTTGAGCCCAGTTGTCAGCTACCCCCATCACAGAGGAATTAATGTGTCCGTTCCTTCCCCTTTCCACATCTCAGAGGCAGAACCTAAATACCACCCTGAACCTTCAAGGTGAAGGTGAGGGTCTGTCAGGGAATAAACACCAAGATGAGATTAGAGATTAGATGCACAAGATGTTTATTAGAGGAACTATCTGTGAACAATAAAGGGGATAAAGCACAACTAGACAGGGAGTCTTCAGATTTCAATGCCCACTGGGCACCTGTACAAGGAGAAGGGAGAAGAAGGATTGAGTAGGACAGAACTTGCACTGCAGTTCTTTTTTTGGGGGGTGGAGTTCAATGGTGAATTCTTTTTTTTTATTAGCATATAATGTATTATTTGTTTCAGGGGTACAAGTCTGTGATTCATCAGTCTTACACAATTCACAGAGCTCACCATAGCACACACCCTCCTCAGTGTCCATCACTCAGCCATCTCATCCTTCCCACTGCCCTCCCCTCAGCTTGTTTCCTGAGATTGAGTCTTTTATGGTTTGTCTTCCTCTCTGGTTTCACCTTGTTTTATTTTTCCCTCCCTTCTCCTATGATCTTCTGTCTTGTTTCCCAAATTGCTCATATCAGAGAGATCATATGATAATTGTCTTTCTCTGATTGACTTATTCAATTAATGTAATACCCTCTGGTTCCATTCATGTGGTTACAAATGGCAATATTTCTTTTTGATGGCTGCATAATATTCCATTATGTATGTATACCACATCTTGATCCATTCATCTGTAGATGGACATCTAGGCTCTTTCCATAGTTTGGCTATTGTGGACATTGCTGCCTTAAACATTGGGATG
Source organism: Spilogale gracilis (assembly GCA_004023965.1). Taxonomy (NCBI): domain Eukaryota; kingdom Metazoa; phylum Chordata; class Mammalia; order Carnivora; family Mephitidae; genus Spilogale; species Spilogale gracilis. The sequence goes on from PITA01000573.1 coordinate 123,851, forward strand.
CACGTGCCCCTTCAGATCACTACATTTGTATCTTTGGGGTAAATACTCAGTAGCCTCACACTGAAGCTCTAAGAAAGTCTTGACCAAGCCAACAGTTGCCCATTAAAGGAATCCCAACTTGGTGGCAGGTGTGGGCTGGTACCAGGACCCCTGTACTCAGTCACCAGCATCAGCCACGTGGGGGGGATGCTGTAGTCTCAGCACACCGGTAGGAGACACAAATGGGGTGGTGTGTGATGCTGCCCCCCAACCCGATTGTAAGCCCTCTTCGAAATCTGAGTGGTACCGTCCACAAGCACAGTGGAAGGCAGTAGAAACAGACGCTGGGTCCAACGATCCCTAGCACAGCATCCTCATCAGGCGCTCCTTCAATGGCCCCCTCCTCCCCTGTCTATCTGAAATAATTGGCATTGCTAAAAGCAAGAAATAATTGTTTTGCTTTTATTTTTATCTTATCAGAACTCTTAAGGGGAAAATCCATCAAGAACTTTATGTGAAAATAAAATAAAACGATTTTAATGAAAAGTGCTTTGATCTGATTAAAGAAGGCACAAAAGGTCAGCTTAGATTAATTCACTGAGTAACCTTTTTTGTCCTGTAAAATTCTTAGAATACCAATCCAAATTCAACTGCCTTGTATGCTGTAATGCTATGAGAAATGTAATAATGATAATCAGAGCTCACACGTAGTGGTATTTATTATATTCTAGGCAATTTACCAAGTAGTTTACATATATTATTTGATTTAATTAGCATAATCATCATTATTCTTGTTTCACAGTGGGGAAACTGAGAAAAGTTCGCAGCTCATCAAAGGTCATGCCGGAAAACAGTGGTGCCAAGCAGTTTGGTGCCAAGTCTGTGACCCGTGGACCTGCTCTCACTCGGTGAGTCCTTTCTGTGTGCTGGGTACTGTTCTCCATAGAGGCCCCCATCAGTGCTCTGGCCCCATGAACTGGGTTTTCCATGCAGGTCTACAGTCTCTTATCCCCCTTGCAGCCAGATGGTTTTCAGAATTCAGAGTTATAACGTAACAGCCCCTGGTGAGGTCTGGGGCAGCACTCCATAATCAATGTGAATATTTATACCAAGTGGGATAGACACAGATTGGAAATAGCCTCATGTCAGTGGGGGTCAGGGTTTGTCCACGATGGGGTTATAGGGGTGCCCTGAAGCATTTGGATTTGGAAACTGTGAATAATGGGTAGTGGGCATATATAATGACTCTCATTTTATAGATAAAGACACTGAGATATGAAGGTGGTAACTGGCCCGAGATCCCATAGTGAGTAAGGAGCTGAGCCGGGATTTGAGTCCTGACATTTGAACCAGCCCTGGTGTGTCTCCCCTGCTTGATTCCGCCTGTGATCTGGAGGAGGAGTGACGACCTGTCACCAGGTGCTTACGCCACCCCAGGCCCTGTGCTAGACCGGTTTGCTTACCCATCTCATTAAATCCCCTCAATCTCCTTAGGAAATAGGAATCATCTCCACGTCTCTGCTGAAGTAACTGGGACTCAGATGAAGTCACTTCTTCTTGATCCCCCAGCTGGGGTGTGGCTCCCTAAGATTTGAATCAAGTTCCAGTGGACTCCAAAGGCTGCACCAACTTGGCTTTAAAGATAGAAGCCCAAGGGGTCCCTGGGTGGCCCAACTTGTTAAGCATCTGACTCTTGGTTTCATTTCAGGTCATGATCTCAGGGTCATGAGATCGAGCCCTGCTCTGGGCTCCGTGCTCATCAGGAGTCTGCTTGAGATTCTTTCCCTTTCTCTCTGCCCTGCTGGAATGTGCTCTCTCTCTCAAATAAATAAATAAACCTTAAAAAAAACCCCAAAAAACAAAAAACCCAGAAGGCCCATATCTCAAGGAGCCAATGAATGGCTGTTGCAGGATGAGTAAAACTTTTAGCACCAGTACACTCAGCTACACTGGATGTCGCCCTATTCACAGGGCAGCTGGTGCTCTGAAGAATGTTCTAGCCTTCGTGGCCTCTCACACAATGCCCTTTGTGTACTTTCCTTTGAGGGCAAAGAGCGACCTGAGATCAGCGAGGCTGCTTTCACCTTCTTTCCCCCACCCTCCTAGAAAGAAGCCCGAACCCTCAAGCATCCAACGTAATACTGCCTGCACATCTGTCCCCACAGACTCAAGCCACTGAGCACTGACACTGGGTTGTCTCTGCACCAGCTCTGCATCCTTTTTTGGGTTCCGGCTGACAGGCTTTGGTAAAGGCAAGAAACATAGGAATGAGGGTGCTGTTCTTCGGTTCTCTCCCAGCTAAGCAGGAGTGACTGCTGGAGACCGGAAAGGACTCTTCCAGGCTAACTCCACCATAGGTCACCCTTGAGCTTTCCCATTTTTGCCACATAGTTGTGTCTGCTCCATAGCCAGGGCCTTTAGCAGAATCCAAAAGTGGGGTACACGTGGATTGTGTATACAGTCTTCCAGTTAGCGACTGATTATTATACTGGTCACAGTGCCACTCTGTAAAAGGCCTCAATTCATTCTCCCCTATGACCTTAGGTAGGGTTACTAGAGGGCTATTAGCCCATTTTACAGATTAGGAAAGTAGCCCTGAGAGAGAGAGAGGCACAGAGCCAGGATCCCAGTTCAAGTGTGTCTCTCCCAAAGCCTGTCTATTTGTCACTGGACCCTTCAGGGCCACTGACCTAGCACATGGCACATGGCACACCCCACGACCCAATTTGGGGTGTAGAAATCCTCACTTCTGCATATGTTGCAACTCGTGCTCTCCTTTAGTTGAACCATACTCTGATTTCACCCAGACTTTGGTCTCATGACACTTAAAGCATCCTCCCAAACATATTGGCTCATCGAATCAGATTTACTGGTGGGCAGAGGAATGCTGTATTCTATTGCCATTAACTTCTCTCATCTCAAAAATGTGTGTGGGATCAAAACAAGTATTATTATCATGTTGCAAATGAGGAAAATGAGAGCACAGAATGTTTATCCCCTTCATCACTATTGTGGGCCATACTGTGTCTTCTAAAAAGGATCTTCTGAAGTCTTACGTCCTGGTACCTGTGTATGGGACCTGATAAAGAAATAGGTCCTTTACAAAGGCTATCAAGTTCAAACCAGGTCATTAGGGTAGTTACTAATCCTGCATGAGTGGCACCCTTATTTTTTTAAAAAAGTGGGGGAGGAGTCCCCTTTTCTGGGCCATCTTGGTGGGTACAGTTGACTGTCCTTCACCAGGTCTTCTCATGAGACTCTCAGGGTCAAGCAATTCCCAACCAAGAAAAAAACAGAATCATTCCATGCCCCAGTGTATTCGGATGAAACCTGGTTGTTAAATCAGGCATACCTCCAAGAGGAGGCATTGGAGAAGAACCAAACTGGGTCTATAAGGGATCACACATGAGAGGGCACATGTTCAGGCTGTATTGAAGTCATGTGTTCCTATCCTAGCACTCTGTAAACATTCCTACTACCTGAGCAATAGATATGTTTTATTGGGGGAAATTTTTCTGTTACTCTGTTTCTGCACCGATCGATTGGGTCAGTCATAAATAATGTGAGACCTTTTGTTTGGAGAAGGCAGGAAAGGAAATTTAAACAGAGACAGACATGTGCAGAGGGAAGTCAGTGTGAGGACACACAGGGAGAAGTGATCGGAGGGATGTATCTACGAGCCAGGAAACATACTCAGAGGATTGCCACAAATAACAGAAGCCAGAAGAGGCCAGGAGGGATTCTTCCCTCCAGCCATCAGAAGGATCTTGGCCCTTTCCACAGTTGACTTCAGATTTTGGCCACCAGGGCTGTTGAGATGATTCCCATATTATTATTGTTATTGTTATTGTTGTTGTTGTTGTTTTATCGTATTTTACTTTATTTTACTTTTTTGATTCCTATCTTTTTAAGCCACCCAACTTTTGGCACTTTATGAAGGCAGCCCTAGATAACTCATAGAATCCCTTTTTATGCGTGTCCATTATGTGTCAGGCACTGTACTGGGCTAGAGGTAGAACATGTAGAATTTGCAATCAGGCACTGGAAACACATTTAATCAACACTTACACAAATAGATATTCCCATTGTTATACACACCAGAGGCTCCCATGACTCAGGGCGGCTGACAGGTGTCGCCTCTTCTGGGGATCAGAAGAGCTTCCCGTGAAAAACAGGAGCTTTAGAGACTAAAAGGGTCTCCGGAGTTGGGGAGGAGGATGTGATGGGCACAAATATTCTAGGCAGAGGAAGTAGGCTGTGAAGCCGTGCATAAAAGACCAAAAGAAGGGGATCTGATTGCAGTCTCCAAATTCCATGATCTGTGATTCGTGCCCAGCAACCACCGTACTTGAGTGTGGTACCAGGCCCCTCCCGTGCCATGAAAGAGCAGCTGTGGCTAGACGAGCTTGTACTTCTCAGCTGAGTTTGCACTTGGCCGCTCAGTCTCGGTCATGGGGGCACCAGCTAGGACGATAGATTGCTGCTTGCTTTGGGCTTTGCTGCCATTTCCCCAAACTCAAGAGTCTTGCAAAGTTTTCCTTAGTTACGGTCAAATGGTCTGTGACTTCAGTTTACTGCTGGAAGGGATTTTTTTCCCCCCATATCTTAGATTTCATGACTCATGATTTCTTGAACAAATGGGTGTCCTGGTTCACTATAAAAGGAACTGACTTCTTATCCCCATTGCCTGAGACACGGAGGCCCTCAAGGCTCAGGGAACTGGTTCCATCCCTGAACCTTCACCTCTCGCTTTCCCTCAGCAAGGTGCAGAGGGAAAATAGGAATGTCTGCCTCACATTGAAATCCTTGTGAAGATAAAAGAAAAATCACTTAGCAGAGTATCTGGTCCTCAGCAAGCCCTCAATTTCTGTTAAATAGTATTAATATTACTACTATTATTATCATTAATTAAATCCAGCTACAGTAGGGATACACTTTGAAACTTGAAGTGACTTAGTATGTTCACACATTCTCTGCAATCAAGACCGAGCATGGGTAAATGATTAGTGGCCGTGTTGTTAATTAACTCTCTCCAGTAAAAACGGACCTCAGAGAAGTCTGCACTTAAATGCTATGGCAATACAATAAGCTCTATTATGCAAAGGTTCTCAATGGGGGCCTTCTGCTTTCCACGCAGAGAAAACAGAAGTTAGAGAGCAAAAAGATCACCACTCCCATCCTTTTTAATTAGAAAACACTAAGAAGATGAAAATGCATAATAAGCCTCTGCAGTAGTTAAGGGTAATCTCAGTAATGTGTGCCTGGGGACTCTCTCCATCCTTGCTCCTCTGTGAGGAACAACGCTGCTAAGAAGCAACGTGCCTGAGGTGGACAGGGCCAGAGTTCAGATCTCAGCTCGGCCACGTCCTAGCTGTGGGACATCTTCGGGGCATGTCACCTTTACTGAGCCACAATTTCCTCATCGGTAAAAATGACAATAATCTCAGTATACCTACCTCAGACTGGGTGGGTTCAGTTCCTGTCTCCGCCATTACTAACTGTGTGACCTTAGGCAGGTTACATTTAGTGCTTCCGTACCCCCACCTGTGCAATGGGTGTAAAATGGTGCCTACTTCCTTAGCTGGCTGCATTTGGTCCTGTGCCTAGCACGTGCAAGCATTTAAAACCATTAGCCCTTGGGGCGCCTGGTGGGCTCCGTTGGGAAAACTATGCGGCTCTTGATCTTCGTCGTGAGTTCGAGCCCCACGTTGGGTGGAGAGATTACTTAACTAAATAACATTTTTAAAAAATTAGCTATTAATAGACCTGAACTGACTTGCAAAATTAGGAATTAATCTGATACCTGTTAATTCAAGGTTACAACTTGATATCCTATTATTCAAGTGTTAACTCTGGCCAACGTTCTACCCTTTTGATTTCGATCAAGCCAAGCATTTGCATTGAGTGTTCCCTGAGATAGAACCAATATACATTAACATTTCCCCAAAGAGATGTGATGCAATGGGGAGCCCAGCACAGGGGTCTTTATAGAAGTATCAAGTATTTAAACAAGATTCCATTTTATAATCTCAACAGTTAATATTTATCATCTTTGAGACTCACAAAAACCATCACAGAAATAGCAACTGTTTTTATCTTTGGTGTTCTCTTTCTTTGTTTTTGTTTTTTGTTTTTTAAATATTTTATTTATTTATTTGACAGAGAGAAACAGCCAGAGAGGGAACACAAGCAGGGAGGGTGAGAGAGGGAGAAGCAGGCTTCCCACTGAGCAGGGAGCCTAATGTGGGGTTGGATCCCAGGTCTCCGGGATCATGACCTGAGCTGAAGGCAGTCGCTTAACCAACTGAGCCACTCAGGCGCCCCTCTTTCTTTATTTTTGATAGTTAAATCCTCACTGTTTATTGATTCAGGCAGGGCAAGCAGAAAGTCAAAAAGAAGAGTTTCCTTGGATTTATTCCCAAAATTTCAAGTCTTAAAAAAGGGAGATATTCTGGGCTACTGAGAAGAGGGGAGGAGGTAGGGGAATGAATGGGAAGTGAGAGAAATAATGATATTAGTGGGTCCTAGACAGGGAAATGAACTTGAACCTGAACTCTGCTTCCTGAGTTTGAGTCCTGGGAGGGTAAAGACCTTGGGGAGGTTTCAGACATCAAGTTTGCTGAAAAGACCAGTTGACCTTCAGAGACTTGTGGGAAATTTGTGACTCTGAAGTAAAGAACTGGTAGGTCTTATTCAAGGTTGACCAAGGTGTAGGATCCAGGGCCAAGAGTAGAAATTTCCACTGCTTCAAATCATCCCCTGCCCCTGCCTTTCTTTTGATTTGTCTTCATCTGTATTTTCTTTCTCAAGTCGACTGAGGACTTTTCATAGAAGGAAAACCCTCAAAGCACTTCTGGACAAAGGTGGAAAAATCCCCAGGATCCCTTTCTAATGATAGGAGGCTCATATCCCTGGGGTTCTGGGTTATTTGTATTTGTATATCTTGTAGGTTGGTCCCCCACGTGATTGATTTATGTCTGGGGCGTGTGGCTGGGGCAATGGGATGAAACAGTGGCAGCCTGGAGGTATTGGACCCCAGGGAGGTGGTGCCTATGCTGTTCTGCATGGACCCAGGATTCCATGGATGCCTAGGGAGGTGGGGACACTTTTCAGATGCAGCTCTGACTCATGGTATACTAGAGCTCGCTCTTATTGGCTGATGGGAGCTAACTGTTGAGTTTCAGAAAGTCTGGTGACCTGGTTGTTAAACAGAGCCATTAATAATTAAAGTCAGATGAAATTACAATTAAATAAACTAGGTTAAGAACAAGGAAGTAAATCATTGTCATCACTTTCTATTACTTTACTACATGTTCCTATTATGCATACTCTTGAGATTATTTGTCTGTTTTACCTATATAGCGAAACTGCTAAATAATGAAAATACTGTGTATCTCTCCCCAGTTCCATGTTCTGTGAAACTGGCCATGGTGTGAGTGTTTACACACCACAGAAACTGGCAAAAGCTACAAAACTGACTCCCCCCTCCCCGCATCCAGCCAGTTGTTAACAACCAGGGGACTTCACACAGACTGGGGGTTTGGAAAGTCTTGAGGAAGACCAGAGCAGAAGCACAGGCTGTGAGCTGTGGTACAAGGGTGGGTGCTGGGGATGTGAGCCTGAGACTCCCATATCAGAAGTGGGGCTGGAGTGGTGACTGGCTGGGGAGCAGGAAGTCACCGCAGGAAGGGGTATGCACCAGACCTGCCAATCAGGACATCCTAACAGGGACATCTGCACCACAGGAAGTCTCCCAGCAGGTGCAGTGGAGGGAGCAGGCAGCTGCAGTATTTTCAGATGCCAGCCCCTATCAGCCAGGGTCCACTCAGGAGACAGAAGCCACATCAGAATCATCAGCTAGGTATAAAGTCATTATGCAGTTAAACGAGAGGAGGGAAAAAGACAATTCAAAGGTTTCAGGGTGTTGCAGAAATAACAACCACCTATGGGGCCCGAGGAACGAAGTGAAGAAGAGATTGGGATTTTTTAAAACATAGACATGGATTCTTGTGGAAGTTATACTCAGACCCTCTAGGGGGGAATGTGGCTTGGGTCTATGGGGATGGAAGGTACAGTAAGCTATTTTCTGCAAATGTTGGAAACTGTTGCGAATGTTGAAAGATTTATCTGCTGCCGCGGAGGTGAAGAAGCTACCAGAGCCTGAAAGGAACAGAAAGCAAGAAGAAAGGAGCAAATTCCTTCTTGCTCCTGTGGCCTCCGAGACGCTCTCTTGCGCCGCCTATCGGCGGTGCCTAAAAGGCCTTTGATGGCGGAGTGGCAACATAATTTGCAGATTGCTGTGAGAATGGGCATCCCTGGAGAGGGTGCAAGTCTGCTCCTACACATGGGAGGTGATAAGACCTCTTTGTGGGCAAAGCGTGAAGGTCAACGACAGACAGAAGTTCCTTTCTGCTGCATCTAAAACCGAAAGGAGAGGAGGCCTCCCTGCTATCTTACCGGAGTACGGCTTTGACTCTATTGTGAATTTAGGAAGGCAAAAACATTGCTGCAGCTTTTTGAAGAGTTGAAAGCTTAAGGAGTGGTGTTTGGGAAATGAGACAGCATTCTGGAAAAAGAAAATGTTGATGCTTGAGAGGGCAGGCTCTGAAGCCAAGCGAAAACCCCGATAAGCACATGTCCTCTGAGCATTTATTTAAGTGTCCCATTTAAAATGGGTTTCTGTTAAGCTATTTTGCATTAGACAGGAATTCAGTTGTTTTATGTGTCTGAGATTTTTTTAGGTATAATTTAAGTTTCAGGCTCTTCTTGTATTTCCAGCAGACCTTTCTAAAAAGAATTGAAACATCCATGTCTTTGCCTTGACATCTGGTGATAATCAGCAAAACCCTGGGAGGTCACCTTTTGGGATAACAATACGTGCTTCAGTAAAGAACAACTTTTGTCCTGTGGAAAAGTGTCTTAACAACTGAATCTCAATGGCTGAATCTACTGCACACCTTTTTCAGGCCAGGCTTTGGGTTAGACACTAGGATGTGGTGCGGAGAGAGATCCATTCCCTGCCCATGAGAAGTCACAATTTAATGGAGGAGGCGGCCTCCTACCGGGGACAGTACTTGCAGGAGCGATGATTCTGCCTTGGGTTGGGGTGGGAGGCGGGGAGTGGTAAAGAATGGGAAAACCACAGAGAAAATAGAACGTTTCTGGCAGCCTCTGAAGAATGAATAGGAGCCTGCAAGGTAAAGAGAGAAGAACATTCTAGACAAGGAGAACTTGCAGCTGTGAGAGAGCAGGAGTGACAAGGTGGGGCTGGAGAGGTCTCTGAGGGGGCAGGGAGGCCAGGTCCGGAAAGCTCCTCATTTGTTGAGGCAATGGGCATTTATCCTGCGGGTGGTGGGAAAGCATCAGAAGAAGCTATTCATGGAGCTGCCAGCCCCCAGCTGCCCATCACCAAATCTCACCTGAAAATAAAGCCACTTTAGAAAAACTCCGAGTCCTACCAAGTCCTGACCTCCTCTGTGCACACCCTAACTTAGCTTCGCCGAATTTGCAGCCTCCGGCTGTAGACTGATGTGTGTCCCTCTGTGCCATGGCTGGCCAGCGACGGCCCACATCAGAGATCTTCTTTCCCATCTCTCCCCTGAGAGCCACACTTCCTACTCCACATGGCTCGTTGCACAAAAACAGTTGCAAAGGTTTAGACATAGGAATGGCAGGTAAGCAGAGGACTGTGTGGCTGGCATTGATGCTCGTGGAAAAGCTAAGTTTTGGCTGCTCAGCAAGAAGCCTCCAGGTGGCCCCCCTTTTTGTCGGCTTTGAGTTGTACTGATTAACTATGTAATAAACAATGCAGCAGCACAGAGCTTAAAGCAACCAAGAATCTCGTTAGTGCTCCTAAAGCTCATGGCTGCTGTGTGGGTTCGCAGCTCCATGCGTTTCGGATACCCCGCCTAGGATTGATGGGCTAGCCTGAACACCATCTTCTCATAGAGACAGCAAAAGAGCAGGAAGGCAAGCGGAAACATATGCAGCCTCTTAAATTAGGTTCCAATCTAACTCTACCCGTATGTTGCCAACCAAGGTAAGGCACATGGCCATGCCCAAAGTCAAGGTTCTGGAACCTACAAATCTTCACCCATCGGTGAAGATGCAGGGTGGGCTGAGAGATTGGAGCCAATAATGCAAACCACCATAGCTGCCTGGGGATTGCCTTCTCCGGTTCTTCTGATTCCTTCCTCCTCATGTGCATGTGCCCTAATTAAGACGGCAGCTCAGTTGTCAAGATGGGGCTCAGGTTTCACTTGGGTCTGGATGTTGATAGGATATCTATTATGATGACTATGTGTTGTCAACTTGGCTAAGAATTTCCCAGAATTCCCACCCCAGGTTCCTGGTTAGGGTTGGCCATGGGAAAAATTCATGCCAGATGTGGAAGGTCAGTGTTGGATTATCAGGCACTGTTGTAACCCATGAGCTGTTGGCTTGCCTTCTTGGCAGGGAGCAGCAACCGTGCCTGCAGCTTCTTCTGCTTGTGTCACATCTCTTCTGCCAGCTTCTCTGAATCTTGGCCAAGGTACACATGTGACTCTACAGTAAGAGGCACCAATGTCACCTGCGTTATTGAAGTTGGACGCAGATGTGGGCACCAACCCACTCTCATGGGTTCCAGTTTGTCCTTGTGTCCACCACTTCACATCCATTTTTGCTTCTTGACTGCCTGCACAGCTGACTTCAGCCCTGGCCTTGCCCAGATGAAGCAATAGCTTCACGCTGTTCAATCAGTTTTCACAACTGTATGTGGTCTAATGCTTATAACAAATCTCTTATCCTGTATTACTCATTGTAGTTCTGTTTTGCTGATCAAACCTTGGTTCAACTATGGCTAGAACAGGTGATTTAAAGTAATTGAAAGGTAGATGGAGGGTTGATCAATATACTTGCTCATTCAAGATTTCATTCATCTCTCCATGAATTTACTGAATATCTGGATTGCTCTGGATATTGGAGATCTTTAATATAGATTCTATACAATGAAGTTGATGCCCTAGAAATACTCACAGTCCATTTACAACAGTGCAATAAAGAAAGGATTATAATGCAATATTGTAACTGCTCTAATAAAAAAGCACAGAGCACTGGCTGAGATATAGAGAAAGGTATCTCTCATACTGCTTAGGGGGATGAAAGATTTTCCTAAGAGGTATTAGATGAGCAGGAACTTAAAGGCTGAGTAGGGGCTCACTCACTGGACAAGATTCAGGAATGGCCATCACCGTGTTCATGGATGGGAAACTACTGCTGAGAAGTGTGTAAATGTCTGAGTAACAACCGTGAGTTTCCTTGCAAGAGGGCTTATTCAATTCATGACTTTTCATGTTCTTGAAGTTTTATGATGATTTCGCATCAGGGTGCATGTTTATACATTCCTTTGTGAAACCAACTCCTTTCCCCTTCGTTTCCTAATTATCAATCTGAAGTGTCCCGTGGAAACAGAAAAAAATGTTGGGGAATGAAATCTCAATGGATTCAGTAACAGAGATCTGATCATGTGCATTCTAGCACCATAAAAGGTCTCCAGTGTGAAACGGTAGCTGCCATGGACCTCTGCTGTCCATGGATTTGAGCTACTAGTACCTCCATCACAAAGCCTGATTATCCCACTATGATGGATTTGGAGTGGAGAACCCTAAATTTTGACTTCCTATAACCGGTCATGTAACCAGTTTTCTCTCTTCAATGAGCAGTTCTTGTGTGTGGATGCATTTGCCTCCAACATTTACAGCGGCCTTGCATACTTGACACGGGTGCAGTGCTGCCTGGGACCTCTTTCGGCAATACCCAGTGTACGATGCTGTGAGCCCTACGAATGGATCAACCTCTTTTGCAGACACAACTTTTATGTGTCTTCTACTGTGGCTTTGATATCCTTTATATTCCATCCCTTACTAGCGCGTAACTCGGACAAGTTACTTAAACTCGACCCTCAATGTTCTTCTCCAGAACATTGGTATCATAATTGTGCCCACATCACAGGATTGCTAGAGGCTAAAAGGAGTCACAGTTCCTAGAAGGATGCCTGGCTTATCTGGCGAAGCCTCTAGAAATATCACTTGTTACTGTTATAACTATCCTCCTTCTCATCTCTTTCTGTCCTCCGGCTGGCCTGGATCAAAGGAATCACACTGAGAAGAGTAGTGAGCAAGCAAAATAAGACAGGAAAGAACACAAAGTCCTGTAATTCTGAAATACATTCTGTCTGGTGAGACAGAGGGCTCATAAGTGCTGGAGAGCAGGGGATGGTTTCCAGTTCGCTACAGAAGCACTGCGTGTGTTTCTTAAATGGTGGCCCATCTTCTCACTCTTGGCCTTTCCCAAATGCACTGTATTCGCAGAAGTTCTTCGAGACCAAATACTCTGTGATCACAGCATATTCTGGGCATCGACACTGGCCCTAACCCAGAAGGAAACAATCGGTGTGCAGCCGCACATTATACACGAGCCAAGGTACTGTAAGTGGGGAAGGAGGGAAGCCTTAGTCAACCGTGTCAAAACCATGGGTTAAACAAAACAAAACAAAACAACCATGGGTTTACCTAAAAGAGAAACCTCATGATGAGAAAGATGAGAGTGGTGGCAGAAGTTAACCATACGAAAGAAGGAAAAGAGAGAAAGAAAATTTTTCTGACAATGAGGCAAACAATTTGCTGATTGAAGGGGGAAAAAAAGTACGAGGAAACGGGAAGTGTTGAAGTGTGAACTGAAATTTCAGTCGTGTGTGGGTATATAAAAGAAGAGGGAGGGCACAGATTTTCTACAGCTCAGACTGGGAGGAACAAGAAACAAAGGTCAGGCAAATAGCATGTAGAGGACACCAAGCTGGAGGCAGCACCTGACTCACAAGTGAGATTGGGTGACCAACCAGCATGGATGGCCAGTCTTGAAAAATCAGGGACTAGGGCACAGGGGCGTTCAGTTGGTTAGGTGTCTGCCCTTGGCTCAGGTCATGATCTCAGGGTCCTGGGATCGAGCCCTGCATCAGGCTCCCTGCTCGGTGCGGAGTCTCCTTTCCCTTCCCCTCTGCCCCTCCCTACTCTCTCTGTCTCCGTCTCTCCAATAAAGAAATAAAAATAAAAAGAAAGAAAAAGAAAAACCAGAGACTAAGGTAAGTCCACGGGAGGTGAAAGAAGAGGGCTTTAAGAATTCATGAAAGAAAAAAGGTGGAGGGAAAGAGAATCTCTCAATACATGTCATGAGAAGAACTCCCCAAGAAATAAAGCTTCTGCTGGACAGCACTGGGTGTGCTGGGTGTGCAACATGTGAGCAACAGGGACCCCGACCACCAGAATCATGATTATTGGCCCCCAAAATTTGCCACTTCAAGTGATGCACAGAAGTGTTCCGTGCTCAACTGGTTTTCGGGAAGATATTTTATTCCATTCTCCTCACAGGCCCCCGGGGTATAGAGGACAGAGAGTATTTTAATTCCCCACACTAGGAAGTGCAAGTGAGGGTCAATGAAGGGAATGACCCACTTGGCACAGAGGCCGGACGCGCAGTGGGACCGCGACCCAGCCTCCTGCCTCCCGCTGTGGAGCCCGTGCCAAGAAACTGCCCGATAACCACTCACCATTTGTGTTGATTAAACCCGGGGCATTTCCTGTGATACTTATAAATCTATATTTCTATTTTTACTTCCAGAACATGATCCTTCCAAGAAGCCTGAGGCATTTTACACGTTTGAAGTTCTGACTCATTCAATCCTTCTTGGGAGATAGAGAATGACAGGTAATTCCCAAATGGTAGGTGCTTCATAGAAAAACAGAAATACACAGTAATTTACATTTCCTTGTAAAACAAAACAAAACAAGCCTACGACCTCCTGGAAGGAAAGTAAATGTAAATTGGTAATGAAATGAGGTTAGAACCGATAATGAAGTGCGTACCCAATGAGAGAATCCCAAGAGAGAACTAGAATATGTGTATTCAAAGCCACTTGCCTGAAGGGTCCCAAGGCCAAGCACAGGAAAGCGAGGCCTGACCACACAGAGCAGTCGAATAAACAGGATCAGAATAATGTCAAGGTTGGCTGTAATCCTGGAAAATCTGTCTTCCCAACGTGGCCAGTTTCTTCTCTAATTGCATTTTTCATGCCACGGGGTATAAATTAATTGATTTGGGTTGTCAGAAGCTCATATTTTCGGGGTTTTCTGGTTTTAACTTGCCTTCTCAAATATGTGAGTATGTTTTCACAGGTTTGGTGTGTATTTTCTAAGAACTTGATCTTTTTTCAGAAAAGGCAGTCACATGACCATGCCTATAAAAGTCCTTTTTCTGAAAACTCCTATGTATGACTGACTTCGTTACTCACAAGGTAGAGCGGCAGTCTGGATTTTTCCTTCACACCTCACCCCCTTCACTGAGCTCCCCTTCCAGTCCCCGGCAGGCTGGACCCCTGCACGTCTTCCTTGCTGTCCCCTGGAGGCAGAGGAAGGATTTCAAGGTCACCTGCTTCTGCTTGATCTCCAACCCAGCATTCTCCTTAAACACTTTGCTTAAAGTATCTCAGCGGCTCCTCATTTTCTGCGGGATAAGGCTCCTTTGCCTCCATCTGGGGCACAAGGTCCTTCAGTTTCTCATCCTGCTTTGATTGCCAATCACATTAAACATTCTAAGTCATTTACATTCTCAGTGTAGGAGGTTTACCTGTGCTTCCTTATCTTTGCACCCGTCAAGGTGTCTCATGGGAACACCCTCTGCTCTCCTTTCTAATTCCATAGGCCTACAAACTCCTACATATCCCTGGTAGGAGACATCCTATCTCTTTGGTTCCTCACTCCTCTATCGCACACATAACTACACAAAATTTTAATTTTTAATTTCCTCTTCTCTTTCTTCTTCTAGAACACTACTATCCAATAGAACATGGACCACATATGTAATTTTAAATTTTCTAAAAGAATTTCTTTTTTCTAGAATCCAGTTTCAAAAGTGAAAATAAAACCCAGGTGATTAATTTTAATAATATATTTTATTATTAAATTTGGACACTGAGTGGTTCAGTCGTGACGCATCTGCCTTCTGCTCAGGACATGATCCCAAGATGCTGGGATTGAGCCCTGAGTCGGGCTTGCTCAGTGGGGACTCTTGCTTTTCCCTCTGTCTCTGTCCTTTCCCACCACTCATGCTCTCTCTCTCTCTCTCTCTCAAAGAAATGAAAATAAAATCTTTAAATATACATATATACACACATATATATGTGTGTGTGTATATATATATATAAAACATAGCCCAATATATCCAAAATATTGTCATTTCAACATGTAATAAAATACATTATTAATGAGACATTTTATAGTTTTCTTTTCATATGAAGTCTTAGAAATCCAATGTGTGTGTTACTTTATAGCACATCTCAGTGTGGATGATCAGTTTTCACTGGGAAGACTGTATCGCTACTTATACCTCCTAACATTTAGAGTTCAAAGTGGTTCCAAGTATACTTACAAGTTTTCCAGCCATGGAAACAGGTCTTTGTTTTAAAATCAAAGCTAAGGGGCGCCTGGGTGGCTCAGTTGGTTAAACGACTGCCTTCGGCTCAGGTCATGATCCCGGAGTCCCAGGATCGAGCCCCACATGGGGCTCCCTGCTCGGCGGGAAGCCTGCTTCTCTCTCTCTCACTCCCCCTGCTTGTGTTCCCTCTCTGGCTGTGTTTCTCTCTGTCAAATAAATAAATAAAATCTTTAAGAAATAATAATAAATAAATAAAATCAGAGTTAATCAAAATTAAGTAAAATTACAAATTCAGTCCATCAGTTGCATTTCAACGCCCAACATCCACAGAGGGCTAGGTATTGGGGAGCGACAGGCCCAGACAGGGAGCTTCTCAGAACAGGGGGTCCTTCCAGGCGGGCAGCTCTAGGGGCCCCCCTCAAGGTGCTTTGTCCTGGAATGGGACAGACTTACAACACAAACGGTGTCTCTCTGATGCCTCTGCCTCCGGAACCCAGGACGGAGTGTGGTACACAGCAGGCACTCAGCATGTGTTTGAATAAAGGGAGAGCTGGGAATGTGGCTTAGTGGGGAGGGCAAAAGAAATAGACTGAAGTTGGACTCATCTCCAGTGAAGACGTGTGAGCATAAAGAAGCTGCCAATTCTCCTTGTGAGTGACAAGAGGCTTCATATAGTGAGACTAAAAAAGAACAAAAATCTCCTAGCTAAGTGTATTTCCAGAAAGTTTGCCCAATTTTTCAGTGCCTCCGTGATTCTGGATTCCATCCAGACCCCAGGGCGGCACTTTCGGGCTTTAAAATAACGGCAGCTCCATGGCAGGCTGGTCTGGATGGGAAAGGAGTTTCAGAAATGTGACAAAGGTTTTACAGTATCTCTGGAAAGATGTAAGGGCTTTGAGTAATTCTGGAGTAAGCTCAGAAAAGAAGAATCTGGCCATCTGATTGCTTTTGGCCTGGAGGGGGCTTGTGTTAGGGCCATGCAGTGGTGGGTGGCCTGACCTTCTCATCCCTCATAGGGCTAGGGGTGCTCCCACTGGGATGGCTCCATCACTCCATCAGCAAGGCCTTCAGGAGAGAAGGCAGGGAGGAGGGAGGGAACATGGAGGGGCTGGAGCTATGCGAAAACAGCACGCAGTGTGTTGCCAAAAGGGCGGTGGCTTCCCGGAAAATGTATTCAGAACAGCGTGCTTGTCTGTCCCTGTGCATATAATCACTGGGCGAAGCCGGGAGCCTCTCGCTGCTCCAGGCTTCGCCACTTAGATGAATAGTTTGGGCCTGAGTCGGGGAGCACCTGGATTCTTGAAAGAGCCAGGCTGTCTAATCTGTCCTTTCTGCAGCCAATCCAGCAGCAGCTCTGTGTGGCTTGAGACAAAATCTCGGGGACCACGTGAAGCTCTGGGAGCCTCCCTGGCAGTCATCCCTGCATTCCTGCTGAGATCAAATAGCTCCTTCCAAAAACCTGAGGGTAGAAAGGGAGCCAGGAGCCTTGGCCCACAGCATAGCCCAGGGCCACACAACTCCCCGATACTCCTCTCTATCCACCACTCCTATTTCTAAGGGCAAAGTCATCCATGCAGTCTCATCTTTGGGAAACACATTTACTCTTTCTCGAAGGGACAGGACGTTTCTTCATGCCTTTATTCACCAGTCAGCACCTGTTGATAATGCAAAAGGATTGTTACTGGGAAGCCAGCTGGTGTCTAGAATCTTGGCTTCCCCTCCCCCACCAGGTCCCACCTTCAAGGTTTCCCCTGATGCCTGTGGCTGAATTTCTCCCCAACGGAGCTTCTCCATCTAAAACTGCTGGGGCATGACTGGGGCATCCTGCCTCCGATGGCTGTTCAGTGTGGAGATTCAAAAGTCCAGACTGTTGCATGCATTCAGGACAACTCCAGATGGCCATCCCAGTTCTAGAGCTCCCAGGAGCATTGGCTGAGGCCTTTGCTGAGACTTCACTGCAGCTCAACTCCCCCTTCTACGACTAGAATTCTATTCAGTAAAATAGGATTCTACTGAATCCTATTTCTTACATTTTCTCCCTTTGGCCCAGAATTAGATCATCATTGCTTCCATTGAGTACCAGGTGAAGTGGTTGACTCGAGATAAAGTCCACGATGCACGACACACAGCCATCTGCAAGTACCAGGATTAACTTCCCGGGGAAGGATGCTTGCAGGAACCCAGCCGCACTGAGGGCATAGAATATTCAGATCTGCCAAATCATGCCAACATCCTCTGGCACAAAACACGACCCATGGAATGTCTTTTTCGTGTGGGTGTGAAGCACGTATAATTGAATCCCTTCAACATAGAAGTGTGTGTTGCGTCCATTACACTTACACGCACGCCACGCCCACCGGACTGTGGACAGCTGGGGGGAAGGGATGTGTTTGACCCAGCGTCCACCACACAGAGATGCTCAGTATTTCAACTGGATCTAAAGGTGTCCCTGTTCCCCATCCATTTTTAAGCATCAGGGACCTTTCTAATAACTTGCTTTTAATTGCCCAGACGCTTTCAATGCCCAGGACTGATTTCACTCTGTTTCCCCACTGCCATCCATTCATTTTTATCTTATTTTATTTTTTAAAGAGGCGGCTGGGGGATGGGACAGAGGGAGAGAGAAAATCTTAAGCAGGCTCCATATCCAGCCCTTGGAGCCCAACGCAGGGCTTGATCTCATGACCCTAAGATTATGACCTGAGCTGAAATCAAGAGTCTGACAACCGACTGAGCTACCCAGAGGTCTCTCATTCCTTGTTATTATTATTTTTTAACATTTTATTACTCACTTTTAGAGCTAGATGGAGAGAGACTATGACGTTATTGAAAAGCTACTTTTTAGGTATCTCATCTGGGCCACACTTCCGGAGACCAAGATGCACAAGATAAACAGTCTTTGTCTTTATGGAGCTTACCTTCTAGAAGGGACTACAGAAAATGCACATTGCTAAGGGGTTGCAGTTGTGGTAAATCCCTCTAAATGCACGTATACAATGCAAGGAGAATTTACAAGTGTAAGACCCAAGCTGATCTGGGAGCTCAGCAAAGGATTTTTTTAGGAAGTGACATTTCAGCTAAGGCAGCAGGGTGAGTAGAAGTCATCAGGGATCTGGGTGTGTGGCTAGAGTAGATAGCTGCAGGCTACACCGGGGAGGTGGGAAAAGGACGTGTGTGCAAGGCCACGCCGAGGGTCTTGGATTTTAACCCAAGACAGAGGTGAGTCATTGAAAGGTTTTAAACAAGGGGCACCTGGGTGGCTAATAAATATTAATTGGTTAAGCATCGGGTCCTGGGATTGAGCTCCAAATTCAGCAGGGAGTCTCTCTCTCTCAAAGAAACAAACAAAAATCTTAGAAAGAAAGAAAGATTTTAAATAAGACAATGACATGACCAGGATTAGGGTTTTTAAAACAGTGCTTCGGTTCTGCATTGAATAGGGCCAAGAGGGCATCTGAGAGATGAAGCAAGGCTATAATATATATCTAAGGAGGGAGAGGATAGTGGCATGAGACAGGGAAAATTTGAGAGATGTTCAGAGGTGCATTGGTGGGGATTTGAAACCTGAGCGCATGGGGAGACGGAGGATCTGAAGGCAGACACTGAGCCTGGCCGTATCCGGGGGACCTTCCTCCAAATGACTCTGAACTTCCAACGCAGAACTTCTCAGGGTTGTGCAAGTTCCCTGGTTGATCACACAGTAACAAGTCCCTATTCCTGACACACGAAGAGTATTCTCTGGGAGTAGATAGACCTCAGCTTCAGCTAAACAGGGTGTCTACCAAGTTTGGAATGGGTACGAGGGCTAGGTGGATGATCAGAACACTATGTGGGTACAGGACGGCTACCTGCACTGGCTTTTGGGTATTTCGGCATGGATGGTAGGTGACATGACTACAGTTTTGCTCTGGGGAAGACAACGCACCCTCACGGCACTTAGCGGGGGCCACCAAAGGCAGCTGGAGAATGGCAACCCTGCGGGTCCAGTTTTTTTCATTTTTCGCATTTAAAAAATGATTCAGCCCTTGTACCTTTTCAGTATCACTTACCAAGATGAAAATGGACAGGACAAGAGCAACAGTGAAATGCTACTCTGTATCGTTGAGAAGCAGAACCTTTCCCATCTCCAAGGTACAGCTTGCCCAGAACGTGCTAAGCAGGTTCTAAAACTTGCCATTCTGTCACTCTAACTATGGTTAGCGGAGTCACGTGGAACAAGATAAATATTAACAGTTGGATAGTAGCTTCTTATTCCAAACACTGCACTGATGCCTCGAATTATTTAGTACATTAATTATGACTTACATTATTATTACATCAACAATGAATTATTAATTATAGTGATTAATTATTAATTCAATAGATGTTTATTGAATACATCATATGTAAGTGAAAGTTTATGAAATGATGCATGGCATGTGCGAGTAAAGCTTCTAAAAGGGAACAATCAATAAGAACTATACTGGAGGAATTCAGCTGGGCCTCCGCAGGATGAGGAGAATGAAGGCAGGGATAGCTGTTATCGCGTGGATCCTTTGGTAAAGGATCACGGCGGGGGAAGGGGGCAGAGGAAACCTACAGGAATCTTACACGTGAGACCTCATGTCCTGCATCTGAAAACTGCTCACAGGAACTGCCGGAGCCCTGTAAGATCCCTTCCATGTCCGGGATTCCGTAAACGTTATTGTGAGTTTTGCCTCGTTCTCCTCGGACACACGGGGACTTGCACCTTGCAGAGAAGGTGCCTCACTGAGAGGCTCGCTTGCTTTGCCTGCTGGCCTCCCTGCCTCCACCCTGCACCTCCTTGAAGTATCTCGCAAAAGAAATCACACCGTTCAAAGGAAAGAGAAAGGAATTGCTTTTTTTTTTTAATTTTAAACAAGTCGCAACCTCATTGACATAGATGCTTAGAAACAATGCTTCGAAGCAATGATTTAACTACAGGTCTTTCCAAACAATCTGTCGGCAAGAATGCATCTGACAAAAGAATACTAGGTAAGGGGCAGAAAAAGCCTGTCCCTGTTTTTTTTTTTTTTTTTTTTTTTTTTAAGATTTTATTTATTTGACAGAGAGAAACACAGCCAGAGAGGGATCACAAGCAGGGGGAGTGAGAGAGGGAGAAGCAGGCTTCCCCCCGAGCAGGGAGCCTGATGTGGGACTCGATCCCGGGACTCCGGGACCATGACCTGAGCCGAAATCAGTTGCTTAACCAACTGAGCCACCCAGGCGCCCCACGTCCCTGGTTTTTTTTAAAGACGTGGGTGATGCGACCTGGGTGAGTCCTGGGGTCACATTATCCACTCCCATCAACCGTGGACAGTGAAACTCCCAGTGAGCGATGAAGAACATAGAACACCTCCTGGGCTGGCAGAGGCAGCACCAAGCGGCCGCGTGTGACCCTCCTTGCAGGGGCTGGGCGGCGACCTGGAAATCGCTTCTAAGACACCGACATGTGCAAGGAAATCCTTCGTGTGATGATCTCTCAGAGCAAGCATCCCTAAACCGAATCAAAACAAAGCATTCTGATTTTCCATTCTACAGCGGTGTTTTGGAGTGGACTTTTCCTCATTTGCTCCAGCTGTCCGAACCCCAAGACAAATTTTCATGACAATCTGCAACCTTAGCCTCTCATGGAGGCAGCCGCCTTCTGGGGTTCAGAGACTGGGGAAAAATACAAAAACAAAAACAAAGCAAAACAAAGCCCTCATATTTGGGGGGGGCTCTATGGAGGCCAGGACTTAGCTTCCACCATAGGCCCATCTGTCTCTAGGACTGACTCTTATCTGATCATTTCCATGGCAACCACTGTGGGATTAGAATAGGCTGAAAGTTTAGGAAGAGTTGCTGGAATTCAGTCCTAGACCACTGAGGATTATTTAACGACATACTTGAGTTGCCATGGAAACGCAAATTTACAAATCAGGCAGGATTTTTGTAGCTCAGTAGCACAGTATTATATTCTTAGGGCTGCTTCAAATCCCCCAATTCCATCTCCTCTCCCATCAGGGGAGAAATATCCCAGCAGACACATTTAATTATTCCCCAGATCCTTTCTCTTTTAATTTGTAAAGCAGAAATATGGATAGACAACAATCAGCACTGAAAGAATTATTCTTAAAATGCCTTTCTGCTTTATTTTTTAAAGGGAAATTCAGCTTAGTCTAAAGAAAGAATCTCAAACAGTTGAGGGTGAACATAAGAGTCAACTAAGTACCATATAAATCCAAACCCAAATTATGCTGGTTTAAAAAAAATAGATATTTTTGGTAAGGCCCACTAGCCCTGGGCTTTAATTCATGTAACACCAAGCTAATGCCGGGAAATCAGTACTACTTCATCGTTCGAATTTACAAACCACTTTCACCACCAAAAATAACTGGTTTGATTTTCTCAAGAAGCTTATGCAGACTGAGGGGCAGGAGTCAGGGGCCAGGTCTGGACATCGGAAACTGTGTTAGGAGGCGGTTCTCACTTATTTCCCACGCTTTCCCCTCCATTTATTTGGTCTATTGACTGGAATATCTGTTAGGTCTCCAGGGAAGACTTTATTCAATCAATGTGCTTACAGAATCCCTTAGCAACGGACTCATGCTACCTTTTCAAACCTGTCTGTCCTTCCTCAAATGGCTCATCTTCTTGGAGGAGCATGTTCTTTGGGCTAGGAAGACCCGTGACCCTCCTTGCCTATGATTTATGAAATGGGGGATTGGGAGTATGGAATCAGTATGACATCATCTTAGAACTCTCTAGAAGGGGGTGCAGCAGAACAAGGCCTATGGAGACGGGGCAGCCTTAGAACTGCCTCACTCCTTCGATTTAGCAGGGACTCAGGGGCAGATGCCCCTTGCAAGCACTGAATGAAGTCTATCACAGGAGCCACAGTGAGTAGGGTGATAGCTGGGTGGCGTGGCACAGGGGAATAGGGGGGTGGAGTGGAGGTGGAGAGGCCCAGCTGTAGGAAGAAGGCATCCACAGGGTTGGGCTGAAGAATGGGCTCACTGGGGCCCCACATGTCCCCATGGTGTGGGGCCTGGAAGCCTGTCAGTCTTGTCTGAGATTGATGTCTAGTTCCACCACCTGCTAGAAATGTACCATCAGGCCAGTTGCTAATTTCTCTGTCTCTGTTTTCTCTTCTATAAAATGGGGATAATCACTGTTTCTACATCATTGGTTGGCTCGGACATTCGAAGAAGCTAATTCTTTTTATTTATGTATTTATTTATTTATTTATTTATTTATTTATTTATTTGACAGAGAGAAACACAGCCAGAGAAGGAACACAAGCAGGGGGAGTGAGAGAGGGAGAAGCAGGCCTCCCGCCAAGCAGGGAGCCCGATGTGGGACTCGATCCTGGGTCTCTGGGATCATGACCTGAGCCAAAGGCAGTCGCTTAACCAACTGAGCCACCCAGGCGCCCCTGGAGAAGCTAATTCTTACCAATAAGCTAATTCTGAATCTTATCATTACTATTATTAAGTGCTTGGCAGGCTGGGTAAGCCTATGAAATGCTTAATACAGCTAGAGCCTATATGATTCCTACTTCAGACTATTCAGAATAACACAGTGTCAGAGCCAGAACGGGGTGACAGGCAAAACACCCCCACCAGCTTGCAGACCTGTTGTTTTATTCGGCCCTCAGTGGTCAGGGCAGAGAGGAGCTGTCACTGAGGCGTGGCCACCCCTTCCCCCTCCCCAGGGGGGTAGGAGGTCCCCTGAGAGTCCTGTCGTCCCGGGCTGCTGCACACATGCAGGTACCTGCTAGGCCCCTGGAGGCCTCTGACATTGTGACCCTAAACCAAAGCCCTCATTTTATAGCAAAGTTAAATACTGCCCTTCTCCCCAAGGTTGTCTCCCACCCCATCCCACCTCTGCTTGCCAGTGTCAGAGCTGAGCCTCCACCCTGCGTATTGTCACGGATTCCTTGGATTAAAGCTTCTGGATGGGGCGCCTGGTGGCTCAGCCAGTGAAGCATCTGCCTTCGGCTCAGGTCATGACCCCTGAGTCCTGGGATGGAGTTGGGCATCAGGCTCCCGCTTTGTGAGGGGCCTACTTCCCTCCCTCTCTCTCTCTGATGTTCCCCTGCTTGTGTCCACATTCTCTCTCTCCGTCAAATAAATAAATAAAATCTTTAAAAAAAAAACACAAAATAACCCTTATGAATAGAAGGCATTTTCTCATCTGATGTCACTTGCAGGCCATTCATGTTAACAAGTATCAAAACCCTCTTCT
Organism: Spilogale gracilis; assembly: GCA_004023965.1. Lineage (NCBI taxonomy): Eukaryota > Metazoa > Chordata > Mammalia > Carnivora > Mephitidae > Spilogale > Spilogale gracilis. Next base: position 147,527 of record PITA01000573.1, read on the forward strand.
AGGAGGGGCTAGAAATTTGACCCCAGAAGAAGGTAAGATGAAGCAGAGTGTGGAATCGGGGTCACGTCCAATCGCCTAAGAGTTTCCCCAAGAGTGTGCTGGGATGTAAGTGAGGTCGGTGTTCGGCAGCCTGGGTCGTCCTAGTCCACAATGGTCCCTTCAAAGAGTGACAAAGCTCTAGCAGCGATGAAACCACAACCCTTGTGTTTCCATCACAGCAACTGTAGGAGACCCCAAAATGTTCACGATAGTACTCTACCCCGACCTCTATTGCGCACTCAAAAGTAGCCATTGAGTTTTATGCCCGCCTCGACGGCCCTCTGTGCCCTTCCACGTACCCACATGCTCAGAGCCCCCCATGTGCCTTACTCCACGTCCTGCCACTGTCATCCCCACCAGCATCCAGGCAGCGGCAGGAACTGTCGGAAGTTCAGGGACTTCCCTCCAGGTGAAGCTGGAGGACAAGGGAGAACCAGGACTGTCCGTCAGAGGGGCGTGAAGTCAGAACATGAGCTGACCCGGCCCTTCCTCGGACGGGGCAGTAATGGGCCATCTGCACATTGACTGGTGAAGGTCTCTGGTGTCAGTCACGGAGGCCCCACAGGGAACAGAGGAGGGCCAGCATCTTCCTGGAAGAAGTGGAACACGGAGGATAAACCCCGGCATCGCAGCATGTGTGCAGGACTTCTGCGAGGGCGGTGCGTGGCGCTGCTCACTGCTGGGGGCCGGGAGAGGGGGTGACGGACTGTCCCAGGCCCAGAGACCTTTCAGAACTCACGCTGGCTCCCGCATTGCCTGAGGGCGTGGTTGGGGGGTGGGAGAGGGGCACCATCTATTCACATCTATCTACATCCAAAAGCACAGGGCTTTGACTCCAGGAACACTTCCTAGTAATTATCCTACACCAGCACGCTAAGATGTTTATTGGAGTATCGTTTGTAATAGCCAAATGTAAGAATCAGCCACATCTGGAGACAACCTAAATATCTTAATAAGGAACTGATCATATAAATACGTCATAAATAGTCAATGAACGCTATGCTGCTGTTAAACAGATGTGATCGGTCTGTATGTGCAAACATGGAAAGATCTCCGAGCTACACCGCAAAATGAGACCAACGAGATGCAGAATAGAGTGTGGGCCAATCTGTGTAAAATATAGGCACCATATGGATATGGGCTACGAAAGTGTAAACAATTTCCAAAGGGACTCCTAAGAAACTGTTGATTGCAGTTTCATCTGAGAATGGGATGGGGGTTCAGAGAAGAGCAGAAGCATTTACGCCTCATTCTGTGCTTTTCATGCTCGGTGCCATTTTAACACTATGCATGCTCCTTATCTGGAAAAAGTAGTTTATTAGAAAATACTGGAAAGGATTTGAACTGGGGAGCAGACCAACAGAGAGCTGGGGAGGGAAAAGAGGTAAAAAAAGAAAGATAAAGATAATTGGCAGGGTGAAATAATCTTTAGAGGATCTTTGTAAAAAAAGTATTTTAACAGCTTTGTTGACATATAATTTACATACCATAAAATTCCATACCATTTGAAGTGTAGAGTTTTATGGTTTTGAAACATATTGACAGAATTATGCAAGCATCACCATCATTTAATTTTAGAACACTTTGCCACCTCGAAAGGAAACTCTTAACCCCTTAGCGTTCCCACCTCGCTCCTCACCCCATTCATCCCTGTCCCTGGGCAAACATTAATTTTCTTTCTGTTTCTACAGATATGCCTGTTCTGGATATTTCATAAATGCAGACAGGCAGGATGTAATCTTTGGTGACTGACTTCTCTCACTTAGTATAATGTTTTCGAACATGAGATTGAATTTCTGATTATTCCAAAGTGTGGGACTTGTGGCCCACACGCCCCAAGATTGCTTGCTCCGCTGGAGAGGAGGACCATGGTTCCATGGAAATATAACCTTGGGAAATGCTGCATACCTTGTACGCATCACGGAGACTAAAGGTTCTGAGACATCCTGCTGCAAAGAAGCACATTAAACGATACTGAATTCAGCGTTTTCTTTTCTTTTCTTTTTAAAATACTTATTATATACATATTAAATATTTCATTTATTTATTTGAAAGAGAGAGAGAGTGCACAAGAGGAGATGGGGCAGAGGGAGAAGCAGACTCCTCACTGAGCAGGAAGCCTGATGCAGGACTTGATCCTGGGACTTCAGGATCATGACCCGAGCTGAAGGCAGTCGCTTAACCAACTGACCCACCCAGGCGCCCAAATTCAGCATTTTCTACACTTGTTAAATCTGGTCCCAAATCCGGTCCAGGCAGAAGAGCCCCTTGTGTGCGCTGAGGGCAGAGACATGATGGAGACAGCAGATTCACGTAGGATTGTAGATATGGACATGCAGAGAGGGGAGGTAAGCCCCTTTGTCACACGAAAAGTCAATTTCATTTTAATAGTTTTCCCATAGATGTCAAGCCGTGAAGATCCCGTGGGTGGTCGGCTGCCTTCTAATAGTCCTAAAATAAACTCTCCTTCATTTAGGAAACAGCTGTCCCCTCCCTTCCCAGAGCCTGGAGAGCTTCAGCTACTCGAACAGAGTTTTACCATCGTCTTTATAGAGACAGTTTCTAGACAATCTGGAAAGGTATGGGGGCCCCAAGCCAAGCCTTTTGCCCCCTGCATTTGGTTCAACAAACTGTAGGTAGATGCCCTTCAGCAATCCTGCTGCAGAGAAATCCTTTAAAATGCCTTCCCCTTGTCTCTTGGCAGAGGTGTTCCAACGTGGTGGGTCCGAGATCCAGAGGAGGAATTCTTTAATCTAGAGCTAAAATAAGGCATTGAGTTTGAAGTGTTTCCTGAGGGGGTGGAGGTTGGGGGAGTTACAGGAATTTCTTTCCTGGTATGTGGTTTGTTCCACCACCTGCTAGAGGTTTAGGCCAAAGAATAAACAGACTGCAGCCCACTGGGCTTTTCTTTTTGTCATTTTTCCTTTGATGCAGAGTCATTCAAGGACCATGTCTCATACCTCCCTTTCTCCCAATTATGCTTAATTAACACCCCGTTATAGTCACTGGGCGAGCTCAAAGATTACAGAATCAATCGAGGCTGCAAAGATGATGTTCGAGAGCTTCTGGTGAAGGATAGTGGATGTCTAAAACTTTGGTTATATTACTGATCAGTAGACTTTCTTAACTTCATGACTAGTCAGGCTACATGGTTATATTCTGATCAGTAGGCTTTCTTAACCTCATGACTAGTCAGGCTACATGGTACTTCATTTTAGCCCTCTTTGACTTCAGCTGACTTCTTTAGCCTTCTGGTTCCAGAACATTCCTAAGCTTTGTTGACTGCACAGATGGGTGTCCCTCCCTCATGAGGCTTACAGCTTAATGAAGGAAAAATGCCTATAGATTGTGTATTAAACAAGTACATACAGGGTATCTGGGTGCACAGAGGAAAAAAAAAAGACAATTAAGATTTAGAGGTTTCTTAGGGGAAGTGACACAAGACCCAAGAGGAGTCTTGAGGGACATACAGGAGTTCCCAATGCCAACAGGAGGGGAAAGGCATTTCTGGAAGAGAGAGCTGTGTGAGTGAAAACTTACCAACATGGGGCAGCCTTGGACTGGGTCTGGGGGAAGGCAGGGGTGGCCATTCCTCAAAAGCAACTGGTTAGCCATGAGTTTGCTCCTTTATTTGCTCATATGCCAGTTGCAGATTTTACACCCAACCCACAATAAGCACTCTTTATTTGTCACTATTTTTATTATTATTAATTTTAAAACTTGCGCTAGTGTCTAATAATATTAGACATTTCTTTAAGAAATAGGACTTCTGAAATTGTTTGCCTTGATACTATCGAAAAACAGACAGACAAACTTTGGGACGCCTGGGGGGCTCAGTCGGTTAAGCAGCAACTGTCTTTGGCTCAGGTCATGATCCCAAGGTCCTGGGTTGGAGTCCCTCCTCAGCACGGGGACAGGGGGGTCTGCTTCTCCCTCTCCTTTTTGCCGCTCCTCCTCCCCCCACTGGTGCTCCCTCTCTCTCTCTCTCTCTCTCAAACAAATAAAGTCTTTTTTTTTTAAAGAAAAAAACCCTTTGCCAAAACAAGTTCATGCTACATAAAATGCTTTTATTTCCTTCTCTGGGAAGGTTCATAAACACCTGAACAGTCACCCTCCAATCAGCACTTCCCTTCTGTCACTTCCGCCCAATATTTTATCTATGCATCTAGGCAGGAGGGAGGCCTGGAAGAACACGTCTCTGAGCAATCGCTTGATTCCTGGGCTTACACAAAAATACCTGTTTTTTCACAAGACAGGAAGAGAAATCAGGGCAACAGATTTGTCGGCTAACACCATAGTTGCTCTCCGGGGAGGCAGTGGGTGAAGTGCAGAGAGCCGCACATTCACGTCTCAGATCTGCCCCTGCGGAGCCTGGAGAGCCTGAATGGGTCCACTGTGATCTCTGACCCTCCTTGTTCTCATTGGTAAAAGGGGACCCAAGTGGCTGGGGTTGTTCTGAGAATTAATACAGTGCATCTAAAGCACCTGGAGAGTCTGCCACACAGTGAGCCCTTCCACTAATAATAGTTTTTATAAATCAGTATTACCATACACCTAGTCTCTGTTGACAAGGAGTAAACCACAGCCGAATTTGGAGCCTACTGTCTCCTAAGGCTTGTACTTGAGAACAACAATGGCCAAGGGCAGTAAAGGACGGGCCACGGGACAAGACCCATCTCCAATTTATTCAGAGATGTCTATTCTCGAACATTTACTGAGCACCTACTACCTAGCAGGTACTGTCTTATTTAAATATTGTAGATGGATGTAGCAAGGAACAAACAAGCAAAAATTACTGCTCTCATAAAACCCTACAATCTGGTGGAGGAGGAGAGACAATAAAAACTTGAGTAAGTAAAGCATATAGCATGCCAGATGGTGGTAAGTATTATACGCTGAAAAATAAAGCAAAGATGCGGGCACATGCATGCTTGTTTCGAAGCGGGTTTGTAGCTTTCAACAGAGCGGTCAGTGCCAAAAAGCTCCCTGTGGAGGAGACTCAGGATTTGTATCAGCACACAGAACATCCTGCCTGGGAACCAAAATGGCACCTCCAACTCAACGCAGACGTGAGGAGCCCGAAGGTGGGGATGTGGGGGACACCCCCGGGCGGACTCCTTGTGTGCCTCTCAGCTGGGGTTCGTGTTGTGCACCGTGGGTCAGGCCCTTTAGAGCACGACTACCACGCCAGCGTGTTGGAGACTTGGAGAGGTCCCTGTTGCCATCTGGAACATTCTCAGAGAAGGGGCTCCAAATAAGGGAACCGGTGCGGCCCGGCCACACCCACCACATTGTGGGATTTACTCCTGTGCCAGAAGTCACCGTTCTTGGTCCACCAAGTCCTGGAAAACACGACACAGGATTCAGAGATGTATCCTCACAGTAGGAATTAGACACAAACAGACTTGTCTCCGGTGTGAATTTCTCAGTGGGGCTTTTATTCCCATTGGGTTTTCCCTTTTGATGGGAGTAGGGCAAGTGGTTTTGCCAAGAAGGTGGCACCATGATTCCTTGCTTCCCTGGGCTCACATACAGAAGGGACTTCATCCCATGAAGAAACGCCTTTACAACATTCAAAAACTGCCTTCTCCCAAGGTATTAAGAAATAGAATGTTAAAGCTCTAATCTCAATGGGGAGAAAAACACTTAGCAGGTATCTCTCTTCCTTGGAAGTAGGTTAAATGAACAGCCTACCGACTTTTTTCCCCCTGACTTTATCAAGGGGAATTATCACTTATGATCTCCTACTGGGTGCCAGGTTTACACATAACACAGATCTCAGCTAGGAATTCACTTAGCTACATGCAGCAGAATACCCAGTTACCAGCGAATTGCATGATAAATGCATTTAATTATGTAAAGGGAGACAGCGAGGGGCTAGCGTGAGGCCTCAGAATGTTGTCCAGAACCTTGGCTCTTACGTATCTCTGCCTTGCTAACTTGTTGAACTTCTCTGTCCTCAAAACTTTTGCCTCTGTGTATCAGCATTCATGGTAGGAAGAAAGAAAATGGGCAACCCAGCTTCATCTGTCCTTTTTATTGGAAGATAGCCCCTCTTGTTTCATTGCCCAGAACTAGAAGCACAGTCATCCGTGGCTGTGAGAAAGGCTAAAATTTGGTCTAAAGTGGTGATTTGCAAAATTGAAACACCATGGGAATCACCGGTAGGGTTTCTTAGAATACACATCATCGGGCGTCACCCTAGACATTGTGATCGGCGGGAGCAGGGCTGAGAATCAGCTTTGCCAGCAAAATTCCCAGGTTAAGTTTCTGCTGCTGCTCCAGGGACCTACTTTGAGAACCATCGCTTTAAAGGAAGACATTTGACATTTTTATTGGCGCTTTCCTGAGCAGATCCTTAGGTGCTTTCGCTGAAATTTTGCCATAACCTCCTCTTTGTTCTTCCTTCCTTTCATGGTGTATTTATTTCTACTTATCACATTTGCCATATTTACTTTTTGAACTCCAGCTCTGATCGCATTGTATCACTACTCAAAAACTGTCAGGGAACCCCACTGCTTAGTATCCTCTGGAATCCAAGGTGCTCCATGACTAAAAACCAATGGCTGTCTGTTTCCAATCATTCATTGTTCATAATCTATGCTTCGTTCATACATGGCCCTTAAGAAAGAACTTGGAAAGACTTGGTTGTATCAGAACATCTTGCTGAGAATTGTCACAAAGTCTGGTTAAAAACAAAACAAAAGAGCTATGTGAAAGTATCACAAAGTAGTCAAGACAGCTGGCCTTCAGAGGTCAGATCTAAGAAAAAAGAGAAATACATAAATCAGTTCTTCATCACGTTTAAGGAATAGAGCACCCCAATGTTACCCAAAATCCCCAGAGAATAGAAAAGGAGGGAGGGCATCACAATATATTTTCTTAAACCACCATAACTTTGACACCAAACCTGAAGGGCACATTGGATGACAGGAAAACTATTTGCCAATATCTCTCCTAAACATAGATGCAAAAGTCCTATCCAGAATAGTAAGTTGACTCAGGTGACATACAAAAACAATAATAAACCACAACCAAGTTGAAATCCAGGAATGCAAGGTTAGTTTGAACACAGAAAAAAAGATGAAAAATCCCATGATCATTTTAATAAATGCATAAAAGGTAACGTTGACGAGGCTTCGAGGTTGCTAGAACTCTCCTAAATTGTGGCCAGGATGTTGACCGGCGCACTCACATTGGATAACCCAGCAAAATCGTATTCTCTGATCTAGGAATTCCATACTCAGACATACCCAGCAGAAATGTACTTCTTTCTGTATGCTTGCCAAAACCCACGTACAACAAATTCATGACATGGTTGTGACAGGCAGAACCTATAAACAATCTAAACGTCCATCAATACTGAAACGGATGAATGCATGTGAACTCATCTTATGACAGAATACTACACAGCGATGAAATCGAATGACCCTGATCAAGCCCGGGCACACGTGTGACAAAAGAAACCAGAAGCAAAAGAAGACACGTGGTTTTATCTATAGAATGTTTACCAACAAGCAAAACTCATCTTGGGTGACTCATGTCCGCATAGAGGTTACTGGTGAGGGCAACAACTAGAGAAGGCAGAGAGGGGTTCTGGGCACTTGAAAAATGCTCTTTTTGGCTTCGACTGTGGTGAGTAGGATACATTTACTTCCAAGACCACTGAGATTTGTGTACTGCTCTGTTTGTATCTTACACTTCCAAGAAACATTTACATGAAACATTTAAACAAAACCAAAAATAACAAAAGAAGGGAACAAACAAAACTCTGGTTTACGCTTGTAACATCTCCTTTGCCAAGTATGCTCATCTCCCTCCTCTGTCTCCGTCTCTCTCTCTCTCCCTCTCTCTCTGCCTTTTTATATCCATCTAATGTGAAACCCCACTCACAAATCCGCTTCCAATCTCCAACCTAGAACTGGCTTGGGATCTCCATAATCTCTGGGATCCCATAGAACTTTGTTGTGATCCTCACTGCGGGTGTTCTGCCAGCATGTCTAGACTTCCCTGGAACACTGCAAACTTGTGTGAAGACAAGGATGGTGATGGGCATCTGCTATAGTTCCAGAAATGTAAGGAAAGCAAAAGCTCTTAATGGTGCTGATGGTCTCAAGAAGAGAAAATATTTATAAATAGGAAAAAAGAAAAGAAACCCAAAAACAAAACGGGAAAGACTCCATTGAGGTTAATGAAGTGTGAAAATACATGATACCGAGAATAGTGCAATGGGTCATCAGGCTCTAATCAAGGACTCTTCTTTTTTTTCCTTCCTAGTTTTTATTTAAATTCTGGTGAGTTTACCCACAGTACAGCATTGGGTTTCAGGAGTAGAATTTAGGATTCATTGCTTGAGGTAACACCCCATGCTCATCACAAAGCCCCCCCCCCCCCTTATTGCCCATCAGCCACTTGGGTCACTGCCCCACTCCCCCTCCCCTCCAGCCGGCCCGCAGTTGTTTCCTAGAGTTAAGAGTCTCTGAATGGTTGTTCCCTCTCTGTTTTTATTTTATTTTTCCTTCCCTCCCCCTATCTTCATCTCTATTGTTTCTTAAATTCCACAGCTGGAGACACAGTAACGGAAGGCCCTTCTGAGTCCTCTTTCTGAATAGGCTTTGCCCTTGGGGTGTGTCCTTGGGCTGGTTGGTCCTACTAGGTCAGTGTAGAGAAAACTCCGCACCTTTCATATCTGATCACATTCCTCATCCTTCCCCCTTGGTATTGGACCACGTAAGATATCTGATCAAATTCCTTACGCACAGCTGCACCTCCTCTCCCAATATCTTATCTCCCCGCCTGCAGAGGCAAGAAGCCCACAAAGTCAGATTAGCCAGCACTCCTCTCTGGTCCCTGAGGTTTGGTCCTGTCCTTTTCCTTCTGGTACTCGCCTCTCATTGCTTCTTGGCTATGAATCCCCTTTTGTCTCTGTTGTGTTAGACACGGGATCCGGTTGTCCTCTGAGGTCTTTCTCCTACTACTGCAATAGTTTCTAAATGAAATGCCTTTGTCTGGCTCTGGGATTTTTTTTTTCTTTGACATAAGAACAAACAATGAGAGAGAATGGGTAGGGAACAGGGCAAGTACAAAGGCCCTGTGTCTGGGAAAAGGCTTATCTTGTTCTGGAAACTATTGGAAGGCCGATGCAACTGGGGCATGCAGAAAGGGGCCAGATCACCTGGGCCTTTGGGCCCTGATAAGAGTTTAGTTTTATTCCGTGTCAGTGGGAATTCTTAGAACAGTTGAAGGTAGAGAGGCAAGGCAGGATTTCAGCCTGGGTCCCTGAGTCATGGCCCTCTCCCAAGCTCTCAGACCTATGCTGATTAACATAGTGTTCTTCCAAAGAGGTTGGCAGATCCCCTATTCTCCAATGAATGATTTGCGTAAAAGCTGAGTGAGTACTGGAATAGAAATGCAAATTTCTGATTAACATGATCAATGGATATGGGATATGCTGATTGCTGCTTTATTATTATACAAATGTATTGCCTGTTACTCAGTCAATCTGCAAGTACTAATCTACTGCAGAAACACCAGGATTTAGTCTTTGAGAGCACAGATTCTCCATCTAGACTCTTTTCTCGGGTAAAGTGAGGTCCCCAGGGACCAGCAGCAGTCAGCATCCCTTCATCATTTTAGGCATGCAGAATCTCAGGACTCTGTGGAGGGGCTGAATCTGGCATCAAGACCCAACCCTCTGGGCTTTATCACCAGGCCCTCCAGGGGACCATCACACATGGTAACATTGATCTAGACCACCTGGGTTTCAATTCTGGCCCATCACTTAGCATCTACATGATCCACAGCAAGTTTCTCAAACTCTCTGTGCCTCAGTGTCCTCATTTGAAAGTGCAAGAACATAACTGCTCAACGAATTGTTGTGTGATACCTGGTATTCAAGAAATGTTATTATTGCGGAGTGCTTGCTGGAACTTCAACATGGGGAAGCTAAAAAAGTGGCAACCGCGATCTCTGTCTGCCTTCCTTTCTTTTTCTTTCCTCTTTCCTTCCTTCTTTCCTCTCTTTTCCTCTTTTCCTCTTTCCCTCTTTCTCTCTCTCTCTTTCTTTCTTTCTCTTTCCTCTTTCCTTCCTTTCTCTCTTTCCGTCTTTCCCCTTTTCTTCCTTTCTTCCTTTCTTTCTTTCTTTCTTTCTTTTTTTTCTTCTTCTCTTCCTCCCTCCCTTGATTCCTTCCTTTCTTTTTTAAGATTTTATTTATTTTAGAGAGAGCGCATGAGCAGGAGGAGGGGCAGAGGGAGAGAGAGCACCTCAAGCAGACTCTTCACTGAGCACGGAGCCCAGTGTGGGACTCAATCCCACAACCCTGAGATTGTGACCTGAACCAAAATCAAGAGTCAGATGCTCAACTGACTGAGCCACTGGGCACCTCGGTCTCCACCTTTCTGAGCCTGCCTTCTGGCCAGGGAGATGACGCTCAACCCATACCTGAATTTGTATGAATTCTGCTCCTGGGCTCTATAACTCGGAGGGGGCATGGGCTCTAGGCCTCAGTTTCTCATCTGTACTATGGAGATAGAAATACTATTTTCTGTACAAGTTATTTGTCTGAATGACTGAGATTATACAGATTGAACTCTTAGCAGAGTATATTTCCTGGTATATTTCAAGTGCTCAATGACATTAGCACGAGTATTACTGGGAGCATAGATAACTGGAAGAGGAGCATGGATTTTAAGGTTAGGTGGGGTGCTCACAAGGGAGTTTTTTTGTTTTGTTTTGTTTTGTTTTTTTATTGTTACTAAATTTTTTTTTCCAGTGTTTCAAGATTCATTCCCCATTCCCCACACCCAGTGCTCCACGCTTTAGGTGTCCCCAGTACCCACCACCAGGCTCTCCCATCCCTCCACTCCCCTA
>PITA01000573.1:158534-261097 GCA_004023965.1 Spilogale gracilis
ACTCAGCATAATCTCTTCCAGTCCAGTCCATGTTGCTACAAAAGTTGGGTATTCATCCTTTCTGACGGAGGCATAGTACTCCATTGTATATATGTACCACATCTTCTTTATCCATTCATCTGTTGATGGGCACCTTGGCTCTTTCCACAGTTTGGCGATTGTGGCCATTGCTGCGATGAACATTAGGGTGCATATGGCCACAAGGGAGTTTTAGAAAGAGCACATATTCTTGAAAAGCATGTATAAGTTATTGCTGGGCATTATTGCCCAAAACTGTTCCTGGCCAAAAGCCCTGAGTATGGATGGCAACCACCAGTTAAATAAATTAAGCATTATGTTAAAAATAGCTTTCTTCATACACTCGTTGCTATCTGTAAGAATATTATTTCGTTACTGGTTCATGATCTCTTCCTCTCCTGTTCAATGAGAAAGCCCATGGTAGCAGAGATGGGGCTCACTTTTGTCCATCACGATAGCCCCAGTTGCCTCCCCAAAACCGTTACTCACCGTTTGTTGAAAAAGACCCAGTGAGCAATCCAGAAGGCCCACCTGATGGCGGGGGTCAGGTTCAACTCGAAAGGTCGGGCAAAGAAATAAAAATAAAAATACAGGAAGTCTAAAGCCAAGGCAAAGAATAAATAATCAAGGGCTGGAGAATACTGTGGGTCCCAGAACAAAAAGAGATGTTGTCAATTCTTGGGCTCTTTTCAGTGGGCATTTGCTTCTACTGGAGTAAGACAGGTTCTTTTTTTTTTTTTTTTTTAAGATTTTATTTATTTATTTGACAGAGAAAGAGATCACAGGCAGGCAGAGAGGCAGGCAGAGAGAGAGGAGGAAGCAGGCTCCCTGCTTAGCAGAGAGCCCAGTGTGGGACTTGATCCTAGGATCCCAAGATCATGACCTGAGCCGAAGGCAGAGGCTTTAACCCATTGAGCCACCCTGGCGCCCAAGGAGTAAGACAAGGCTCTATACAAACTGAATTTTTACCAGTTTTTTTTTTTTAAAGATTTTATTTATTTATTTGACAGAAAGAAACACAGCGAGAGAGGGAACACAAGCAGGGGGAGTGAGAGAGGGAGAAGCAGGCTTCCTGCCGAGCAGGGAGCCCGATGCGGGGCTTGATCTCAGGACTCCAGGATCATGACCTGAGCTGAAGGCAGTCGCTTAACAACTGAATTGCCCAGGCACCCCATATTTTCCAGATTTCAAACCTCAGGAAAATGACTTAACTTTCTTAAGCCCCAGTTTCTTCATCTGATAATGGTTTTATCTGTTTCATAAGTAGGATATTTTTTAAAGATTTAAATGAGAAAATACCTGGAAAGAGCCCAGATCGCTGGACACAAAGGAACTGTTCGATAAGGTTGCTGGCACAGTTATTACTAGTTTTCCATAAATAAGGTTGTAGCGTAAATAATGTGTCACAAGGCGACACAGGCTGACAGTTAAGGCCAGGCACACTATGGTCCTGACCATCTTTTTCAACACTTTCTCCAACCGCTCTCCATCTATTCTATACTCATTTATTAAATACCCACTGTGTACATGACCCTTTACTGGACTTTGTGGGAATGGACAAAAGAAGGGATTGTCTCTGAGCTGGGGGAGTTATTTCACAATAAAAGAGACAGCAGAGGTCCAAATGAATAAGAAGAAGATGTGGCATTTACATCAAGTCAAGGGTACGGGGTGGGGGCAGAGGTATATCAGAAAAATGGGATTTATCTCAGTTTCTATTGCCTTTATAAAACTACCAAGTTTCTGGCTCTTGCTTTCTTCATGTATAAACTATGTACTGTTTTCCTTTCTCACAATCCCACCCTCAGCAACCTGGGGATACAGAGCTTGAAACACTTCCTATCCCCCACGTGATTCTAGTTTGCACCCAAGGGTGAGAACCACTGGGCTGGGCCGAAGAGGGAAGAGACAGGGATGAACGAGATGTAGCCAACAAGGGCCCCCCTCACTAAGCAAATAGTGAAAAATTTCACCAACCTCAACATTTCCTGAGGATTAGTGAGGCAAGACTCAGGAATTCCCCTGGGATTGAGGGCTCTTCAGTGGCAACTGTGGCTGGTCAGGTAAGACCAAGGCTCTGTATCAGTTAGGGTCCCTCCAGGAAAGAGGTTCATAGTCAAATCAGGTAAGTTCGTAAGAGTATGAAGGTATGAGCCAGGGATAGGGAGACTTTAAGAGATGACGTTGTATCTGGCAATCATGATGGTTGGGTTTTCTTACCATATCTTGACATGAAGAAGCAAGCAAAGAGCAGATATGAGAGAGGATTGGTGCTGAAGGCCACCTGACGGGAGCTCTTGCCTTCAGCTGAGGAAGATGCCAGCCAATGGCAACCCTAGGGAAGGAGCTGGGAAATAAACACCTGATGTTGCTTTTCCTCCTGTCAGCATGCCAAGCCTCCTCAGAGGCCAGAGGGGAAGGGAGATCACGCATGCAGAACATGTAAGGAAGCCTCATGGGATTCAGTGCTAAAGAAGAGACCTCCTCTCCAGTGTGGAGAGGAGACCTGAGGGACAAATGGAAAATATCCCATACGGGTCCTTTTCAAGAGCTAGAACTGAGAGTCCCCCCAGTCAAGGACAGCGGCCACTCTCTCAGTTCCAAGAACGGTGTGGGGTACTAAAGATACTCAGGAGAGGAAGTTCAGTACACATCATCAGTCGCTGAACACTGCATGCTAGCTGTAACAGAATATTTAGAAAGTAGCCGGGTGTGTTCACCCTCAGATGTCCCATAGCTCCACTCCAGGGAGCCTACACTGGAGAAAAAGCCTGTAGTTTTTCATGCCAGTTAAAAACAAAGAATGTGTCACTAGACATCCTTCAAAAGATAGCATGCCAAGCAATTTTGCTCTGTGGATGCCTCATAGTCTAAAACGACCAAAGGAAAACCATTTCTCCATTAAAAAAAAATGTACCAAGAACAGAAATAGCAGGTGGTCTCAAGGACCAGGCACTGGCAACAACCACAGAAATGCCAAATCCCAGGAGGGGAAGTAGTATGATAGTGTGTTAGAGTACCGGCAGAGGCACACCTTCTCTTACACATGACTCTCGTAGTTGCACATAACGGGTGTCCAGTCAGAATACAGAAGTTCACTGGGGCGCCTGGGTGGGTCAGTTGGTTAAGCATCTGCCTTTGATGAAGGTCATGATCCCGGGGTCCTGGATCCCATATCAGGCTCTCCACTCAGCAATGAGGCTGCTTCTCTCTCTACCCTCTCTCCTCCCTCCTGCTTGTGTGTTCTTGCTCTCTCTGTCTCTCTTGAATGAATAAATAAATATTTTTTTAAAAGAACAGAGAAATTCAAAAAGGAACACTTTTGAAATATAAGGAACTGTCTACAACTCACATAAACTGAGGGTGTGGATTGCATGAGGGCCACTGAGTGGTCCTTTGTCACGACAGTGCTAGGAAACAAATACAGCAGTCTTCAGACTTCCCCCGTGAGTCAAGGAGAGAATTCTATTGCTTCAATCTGGCTCAGATCTCATCAGCCTTGGCAGTGATTCTCCAAGGACCATCCCTAATCTGGCAGCCTGGGGGATTGTTAGAAACAGAATCTCAAGCCCTACTCCAGTCTTACAAGTTAGAAGTTCTAGAGGTAGCGTCCAGGAATGTGCTCCTGATGATTCTGATCCTCAGACACATCCTTTGAGCGATGGCAAGAGGTAGAGGGGTGGGCAATAGGAGAGTGGGAAGCAGGTTTATGGAGCATGTCCATGACTTCAGGGGCCCATTTCTGTGAGTGGGTAGGGCTTGATAGTTTTTAGGGAAAGGAACTTGGGAACGGAAGAAGGGAATCCCAGAAAATGCCTTTTGTTCTTTTCTTCCTGAATCTGAGGCATCTGAGATTCTATCAATTCCACTGGTGGGGATGGTGTCAGAGATCTAATATTTTGTTACTGCTCTTACAAAACATCATATTCCAGTGTTGGTCTGAACTAGGGCTGCAGAGATCACAAGTAAGAAGTTGGATAGTTCCAGAGATACTATAGGAACTGGGAAAGAGTTGTTTTACTGCGGTGTTCTTCAGCCTTGGCTGCATATTGGAATCACCTGGAGAAATTAAAAAGAAATTCCGACACCTGGGTCTCACCCCAACAACTCTGATTCCAATTATCTGGAGCACGAGCTGGGCATCAGGATTTTTAAAAATCCCCAGGTGATTCTCATGTGCGGCTAAGTTTGAGAAGCGGTAGGCTAAAAATCTATCATCAAGGCTGTGAAGTCTAAGTTTCTTGAAGGTGATAGGGGATGCAATTTACTCTAGGTGAGTTTTCCAGGCAGAGCAAATAACAGGTGGGAATTAGAACTGGTACACAGTTTGCTTTGGGAAAGCAGAGAGGTCACATCTGTTTACAGTAGGAGATGAAGTTCAGTGCAGTTCAACAAACATTAATGGAGCTTCCTGTGTCAAGCTCTCTGCTGGGTGCTGGGGATACAGAGCCAAGCAAAAGGACTTGTGTTCGGCTCCCTCTTTAGGGCAGGAATCACGTACACATGTGCTCTGGGTTTTGTGTTGTTTACACATTGGTGATTCTCAATTTTGGCATTCCGGTGTGTTAGTGAGATCTGCCTGTGTTGATGTGCCATAAGTCCCGTTATGGACCATAGCTCGAGGCCCCAGATTTCCAGGGAATTTACTCTGGATAAATAAATTATGGTACATGTATAACTATCCCCCCAAATAAACTCACTCGTCCACTTAAATTCCAGCATTTAGGATGCCTGGGTGGCTCAGTGGGTTAAGGCCTCTGCCTTCAGCTCAGGTCATGATCCAGGGTCCAGGGATCAAGGCCCGCATCGGGTTCTCTGCTCAGCAGGGAGCCTGCTTCCTCCTCTCTCTCTGCCTGCCTCTCTGCCTACTTGTGATCTCTCTCTGTCAAATAAGTAAATTTAAAAAGAATAAAATAAATTCCAGCATATAATGAGAATTAGAGATAGTTACAGCTGGGAATTGTTCGTGACTCATGCAAAATAACCCACACAACCTTAAATCATCTATGGACGGTTCAGTTACACCTGTCGTTGACCAATTTTTCAGTCAATTCAGCTTATTCAGTCAAAATGGTGAATCGATTTGTCTCAGGCACAACTGTAATTAATATATGTGAGGGGGTGTCTGCATGGTAAGATGGGATTGGGAAACGTGTACGTGGACAGAATGGAAAAAGCCAGTGATTCCACAAAGTTAAGAGCCACCAAAGGCTCCATTTAATTGGAGTCCTCACCTCTGTGTTCCTGGCAGATCCAAGCATAGAAGGCCCGGTCTGACACATAGTGGGGGGCCCACAAATGTGTATTTTACTATTTTATTTTATTTCATTTTATTATTTTATTTTATTTATATTTTTTGGCCTGCAAATGTTTATTAGTGTTGAATTGAATGGCAGGATTTCTTGGTCATCCAGTATCACAGACTTGCCATGACTAGTGTGCTGGTCAGGGCATCAGAGACTGGAGATGACAGAAACCTTCTCAGATGGAGGCAAGCACAGTTCTGATGTGCCCGTGAGCCATTTTGCTTGCCTCTGTGCTCTGCAGTCTGCTGTTTTAGCTCCAAATTCTCCCAGAGTGGAGGTCAGTGGGCCACCAGCTGCTCTGGGTTTATGTTCTTTTTTGGTGGTGGTGGTGGTGGTGGTTGTTTATGTTCTAGTAGCTTATCAGCTTGAGTGGGAAGAGAATTCCTGATGGTTGCAGCAGTATCCTGGGGGGGTGGGGGAGGGGAGGGCTGATCCAGTTTGGCCTGACGTGGGCCCCAGACCCCAAGGGATGTGGTCATTTCATACACAAACCCATAGAACTCACCCAGGAAATGTGAGATAGGCTCTGATTCTTTGGCTGAGAATAGGCAGGCATATTGCCCAAAGGGCAACTGGGTTGCTATTTCCACTTGTACGAGGAAGTATTATTTGAAGTAAGCATCATTTGAAGAAATTGATGTTCCGGAAAATAATTTGCTGAAAGTCACATAGGTAGTAAGTGCCGGAGACAGACTTGCCCTCAGTCTGCTTACCTCAACAACCTGGCCTCCAGAGTGGAATATTCAGGAGACTGAAACAAGTTTAAGTTTCAGGGCCCCTTCTTGTACATGGAAGGGACCTATCATTTTTTAAAAAATAGCTTGATTTCCCTTTTCTCAAATAGTGTTGTGATACCAAGATAAGCTTCTGGTCTCTGCAGAATGTGAATTTGATTCCTGCTTACCTCCCCCGTCATCCCTGATTGCCTCTTCTATTTGTGGTAACAACCTGCTTTGGGAAACAATTTCCCCACATTGGATACTCATCACCACCTCTGGATTGAAACTATGGCCTCAGTAGAACGTGTTACTCCCTACCCATGGATACCTTCTTTGAAGATCTTTTAGGACATAGGCCATTGACTCTCTTCTGTTGTTTTTACTGTTTGTGGGCATATTTTATTTTTCCTACTAAATTGTCAGTCACTTACAGCACAATATTTGCTGTCTTGGTCCCCACAGTGCTACCATATTTGCTTCCTAGAGTGTGTCACCATATGTATGCTATTTGGACAGATGAAGCCAAGAGCTTCTTCGTGGAATCATTCTACAGCTCCTGACATTTTTGTATTTGGGGGCAACTCTTTATCTTAGTTTTCCAAATATAGGAAATCAGTTGTTCTATGTCAATGAGTGTCAAGGACTTTCTAAGTAGAAGCTTTAAAAGACAAAAGCATGAAATATATTACAGACCAGATATCCTTTTAGTTTTCCAGGGGTCATAAAGGATGCATTAAGGGAGTTGCTAGAAATGCTACCTCTTATAATTTTCCTGTGTTTCTCCCCTGTGGGACAATTTGCCACTCATTTGAATGCTTTAAAAGGTGGTTGGGTTGTTATCAAGTCTTTACTGGTAAATATTTAATCAGTACAAGCCTTCTTTAAATCTCTCTAATGGTATATATCCCAAATAATACAAGAAATAATAGACTTCTCTCAAATGTATCCTGGTCGACCTATACAAAATGCACAAATCTCCAGATTCAAGAGTGCAATTTTCTACCGATGATAACCTAACTATTCTCTTTTGTGTTAGATAAATCTTTAAGCGTTGTATTTTTTCTGATTAATGTAAATGCAATTTATTTATATATTGAAAATATAATGCACACTTTTTGTGGGAAAAACACAAGAAATGCACACCAGGGGGAGAGGCCCATATGAATACTCTTTTTGTAGATTTCCGAAACATTTTAACCAAGATTTTTAGTGCATTGGTAGAATAGCAATGATTTCCTTTTACATTGTATCTCTGAGTATGCGTCCCCCCACCCACCTTAAGATGCTATTTCAGGACAATCCGAGAGGAAACATGACTTCACCAACCCGTAAGATCAGCCTTACCAATCTGTTGATAAATATGATTAAACAGAAGCTAGGAGGCCAGAGAAATGGGTGTATGCACATAAAGGAAGGTGAATCAGAGCCTCAGTGGGCCATGCCTGCAGACTGATTTTATTTGCATTCAGGCTCTACTCACATTTCACTTTCAGTGAGCAGATTATAGTCCAGAAACATCTACTGTTAGACTTTTAGAATTTTCATCATTGGTAGTTTTCTCCAGTGGAAGTTGCTTTTAGAGAACACCTGAATTCTTTTGGGTGAAAAAGAAGGAAAGAGTTTTCACACTGGGTCTTCATGCAAGGAGAAATCTGGGAGCCCTTAGAAACCAGGTGTTGCTAGAGCCAGGACCTGCTCTTGAGAGGCTAGGCGTAGAGTGTGGGGTCTTCAAGAAGGACTATGTGCCACCGAACGTTTCCTTACCTGCTCTATCATGGCTGTCAGAGATCTGCGCCACCTCATGGACCACTCACAGCAAGGGTATGTGACCCACATCTCCAGCCTCAACCCCAGCCCGTACCATGCCCGTACTGTGAAAAACCACTTCCCTCAAACTCAATACGGCTGATCTCTCGTGAACATTCTTATTTCTACTGAATGCACCCCCTGCTCTCCTCATGCCGTCAGGCCATAACTAGTCACTTTTGGATCCTCTCTGTCATTGGCCTTCTCACACAATCTCTCCTCCATCCCTCACCAAAATAAGTAACAGGTCCTTATTAGTCCTTATAATTACTTTTAAGGCTTTTATTCTCTTGCTGTACGTATTATTGTGTCTTCCGTATTGGGTGGCCATCTTTAATTATCCCCTCACTGGTCCCACCACCAATAAAAACCATGTTCTGTCACTGTTATCTTGATGTATACTTAACGTCCATTTGTAAAAACATTCAGACCCTGCCCGAGTAGGACTCTGTTTCATTGACTCACCCTCATCCCTGTCCTACTGAATCCTGACTACTGCTTCATCAGCAACAACAGGTTCCAAGGTAATGCCGTAACTGAGGGCTGGCTCACCTGGAAGACATCACTTCCCTCTGCTCCACCCTTCTCAGTGGGGCTCTTTATTCTCTCACATTCCGTGCAGCTCACGGTAATCACGTGGGTTTTGTGTCCCCTGATTTCTGCTTGCACACCCTTACCCGACCTCCTTCAAGGAGCTTTGCTTCTCTTAGCCTCATTCTGTATGACCATAGCACCTCTACCCCTCATTCTTCTGTCAATTAAACAGCCTATTATTCCCACTTGTTGCAAACATTGACTCCTGGCTCAACATCTTCCTCTCCACGGCAAGCCTTGCCATGCTCCCCCACCCCTCAAATTTGAGGCTGCCCATGGAAGATCCATCTAGAGCCATGGCATGTCAGATTATGGCCCTCCAATGGCTTTCTTTGCCTCTCAACCTTGTCTGTAATTTCCACAGCCATTTGAAAGTGCTATACCTCCAATGTCATTAATTGAAGCATTCTCATTCCTAGGCTCATTTCAGCTTGCTTTACAGATAACCTACAAAAGCTGAATGAAGCTTTCCACTACTGTCTCCAATTCATCAGCCCTCTCTTTAATTTTATCCTTATCCAAGCCATTTTTACAATAAAACTCTTATAAATGCTCTAAACATCTTTCCCTTTCCCTTTATCCATATTGTAAAAACTCAAACTTTGATAAATCCTTCTGACTCTTTCCCTCTGTCCTTTTCTTTGTATCTGTGGGCTCTAGGGAAAGACTATTCCAGCATCGACTCATGATTCCAGTTTCAGATGAGTACTGAGTACCGCCTGATAATCCGATCAGAGTCCTCTGGGTAACTCTTTCATCTGTTCTACACAGCATTTCCAGCCATCTTTACTCTTCTCAAAACTATGACTCCCCTATATCCTCTCCACCAGCACACACCAACTCTTTCTTCTTAGCATATCATTTTGTCTGTCCTCTACCTTCTCAAGAAAATTGGTGCCATTAGATAGGAATGCCCTAAATCTCCTACCACATGCCTACAACCAACACGTTAGCTTAACCTAGCTATTTTCATTCCCATCGCCTACAATAAAGGTGCTATATGGCCTCTTCTTTTTGCTCTATTACTTCACCTGTGTTTGGGTTACACTTATTCTCCTCATCTCCCATCTTCTTAAGTTCTTTGAGACCACTCAGTACTGGGATCTCTAACTTTCAAGGGAGATGGATTTCCACATCTCTGGGTTGTTTCCTCTTTCTTTAGTACCCAGACATCTGATGGTATCTTCTTTTTTAAAATATTTTATTTATTTGTTTGAGAGAGACACAAGAGAGAACACAAGAAACGGGTCAGGGGCAGAAGGAGAGGGTGAAGCAAACTCCCTGCTGACTGCGGAACCTGGTGCAGGGCTTGATCCCAGTACCTGGAGATCATGACCTGAGTTGACAGCAGATGCCCAACTTCCTGAGCCACCCAGGCACCCCTCTGATGGTATTTTCAACACCTTTCTACTAAGGTCTATTCATATGTGCAAAGAGTCCTCACAGACAGGACTTGAGATGACTTTACTCCTGCTCTCCCTTGTAGATAATCCACTTCTAACCTCTGGGCAACACTGACTCTCCTTTTTGCCACGAGAAACACTAAAACCATGGATTGATCCCAATACAGCCCCTTCCCTTTGCTTTCTTATAACTCTCACAGACTCCTTTCACCAGTCTCTCATTCTTTAGATTTATAAGACATGCGTCAAATCTAAGGCAACTGTTTAACTCCCTACCCAAATTAAGGGGACACATTTTAAACTCTCTCTCTTATGGTGAAAAGGAGGCATCACTCCACCCATCTCTTTCAGAAGAGCTGGGATTCCCAGAATTCCAAAGCTCTCTTTAAATATCTTTATGAATCTTCTATTTGGATTCCTTATCACCAAGCTTGAGTATAAGAGATTGTACCCTCATACCTAAAATGCTTTTAGGCCTTTGAAGGAGGTGAGGGGTTTAGTTGTATAACAGTTTTTGATGACCTCCTTCACACATTCTGTATAGGGTCTAACAACGTCTTTAAATTATGTACTATTTATTGCTTCACGGTGTATCATCAGAAACTTCCATTTAATAAAAGAATAGGTATATAAAGAAAAATTGCAGTGGGGCACCTGGGTGACTCAGTCGATAGTCTGTCTTCAGCTCAGGTCATGATCTCAGGGTCCTGAGATCGAGCCCCACATTGGTTCTCTGCTCACTGGGGAGTCTGCTTCTCCCTCATTTCTCTCTCTTACTCTCTCTCAAATAAATAAAATCTTAAAAAAGAAAGAAAGACAGAAAAGTTGGAATGAATAATATGGAGGAAAGAATGTTGGCTAGGCAAAAACATTTACCTAATCTATAGTACTATACCCATATACCTGCACATTTACATCTCTGGCCCATAACTCTCCCCTGAGAAGATTCATCAATCCATCTGATGACTTGACATCTCCCTTTAGGTGACTCAAACTATCTCCAATTCTAAAAGGCCAAAACCACTCACAATCTGGTTCTCTAAATCTCATAGTCTCTCAGTGTCCTCCAACTTGGTGAGTAACACCACAATTCAACTTTCTTTTACCCACTCAAGCTCTCATGATCAATGACTGCTTATTTTATTTCCTAAAAACATTAATAATATTTCTGTATCTTTTGATTGGTCTTGCTGTCATCTGAGCTCATCTGACCAACCACCATCTGTCACTTATCTGGCTTCTCTACTCTTGACCAGCCCTAGGTTGTCCTCTGCACTGAAGCCTAAATTATTTTTAGTAAATCTAAAGTTTTCCCACCCATATTAGGGTCCAGTCAGGAAGAAGAAACCACACAATGATTAGAACAGGGAAGATTTGAAACAAATAATTGTTAACCATTTATGGGTAATTAACTACTAAGGGAGGATAAATACTAAAGAAAACCCTAAGGCTACAGGGCAGTACACAAACTTGGGAGAGAGCCCTCCCACATAAAGTCTGGAATCCAACATCAGTGGGCAGGATGTGGTTGCAGCCCAATAGATGGCAAAGAAGTTCATTGGGTTTCCTTGCCCAGAGCTGGTTCACAGTTGGTGGGTTGGGGTTGACAGGCAGAAAACTGTGGGTTGAGGCTGGCAAGCTGGAAGCCTCCCGTTGGGCTACTGCCAGACTGAGGCTGGTGGGCAGAAAACCATCTATCGGTATGCTAGAAAAACTTGGGAGGGCATTCATTGTGAATGCTGTTGAACTCACTGGGGAATTGGCTGTGGCATCAGTAGGACTCACTGGAAAGCCACCAGAAAGCCACCTGCAGAGGATACTGCTGTACATGTTGGGAAATTGCCTGAGGCATCCTTGGAACTAGCTAGTAAAATACCCTTGAAGGTCCCTCTGAAATATTCCGGGCATGAATTACACTGGTAGCTCTCTTGCCAGAGGAGTACTGCAGAATCAGTAGAGAAATCACACCAGTACCAGAAGCCCTTTCCTTCTGCAGTATCTGTCTGCAATCTCTCCTAGCAAGGGAGAAATGCTTACAAAATCCATCTCCAGTACCAAGCAGAGACATGAAGGGTGGATTAGGAACTGGGAGCTAATAAACTGACAACTGTCATTCCACTTGTGCTTAAACTCTTCTGCTTTCCTTTTTTATTGCTCCTCCGTTCAAGTCTGAGGTGTTCTGTACGTGAACATGTAGAAGACCGAACACCTGGGCTCTTGTATCTTCCTGTGCTTGTCATTAATGTTGTTCACAAAACATTTCTGAGTCTCTGCCTGTAAGGCAAGGGTAGGATTGGGCTTCTTGATCCCTTTGGGTTTGAGTTGGCCAGTGAGTGGTGAATGAAGGTAAAGTGAGTCCAGGAGTGTGTTGGTAGATGTTTGACCACTGGTTCTTTGGAGCAGGGAGGGAGGCATGATTTGGAGTGTTGGCCAATGTCTGTGGTGCACATACTCCTACCATGGCTAATTACAAGCTGCCAACCTGACATTGCCGAATATGAAGGGGGGAGAAGATGCCCATGACTGGTCAAGCCCTTTGTGTACGAGCCAGCTCCTGCACACGCTGTATGATTCACCTGAGGGTCAAAGGGTTTAATTGTTGGCGCAAGACCCTCCAGAGCTTTCTCTTGCTTTGTCAAAGTTTAAGAGAGCGGTACCACCATCGCTCTATCAGGACTACATCCCGTATGAAGATAAAGAGTAGAGTTCCTTGCTTCCTGGCAATGACCAGGTCATACGAATAATAAAGAAACCTTTTTTTGTTTCTTCGTTTTAAGTCAAAAGAGTTTGGGAGTTGCTTGTCTCTTTAGGATAAGGTAGCCTGACCTGTCTGGTAGGCTTGATTGTGGAGTACTTTGTACTCCATCCAATTAGTTTTTATACTACTGCCAAATCGAGTTCTATAATTGTGTTTTCTTCATATTTCATATCTAATTAAAATATTTAATGGTGCCGCTCTGTCCCTTGCCTCATGACAAAAATATGAAGTCCTCACTTTCTTGGCATAGATAGAGCTCAATATTCTCCAAATGTGTTTTCACACTGCATTTTCTATCTTAGTGATCACCATTTCTTTCCTGAGCTCTTTTTTTTTCTTCCTTTTTCTGTGCTTCACCTTTGCCTCTACCTGGTGTTTAGCATCATGATGGGAACCTGAAATGTTTGTTGAATGTTCTTTCAGCTTATTTCCACTTATCTTAATCAACCAATTCTGATTTTAAGTGTAGTAGTAAAACATAATTACACAGGCATCTAAAGAGAAAATTTTCCAGTTACCTTCAAATAAATGTGGAGTACTCCCAGGGTCTGAAGGTGTTCACTAAGCAGAAGAAATCTCTCTCCCTTAGGAGCCATGAATATATCGTAAACACACACACAAATACACAAACGATAATGCTTAGAAGGAGAAACGCACAGTAAAGACAAAGTTGAATACAGAGAAAGAAACAAACAGAAAGACAAGAGGAAAATGAGCGGCAGACAACCAAAACCAAAAAGGCTAGGAACACTGATAGGCCGCCAACGTACTGAGAGTACCAAAAACCAATGACCGGGAACAGCACATTCTGCAAAGGAGTGGGCAGAAGAAGCATTAGCAAGGAAATGGAGTGCCGACTGCAATGTGCAAGACCAAGCACTCACATCCCTAATGTACAAGCACTGGGAAAAGATCACCTTTTCTAATTCATACCCTTCTGTGAGGTGCAGATGTTATCTCCATTTTTCAGAATTAGAAATTAAGACTTGAGGATGCTATGTAATTGTCCCAAGATCTCACAGCAAGGGCTCTTCTTTACCCACCGTCCTTCCTTCTTTTTGTAAAACCCGGGGTTTTGCTTATCCTCGATGGTGCCAGGAGCCTCATTCCTAAGGAATGAATCCGGATCGGTCTAAGCTAAGCCATTGCCGGTAACCCTGCCTGTGTGGACATTCTCTGATGTTCCCAATGACAACCCTGGCTCATGAACACAAAGGTAAATTGTATCATACATGCTACCTTATTTTCTTAAGCCAAAAAAAAAAAATACATATCAGCAATTTTGGAAATGGATTATTTTTAATTTCTTAAGACCCACTCATGTAAAAGGGATTCCTCCTCATCCTTCAGGATTCCTCTGATGCTATTGGTGATGATGCCCAGCCCAAACGTATCATTCTGTGAAGTCCTCACAGTCCCCATACACTGGTTGTTAGTGAATCCACTCCTTGTAAGATAAATGTGGTGTGAGGCCAAAGTAACATTATTCATCAAATTGAATAACCTATTATAATGGCTTATAATGATGATGATTTATTTTTAGTGCTCCCTCACTTACTCTCTACCTCTGATAATAATTCAGATGACAGAAGTATAGTTGATATAATGTATACATTATACAACCAAGCTGCTATCTTGATGTGCCTCTTAATGGTCGAGAGTCATTATGGTTATTGAAGAAAGAGATACCAGATATAATAAGCAGTATGAATTGTAATCTCTAACTGTATGAGGGCACTAAAATAGATGGGTGGCTTTAAAAACAAAAGGGCAGGAAAAAGTCTTAAAGTCCATATTTTTTAAAAATAGCCAACCTGTTAGGCAACTTTATTTCTCATCCTAAATTTGAATTCTGGAAATTCCCTAGGTCAAAAATGTAGAGACACTGTAGAAAGAAGAACAAACATAAAGATACCTTTCTTCCTCAAAAAAAAAAAAAAAAAAGATGCACATTTAAAGATATGCAAGTTGCACACATGACAAAAACCAGTTATCGATATTGTAGCAGGATTATAAATAAGTTTGAAGGAAATGTGAGCCCCCCAGTAGTTTCTTGCAACTCATGATTTGTGGGCATTCTCTAGGTGTCTCCTGATGTGACAAGACCATTGAAATGGTCTTATAAGTAAGGAGTTCATAAACAAATATGAGGGAAGGCAGAACACACTTTTAGGTGAGAGAAAGGTTATATGCAAACTTAGGAGAAAAGAATGACCAACTTACATATTGGTAGCATTTGAGTCCGATTGTTACTGAAGATAATACGTGGAGACAGAAAGAGGAAGGAAGTTGGTAAAGATATGGAAGACATATGGAAATGTGTCCAGGGATCCAGGAATAGGCTATTCAAATTAAAATGTTATTCAGGCTTTTACCAGAGAGGTATCAATGTATCAGTGGAAGGAAACTTGGGGTTAGAATCTGAAGACTTGGAGTTAACAATTTATTCCATTACTGCCTTCTTGTTTGTAAAGTTGGGATGATGAGTCGCCTGTGTTGTCACTATCAAATTAAGTGGGATCAGGTGTGCAGATGTATCTAGCTTAGTATTAGACACAGAGAAAGTTCCACGCGTGTTCCTTTCTGCAAGTTGCCCAGAATGAAAGCATGTACAACCCAACCATGTTTATTACTGACTTACCTCTTGTTAAGACACTATAAATAAAGGTTAGAACCCATTAGAAAATCAGCCAGTTAGAAATAGATCTGCGTGGATGTATCGAGCAGCCAGAAAGCATATCACATCTCATGTCTTGAATAGCTTTCTTCTAAATCTGTTATTTGGAAATGAATACACGTCAACTGTTCTGAACTGAGGAAGTCCTGTGGGGCTCGCGCCTTCCGCAGAAACCCACCACCCACAAACCCCGCGGAAGCTGACCGCAGGCTCTGGCAGGGCTCCCTTTGCTATACCATTGGTAGTCAACAGGTGGCGCTATGTTAGATAGTCTATAAATAGATTTCCTGTCCAAGGGCTCTTTGTTCCAAAGTTTCTACTGAGCGGTAACTGTCACTGTAATCAAGCTGACATCACGGTTTATCTTGCTCCCAACCACTGTAATTCCTCTCGTTGCCCACAGAGTGTTGTGGCCCAATTGCTTTCAAAGATCTTCTCAGGAAATGCACTGGGAGCAAATTAAAGGGGAGACAGAAATAACTGACTATTATCTATGCACCATATAGCACATTGCCAAGTTCTCTTGTGGTCACAAGGAGGAAGCTTTCAAAATGATGGAGGGAGCCAGAGTGCGCACCCCCCGCAGCCCCAGCGACTGCAGCAGTAGGGACAGGCATGTGGTAGAGAGGAGCGAGGCATGGGTGGGAAACAGAGGACCATGAAGTCTTAATGTAGACTAAAAACTTTCATCCTTAATTTCCTCACCTATGAAATCAGGATAATCACCATACTCTTTCAAAGTCAGTGAGAATTCTAAAAGGCAGATTTTATAGTTCAGAACACCATTCGGTAGAACGTTCAGCGATGGTGGAAATGTTCTATGTATTTCCACCACCTCAGAGGGTGACCACTGGTCACATGTCATTATTATATATGAGGATATATTATTATAGTTATTATACATATTATATATGAGGATATATATATTCTATATGAGGAACTGATTTTGTAACCTTAATTCTAATTCAAATAGCCACATGAACATAGTAGCTACTTCGCTGGATAGCACAGAGAAGTTTTCCAATCCAAACTACACTTAAGCCACATCCTTTCCACAAGTGTCCCACACCTGTAATCCAGTCTTTGTCTAGACACGTCCAGTGATGAGAAGATCACGGTTTCCCAAGATGGTTCCTTCCACTTTGGGCCCCTGTGAAGAGAACGTTACACTTATTATTGTCTCCAAGTCAACCTTTTGACATCTTTCACCCCGTCATCCCAGTCCTTCCTTATGGGACACCCATAAAGCTAATTCCTCAATCTAGCTGCAATGCAGTGGGAGGAGAGGGCTTTCGAGAACTTGAAAACGCTTACAATGTTGCTGGTTAGTATCTGTTTCAGACAAAACATGGTTTGAATAGTGTCTAGAATTTAAGACCACATCTTCTGGGATTAGACTGCCTGGTTCTAAATCTTAGCTTTATTATTTACCACATACACCACAAAGGACCTGTTAGCAATCATAATTCCATTTGTGATTTTCCTCGTCTATAAGAGCATAGGAGAGCAGAAAGAATTAAGTAGGACTGAACATGTTATACCATCAGTAGAGTGCATGGCCCGTTGTAAATATTCCAAAAGTACGAGCACCTCTACTTGTGGTCTCCTCTGGACGTGCTCCCATTTATGAATGTCTTCTTAAGATGCAATACAGAGTGGTGAAGGTGTGTGCACAAGTGCTTCATAAACTACAGGGCTGTGAATTATATGCTGTCCTGGCTCGTGTTCTTATTGGTTATGCTTCCTAGGGCTTCCCCTTTCCTCTTCATGTTTTGTGTTAGTTGACATGGTGTTTTGAGATTCTTCTGCATCCTAAAATAATACAACAACTTAAAAAAAAAGATTTTATTTATTTACTTGACAGAGAGATAGAGAGAGACAGCGAGAGAGGAAACACAAGCAGGGGGAGCGGGAGAGGGAGAAGCGGTCTTCCCGCCAACCAGGGAGCCCAGGACTCTGTGATCATGACTCGAGCCAAAGGTAGATACTTAAGGACTGAGGCACTCAGGTGCCCCAATACAACAACTTCTTGGCTGGAAGAATCTTAGGACATTTTATGGGTTCAAGCCTGACACAGAGAGAAGCTTTCACAAACATTTATAACTAAAATATCACTATATTTCCCAGTCTCTGTGAACTGTTCCCTTCCATCAGGCCAGATGCCAGAAAGAGTTGGAGGAGAAATACTTAAAAGGGTATAGCCACATGAATTTCTCTTCTTTCGTAATGGCAGAACTTGTAACTATACCTCAGCCAAGAAATAATTTACTTACATTTTACATAGCAGTGAGACTGGGAAAAATAATTATGGACAATTAAAAACAAATAGAACAACAAAACAATATTAATGGAAGTATATGATCACCAAAAGCATATCTTCAGGTGGTAATTCACAGCAGGGAGGATGGGCAGAGCCCACATTGTGCTAGAGTCTGTTCAAGTAGCTTGAGAGAGCTAATTATTAAACTTTCAGGAATTTGGCAAGCTAGCTGACCGTCACAGTGGCAGCAAACTTGACATTGGTCATCGTGGGAGTTTTCATATCATGGAAACCAGCAAAGGCTCTGTTTCCCACCACCACCATCTTGAGTTTCTTTCCTATTCCGATCTCCCTCACTCCATATGTATCTCATTTCTGCCTTGAATGTAAAAACAAAGGACATCCACTTATTGAGTTTAGCAAGATATTTTGGAAGCTTTGATATTAGCAGGTCATCTTGGATTCAATGAAATAATCATGCACCCAAGGAAGAAAACTTTACTGTGTTTGAAATATCTTTGTTCACATATCTAGTGGACTAAAATTTCCTTGCATTAGGTATGTGCACCAGATTAGCAGTTAGAAACTGAGTTCTAATTCTGCTTGGGTCACTTGATTTATGGTGGAATCCTGGGGGAATCATGCAGCATTTGATTAGCTGCCTGGGCAGTGGTTATCTTCTCACGTCTTTTCTGACATGTAAGTGAACTGGAGAATAGATTATATTGGCAAATATAAAATAGAATTTCATGAAAGTCTTCAGCCTCACTAGGATACTGGCCATGTGGATTCTACCATGAAAGGCAAGTGCATTCTGGGAGCCACAAGCTAGTTTTACCTTGAAAGAACCATGGTATAATGCCAAAGAAGCAATACCAACCATCATTTCCAGTGGGGGAAATTTGAGGCTGGAGGCAGCGGAGAGAGCACCTCCTGAAGCCAATCAGTATCATCTGTGGTCTATAAGGGGTACACCAGATCTCCTCTAAGGCAGTAATGAGATGCCTACTGCAAATACAATGTTGGTCAACGAGGAAGACAATCGAAGTTCTGAACTGATATAAGAATAGATAGATTTGGGGAAAATACAGACACACAGTCAACTTTGAATAGCACAGGTTTGAACTATGAAGCGTCCACTTAAAAGCAGTTTTTTACAGTATAGTTCTATAAATGCATTTTCTCTTTTTTATGATTTTTAATAACACTTTGCCTAGCTTACTTTATTGTAAGGAAGGTTACTAATAGGTAAGTTTGGGGGGACTCAAAAATTAGAATTTCAGCTGCACAGAAATTCAGTGCTCCTAACCACTGCATTGTTCAAGGGTCGACAGTAATTTGGAATTATAGAACCAAGCATCACTCCAACTGCAAAAATAGTGCACAGCAGAAATCGAACCTAGAGTGTGGCATTTCTTACACTGGATGTGAAGGGTTAATTTTGCCAGTACCGTCACGAGGGCAGTGGCTTCGGTCAGACTCCGGTCTGCTGTCCTGTTTAAAGAGCCAAGTGCTCATCATGGGACTTGTATCTAAGTCCACACTTGCCTTTGACATCTTGCGAAGCCACCGCATGACGCCCAAGATCACAGACGCTATATTGTCTGCCTCATGACACATTCTGTTCTCCTTCGTTGAACTGACTCCTCACCACCAAGGTTAAGCAAAAAGCCCGTCCCTAAAGAACTGTGTCCTTCCATTTTTATTTCTCCTGCTCACAAGGAGCATTCATCTTTTGCAGAGATATCCGTGTTAGGCCTTGCATTGGGGAACATCTTTCTTATTTTTCCCACTGCTTCCTTCTTGTTGACTGAAGGTCAGACTCAAGAATACCAAGGCATGAGGAGCCTGAAAGGCAGCAGAAGGTTCAAGAAAAAGTCAGAGGGACCAGGGTGCCTGCTTTCTAGTTGGCAGGTCAGTTCACTTAAGAGCACATAATTGGGCTGAATAACTAGAGGTAGAAACAAGACTCAAAGGGACCAAGAATCCCTGAAGTCTTTTATCATTTTTATAAGTGTGTTAAAATGCATTTTGTATGCTGAGTTCTTGACCCTGAGAATCCTGAATAAAATTATATTTGACAACACTTAGCAAGAGCTTTATCGTTAGTGGGGTTTTGGAAGCCAGTGATTTCAGAGTAATTATGATGTTATGTAGAATGAGATTTTAGGGCAATCTTTTATCCCATCTTCTTACTTCTTTTTACTGCTTCTGTAAGGTGGGGATCCCACTCCCTTCAAATATTGTAAGTTCTGGTTTGTTATTCTGCGAGCTGTTACTCAGAATTTCGTGTTGCAAACCCCTTTGTAATCAATTATTAATCTCTTCTACGGTCACTTTTCGGTTATATGAATCCCTTCTCTTCTTTCTGCTTTTTTAAATTTAGCCAAAAAGACTATAGAGCAGTAATATTAATTTTGTAAAATAAAAGTCATCCACAACCCCAAACCCTAATACAACTTTTCTTATTTGCATATACTTGTCTAGCTTTTGCCTTTATGACGAAATGCGGCAACAGAACTCTATATAAAATTTAATATTTTTAAGTTAGCATTATATCATGAAAATGACCTTTTTCCTATGTAATTTTGATGTATCATTTTAATACTGGCTATATTTATGCAAGCCAATGTACCACAATACATAAAGCAACTCTTCATAATGGAACATTATGGTTATTTCCCGTTTCCACTGTCACAATGAGTGCTGAAATGAAGACTTCCTTGGAATGAGAGTTTCTTCTTCAGCTTCATCTCCCCTAACACGGAATATGGCAGACATTAGTCACGAATAAATATTATAAATATAATATAAGTATTTGAAATGTTAATTAATGAATGATCCTTTTGTTTCCTTCTAATGAACTATTTCTTTAGGATGAATTTCCAGGAATAAGAGAGATCCCTGGGTCAAAGGAAATAAACATTCTGAGATTGTTAATATGTATTTGAATGTTGCTTTTTAAAAGAGTTGTGTCAATTCCTTAAAGCTTTTGCTATTATTATTATTTTAAATTTTGGTTTGGTTATCAAAATGGTGCCTCGACTCTTTTAATTTGCATAGTGGAATATACATTGCATCATATTGTTCGTGCTTGTTTTTATGTGCCTGTTTCCCCCAGTGGATGTTTGAAGAGCGTCTTACTCTGTCTCCAATTCCTGGTGCCCAGCGTAGGGCATGGTATGTAGTTGATACTCAATGAATATTAAGTCAATGAATTGCAGGACAGTTTTGGCCATTTATTCTGTGTAATTTAATTTTTTGAAATATCTAAAAGAAAAGATAAAGCAGTAGCAGTAGTTAAAGCAAAACTTCGACTCTGCTTTTTATGCCTATGGGACCAAGTGGGTTATGATCTATAAAATGGAGATATTAACATCCCTTGTCTCATAGAGTTGGGGTGAGGATTACATGAGTTAATATAAGTAAGTGCTTGGCTCAGTGATAACACTCAACAGATATTACCTACTTTCATTTGGGGCCGTTTATCTATAGAGTCTTTCTGCTTACTTTATAAAATTGAATGAGAGTTTACTGGGCTGCAAATATTAATTTCTTGTTTGTTTTGTCAAATTTAGTGAGCATTTTTTAATGTGTACTTTAACATTTGAGTTTTATTTTTATTATCAGACTAATGTATTTTTAAAATATTTTATGTATTTAAAGTAGTCTTTTATTCAGTGATTTTTTTTTCCCTTCATAATCAAGTTGAAAATGTTTTGATCATTTCCCCAATTACTTGGTTAATATTTTAAATTGTACTGTATGTTTTTATTTTTTATTTATTTTTAGAGACAGAGCATGAGAGTGTGGATTTGGGGAGCAAGGAGGGGTGGAGGGAGAGGGAGAAAGAATCTTAAGCAGGCTCCACACCCAGCACAGAGCCTGAAATGGGACTGAATTCCAGGAACCTGAGATCATGACCTGAGCCAAGATCCAGAGTCAGATGCTTAACCAACTGAGCCACCCAGGTGTCCCTGTAAGTATGCTTTTAAAACCAAAATCTAAAATTTATTCAGCACTTTAAGGTAAACTTAAAATGTAGCTTTAATATATTTAGATGTATAGTGTAATACATAAACCTAAAAACTTACTCTCCCCTCCTTTAATTTGCTATCTCATTATTAATTAATGGTTCTTTCTTATTTTCTTGATTTTAACATGTCAAGTTATGCAGTGTTTCACATATTGATCTATTTCTGAGGACTGTTTTTTTCATTTTGGTGCCAGTTCCATACTACTTAATCAACTTTGGTTTATAATATATTTTAATATTCTGTGGGTTAAGGTCCTCACGTGTCCTCTTTCCACAATGATCTTACTTGGAGCTATCTTTTGCACATCCTCTCTCACCAGGGTAAAGTATGTTTGGTTGGAATTTTGATCTGAATTGTTTTAAATGTATGAATTAAAATGGTCTGCCTATTTAAAAAACAAGAATCACTTTTGGAAATGATTAACAAAAAAGACTGTTATATGTAAAACGCACATGTCCCCTTTCCTCAGATTTCCTTGTAAGTCTCATATGGTTTTGAATTTATGAGCAGTAATCTGTGTTGCCATATTTTCTAGGTGAGTTTCAAACATATATTTTAATGCTATCAATTTTTGAGCATTTCTTCTATGTCTAAGCATTTTAATAAATGCTTATTTATAATTCTAGCATGTTGTATATTTTTCTTTTCTTTTTTTTTAAAGTACTTTTTTTTTTAAAGATTTTATTTATTTGACAAAGAGAAACAGAGCCAGAGAGGGAACACAAGCAGGGGGAGTGAGAGAGGGAGAAGCAGGCTTCCTGCCGAGCAGGGAGCCGGATGTGGGACTCGATCCCGCGGGATCATGACATGAGCCGAAGGCAGTCGCTTAACCAACTGAGCCACCCAGGCGCCCCATGTTGTATATTTTTCATGTGTATAATTATGCTGTCCTTGCCTTCTTTCTCAATGGGGAATTATATGTAATATTATATATTAATATAATAATAATAATAATAATAATTGTTGCCAATATGTACAGAGTTTCCGTTTTGCAAAGTGAAGAAAGTTCTGGATGTAGATGTTGGTGACGGGCGCCCAACAATGTGAATGTATTTAATGCCCCTGAACTGCGCACTTCAAGATGTTTAAATAGTGGATTTCATGTTATGTATATTTTGCCAGAATTTAAAATAAATTTAAGAAATTGTAAAATAATGGTGATAGTTGCTGTCTTTTTCTTACCAAATTTAAGGTAATCCTGCCCCAGATCCATGTTGATTTTAATATCACTTTGTATTGAAAATACTAACCTGGGGACGCCTGGTGGCTCAGTTGTTAAGCATCTGCCTTGGGCTCAGGTCATGATCCCGGGGTCCTGGGATGGAGCCCCGCATTGGGGTCCCTGCTCAGTAGAGAGCCTGCTTCTCCCTCTCCCTCTGCCCACTGCTGTGCCTATTTGTCTTTTCCCATCTCTCTGTCAAATGAATAAATAAAATCTTAAAAAAAAAAAGAAAATACTAACCTGATTATGAAAGACTCTCTCTATTCTGATAGAAGCTTTTTATTTGGAAAAGGCACTATATTTCGTCCACTGTTTTTTCTGCATTCTCTGACTGATAAATCATATTGTGATAATAGGCTCCCTTAGGTGAATTTGCAACCATGTAACATTTTTTAAAGACCTGGTACAGGCCAGTAAGCTGGGGCTAGAAGCTTTGTTTACCCTGAAAACAGCCAGTCACTGGCAGTGATGGGTGGGGCCAGGATTCCTTTCTTATGACTTCCAAAGTAACCCTTTTTTATTTTACTAGTGGCAGGCAGTTGCATCCGTACCTATTCATAGAAGCGAATTTACTTTAAAGAATTTTGAGCCGATATTTGAAAACTTGCAAAATTTGCATAGCCATCCAAAATGTGTTCTTTTCTTTGTAGGTGGTGGAGTTTCTGCATAGTCAGCTCTTGAAGGTAGCCATACCCCTTTGAATGGAGCACCTGCTCCCAGGTCTCTGCAGGCTCGGCCACCCTCTACTCAAGGGGGGGTTGGGCAATTGCCACTTGCCACCTGCTCACACCGGTGTTTCCTTTATAGTGGAGAAGCTCTTCTCTGCAAATAATGCAGACTTAGGGGGATGATGGAAGAGAGCATGTTTCTTCGTAAAAGCAAAGTTTATAGGGAGTATAAAAAGTAGTATGAAAGCTACCTTTCAGTTCTCTGATGGGTTTAGAAATACTGCCGGATATCAACAGCTTACTGGATCCTTGTAGGATTCTCTCTCTTTACATAACCAAATTTTATTTCCATTATAGCAGTTTATAAAATGTTTGTGTTGCCAAGACTTGAATTATAAGGCAATTGATTCAACGGGGATAAAGATGCTTTGTGCTTTAGAGTTTCAGCTTGGCAATAACCACATTATTTTTCCTTCAGGAGTATCAAGAGCAAAGGTATTTTTATAGCTATAAAAGAATAGCCATAAAAACTCAACATCGCTGAGCAGTACAGTTTTGATCAAATGGAGCTGGTATGTAGAGTTAACGACTTTTCTTTTTCTCTTCCTGCCGACACTATTATTGGCACAGACTCTCACTGAGTCTTCCCATCTTTAATACCTGATGAACCAAACTCAGAGCCACTCAGACAGAATTGCCTTATAGCTAGTCCAGTGGCTTCCCCCCAGCCTGAGTTCCTGGTTCCAAATGCTGATTGTAACATGACCAATGCAACTCCCAGTAATTCAAATCATTCCCTCCCAACCAAGCTATCAAGTTATGATAAGCAGTGTTACGAAAACCCATGTGTAGAAGTAATATGGGCTATTTATTTATTTATTTTATTTTTTAAAGTAGGCTCCATGTCCAATGTGGGGCTTGAACTCACCACCCTGAGATCAAGAGTCACATGCTCTAGTGACTGAGCCAGGTGCCCAGTAATACACGCTTTTTAAAAATTTCTCAGTGTCCTCTAATGAGGTTGTTTTAATTGACAAAGAAGAAAAAAAGAAAGAGGAAGGAAGGAAGGAAGGGGAAAGAAAAGAAAGAAAGAAAGAAAGAAAGAAAGAAAGAAAGAAAGAAAGGAAGGAAGAAAGAAAGGAAGAAAGAAAGGAAGGAAGGAAAAGAAAAAAAGAAAAAAAAAAGAAAAGAAGAGAAAAGAAAAATGAAAAGAAAGACCTTGAATCTCTTTGCTAGGGCTACCCTCACAAAGTACCACAGGCTGAACGGCTTAAACAACAGAAATCTATCTTCTCACAGTTCTCGAAGCTAGAAGTCCAAGATCAAGGTGTTAGCAGGGTTGGTTCTTCTGAGGGCAGTGAGAAAATTCCAGAGCTCTCCCTTGGCTTGTACTTGGCTGTCACCTTGTACCTTCACATGATCTTTCCTCGGTGTGTCTGTTTGTATCACCTCTTCTTATTAAGATACCATATTGCTTTAGGGCCCACGCTAATGATTTTATTTTAATGACCATTTTGAAGACCCTATCTCCAAACACTGTTATAGTCTAAGGAAGATAGTGGGGCTTAGGATTTCAACATATGAATTTTAGCCCGGGACCATAATTCACCCCATAAGTGTCCCTCCATCCCCATCAATTCATAGTGAGAACTGAACAATCTTTGAAGAGTGAAAGGAAAAGAAATCACTCATTCAAATTGAATGAGCTACTCTCCATATTCTGACATTTTTTTCTTCCTGGCTTTATTTTTGTGATATATAATTTTGTTTTGCTTATATGATGGAAATCATACTGTATACACAATTTTGATTCTTGATTTTATCAGTTAATATTCTAAAACAAACAGTTCACAGATATTACACATTTAAAGGATTTTATTTATTTTTATTTGACAGAGAGAAACACAGCTAGATAGGGAACACAAGCAGGGGGAGTGAGAAAGGGAGAAGCAGTCTTCCCGCTGAGCAGAGAGCCTGATGCAGGGACTCGATCCCAGGACTCCAGGATCATGACCTGAGCTGAAGTCAGTCATTTAACCAACTGAGCCACCCAGGTGCCCCTAGATGTTACACATTTAAAATTGTATGCCATTTTCTCTAAGTTTGAAAATCACAGTGAACTTGGCTTTATAAAAAGAATTTTGGCATCTGATCCTATTTTTGCCATCATTTTTTTTTTTTTACATAACAAGAGATTATTTTGGGTGCCTGGGTGGCTCAGTCAGTTAAGTGTCTGCCTTCGGCTCTGGTGGTGATCCCAGGGTCCTGGGATCGAGCCCTGCATCGGGCTCCTTGCTCAGTGGGGAGTCTGCTTCTTCCTCTACCTGCTGCTCCCCTGCTTGTGCTCTCTCTTTGTCTCTATGACAAATAAATAAATAATTTTTTTTTAAAAGATTTTATTTATTTGACAGAGAGAAACACAGCGAGAGAGGGAACACAAGCAGGGGGAGTGAGAGAGGGAGAAGCAGGCTTCCAGCCGAACAGGAAGCCCGATGTGGGGCTTGATCCAGGGTCTCCGGGATCATGACCCGAGCCGAAGCCAGTCGCTTAACCAACTGAGCCACCCAGGCGTCCCATAAATCAATAATCTTAAAAAAACACACAAAAAACAAGAGATTATTTCTTCACTGAAGGAATGAAATAGTTTAAGAAAGACATTCTGATTTTTCCTAAACTGATAAACCGTTATATCTTTGTCAATTTTCTTTTTCCTTTTGGTCATATATCTGTTTAGGTTTTTTAATTTCATTCCTGGATATTGGTATTTATGGATTTTTTAAAAATATAGTTGACACACAATGTTACATTGGTTTCAGGTGTACAACTCAGTGATTTGACAAGTTTATCCATTATGGCATTTAATAGTTTTTAGTAGGACATATAATTCATTCCCCTTTTCAAATTAAATATATAGTAATGTAGTATTCGTATGGTTAACATCTTTGATATTGGTTATTTACCCTTTCTCATTTTTAAATGGTTCATTTATTACTTATGAAGGTATTTTTGGCTACTTTTCACTTTTTCCTTTCCAACCAACAATTCATTTATTATATTAGGCTTTTCAAAGATGTAGTCATGATATTTATAAGTTCTATTGTTTTGTATACTTGTATAAATTTCTTTCCTCTAAGATCTCTATTTCCTTTCTTTAGTTTTTCTTGACACGTTTATTCTTTTTTCTTTAAAAATTCAAAATGAATTCACACATTTTTCATATTTTCTAAAAATACTGATCTCAAGTGCTATACTCTCATCTAGTCATGAGTCCCATAAAGGAATGTAGCAAATGGACTTTAGTTGACTCTTCTGTCCTTATAACCTTGATTAACTCCTAAACAAGTTATATGGGATTGTCTTGTATTTTTCTTTTTTTTCCCCCTTGAGATTCTTTTGGGTGAATTCTTCAGAAAGTGACTGGTGACGGTTCAGTGTTCAAGATAAATCCAGGGCACATACCTCGGGTGAAGCCCTGCACACCTGCGGGGGGTGCCACTCACCATCTACCACTTTTGGCAGGAGGGAAGCTTCAGAAAGCACACCGTTGGACTTGTGGTGCGTATAATCTGCAGGAAGGTGTTTAGGAACCTAATGGACAGGCTTGAGGTTTTTGTGTCAGGAATTCCAGTCCCAGAATTTCATCTTGAGAAAAAGTTGTACAGAAGAGAAAGAAATGTGCTAACGCTTATCCGTGGTGGGTGAAAAATTAGGAAGATTTATCATATGTCAGTCTTTAGTATCCACGATTAGAAATGATCATACATTTCCTAGATTCAGATATCATGTGTCTCAACTACATGAGCTAGTACCCATTTATTACTAATGGTAATTATGAAAAAAAGGCAAGCACTATCTGAACTGCATTATTTTTATTTATTTATTCATTTATTTTACTTTTTATTTGTTTGTTTCAGAAAAAGAGAGAGAGCATGACTGAGCTTTGGGGGGAAAGAAAAGGAGGGGGGAGAGAGAGAATCTCAAGCAGGCTCAAGACCAGTGTGAAGCCTGACTTGGGGCTCCCCCCCAAGACCCTGACATTATGACCCGAGCCAAGATCAAGAGTCAGATGCTCTACCGGCTGAGCCACCCAGGCACCCACTGAACTATATTGTTAAAGTAAGAATTATAAATTATTATATTTATTCTGATTGTAACTTTTAATATCGATATCCTTTCACATGGAACTAACTAGGACACATTAGAAAATAAAAATAATCATGGATTTTTTTTTGGTATTCCCAAAGGTTATAGTGACCCACAATTTTTTTTAATGCAAAGGAGAAAAAAAAAAAAAAAGAGCTATGACTCCTAGAAAATTAACATTTGGTGCTTTTAAGAGTCAGGGCATTATTCTTTTGACTACAATGTGCTTTTTTAAAAGAGCCTTTCAAGAATAATGAGTGCTCCAGCCTGGTGGTCCCTTCCTGAGTCTTACTGTGGAGTAAGTGGTTTTGTCCTTTGTCACAAGGTGTCCTGGCCTCTTCCTGTCGCTTTGCATTTTGTACCCCTGTTTATGTTCCAAGGATACAAAGCTTCCCCAAGCAATTAATGACAGTCAGCAAGCAGTCTTCTGTCTCTTCCCAGCCGTGATAATCCGCGAGAAGACTGGTGTCCATACTGGGAAGTAGAAATTGGGAGCAGGTGTTTCCCCGTCACCCTGACAGCACCTCACCGAGCTGGCTTCTCTTTCTAAAGCACAGCAGGAAAATTGCTCGGTTGTCAATCGACACACGAGGACATGCCATTTTTTAAGAATTTCCCTCAAATGCTTGCCTAATTTATGATGAAACCAGTGGTAGCCCTTGACCGTAGTTCGAGCATTTAAACAATGTAATCAGGTTGTTCGGCTTCACATAGATGTTCTTTGAATTCAGTCATGTTTTATTTCAAGAATCTAGGTTATGCATAATATAGCATGTGCTGTATATGGCTTCAGGGAATTATGAAACAGATTTTCCCAATAAGATCTGGGTACATTCTCATTTCTCATCCCAGGACCAGTACCCCTGTTAATGTTTGTACCCTGAAAAGAGAGAACATACTATGTAGAGACAGATAAGATTTTTTTTTTAAAGTGTTTAACTCTCTGCTTCAGTGTAGATGTAGGTGATAGTTAAACCAGGACATATCTGAAAAATAAATATAAACATTTGATTCCAGGCTGATTGACCTCCAAAAAACAAATACACCATAAAGGATAAATGATGAACGCAATGTCTTGACTTCAGTAAAATCTCAAACCCCTGTTAGTTGGAACTGATCGGGTACACTTTAGATGTTGGTTTCAAGTGAACTCAGAAAATAATCACTTGAAGAAATAATAAGTTTTCCAATTTAAAATTTGATGTAGT
Organism: Spilogale gracilis; assembly: GCA_004023965.1. Classification (NCBI taxonomy): domain Eukaryota; kingdom Metazoa; phylum Chordata; class Mammalia; order Carnivora; family Mephitidae; genus Spilogale; species Spilogale gracilis. Next base: position 187,354 of record PITA01000573.1, read on the forward strand.
TGGTTGCCTCAGGTTACCTCTGAGTTTTCTCTCTTCTATGGTTTTCACCAATTTTATACTTAATATCTGTCACTAAAGTGGAAAGATTTGGCCAGAAATGATTTAGAGATTTGACACTGCTTTAATGACAAGAAGCATATCTTAAATCCATGTTAATGTTTTTAGAAGTCTCTTGAAGGTTTGGACATTTTTTTTTCCCTTTCATTCCCACTGCCCTAAATCCAGTTGTCATGGCTTGACCCCACTAGGGCTCAAGATGTCCTAGAACCAGGATGAACAGGTGAAGGCAGATTTCTCATAGGAGGTCTTAACATCTGAATCAAAAAAGGCAGTTTTCAAGAGCAGAAGAGCATGAGCACGTTGGTCAGAGCCAGGTCGATGAGCACCTTGGACTCCTCAATGTGAAAAAGCAGTGTCTGGAAGGTTCAATGTCTATTTCCTACCAAGATGCAAAAGACAGGGAAACTCGGATACAGGGGTGGGGTTTGGTTGCTGAATGGACAAAGAATGTCAAATATGTACTATATGTACCTATTATAACATGGCCTTTTGTTAGATACTTCATGTATATTTTGTTAAGGATTCTTGTAAGCAACTCATTACGACAGGGATTATTCATTTTATTATTACCGACGTATAGAGGAGAAAATGAATGTTTAGGGAGAATGAAAACCTAGGTCTATCAGATAACAGAATAGGTATTAAAAGAAAAAGGACTCCTGAAAAATGAGAACTCTTCCTTGCAGTTGATCTAGGGGACTAGCAAATCCATTCAGAGCCCAGTTCATAGCCAAAAGTTTATAAGATATAATTTTATGGATGGAGAGTCAAGAGAATATGTTCTGCAGTAACAGATTTATTTCTCCTCCAATATTTTTAATTGATGAATTATGTAAATGGAAATTATGGGGATCAAAGCGATTCTGAAGATTGATTTAAGTGATTTATAGCAGATTAATGTTCTGGAAAAATATGCTTGGCAAGGAAATTGGCCCAGGCTTCTCATGTGATGGAGACCCAAATTACCCCTTTTCTTGGCGAATATATTTGTTGCAGAATGTCACATTTCTGTACCAAGCAGCTGGGACACTACACATGCTGTTAGGTAATGTCAACACCACTGACTTTATTGCAAAGCTATGTTGGAGTGGTCAGCGCAGGAAAATCGGGGCCAAAAGTGGGGCACAGGATAAGATGCCAAGTTCAAGGCAGGTGAGTTCACCTTTGGTAGGGGTTAACTGATATGCCCTTCCATTTCATGTTGGATGTATCACCTTCAGCAATCAGTGACCAGTAAGCCCATTAGTTCTTCCTTGCATGGGGTCATGATGTAAAAGGGAGAATCCTAGAAGCTCCGAGTCTGAGAGACTCTCAAGAGCACTTCCCTGATATATAAGGAATTGTGGCAATTACTCTGCCTGCAAGACTTGGACTGAGAGTTTCCATGTAGGAGGAAGGTGTTTCTACATGATGTTTTCTTACCCAAAGTGGGACAAGAGATAGAAAGAAGGGGGTATGTCCTCACTTTATGGTACAGGAAATGAGGTGCTTCTGTGAGATCTCCACCTTCTTTCCACAAGCACACCCCCTTGCACGTGATGCCTTTAAGGGTACCCTATCACATTCAAGACTTCCTCTTATACTCACTGAGCCTGATCCCATATTCTTGAGTTTGCATTCCTCTGGAAGCAAAGCCTAAGGCCTGGATTTGAGTATAGTTTATCTAAGAAGTGACCTCAAGGGATAAAGGAAAACCAATAAAGGGTATATAAATTCCAGATTATCTCAGCGGGTCCCTGAGGCCCAATCCCATGGTGGAAGCCCTAGCGAATTAGAATATAGGACTTATTATTTGATTGGGGCTACTATAACAAAAGACCACAGATGATGAGTGGCTTAAACTACAGAGTTTATTTTTCATAATTCTGGAGGCTGTAAATTCTAAGATCAATTTACAGCGTTGGCAAATTGCATTTCTGCTAAGGACTCTCTTTCCAGCTTGGAGATGGTGGTCTTGTCACTACATTCTTATACGACATTTCCTTGATGCATGCCCAGAGAGAGAGAGAGAGAGAGAGAGAGAGAGAGAGAGGGCGAGAGCGAGCCTACATCTCTGGTGTCCCTTATTATAAGGACACTCATTCCATTGGATCTCCAAATAGCCACACCAGGGGTTAGGACTTCAATACAGGAATTTGGGGCAGGGATGCCAAGATTCAGTCCAAACAAAGGGACATTATTAGCGCAGTATATTTCTATTATCCCCGTCCCTTGTTAGGTGGGGTGCCCACATGTGGCACACTCGATGTGGGAAGCAGTGGAACTTTCACCAGGTGAACTCCAGAGTGGGCTGAGGAGACCCAGGCTCAGTAACCAGTGCCAGGGCCTGGACCCCTCAGACACAGCCTTGGGCAATCATGCTTGAATCCTCCCAGTATTTCAGGAATGGCTGCCTCTGGTTGCCCAGCACAGGGCTGTAAGCTCCCCAGCGATGCATCAAGGGCAGAGGGAAACCAGGGAAACCCTAAAGGTAATGAGTCTTTCTATCGTCGAAGATGAAATGTGTCCCTCCCCTCCATTGTGAGGACCTTTTAAGAGTTAATGGATTGGAGGGACAGCCCGCAAAACATGTTTTCCAGCTGCCATTCAGCATCATTTTGTCTCCAAGTGCTTGTGAAGAGACTACTGTGGACTTCTTTCTCTTCTTTTTTTCAGGATAAAAATATATTTGTTAGGTGAACTTCTTAACCAGCGATCAGGACACATAATTATACATTCTCGTCTTAAAGACGCATGGGAAAGATGGCCTCAGAGCCCTCCTCCCACCACTCGTATTAGTGAGCTTAGCAGTCTGGAAGTTCTTCCTTTTACAAGCTGGCTTATATGTGTGATTGCAATTTTTATTTATGTTGTCCAAGTATCTTCCTCCCTGGAACCAAGAACGGCAGAGCCTAATTTTTATTACAAAAGCTGCAGAAGAGGGAAAGGCGATGCATATTTATTTAGCACCTTAGGGTAATCAAAACAGCTAAATTTTTATGCTGTTGACCAAGCTTCAGACATGTTCAGAGAGCTTACATATTTAAACCTCATGAAAAATTGTGAAAACTCGAGGCAGTAGGTATTATTATTCTGTATCTTACACATAAAGGGACTGAGGCACAGAGAGGTTGAGTAGCTTTCCCAGAGTCACACAGTTGTATATGGTAGAGCCTGGTGTAACCCAAATAGGCTGGTTCCCTGGGCCGTGTCTTAACCACTAGGGTGTCTTTCCTCTTCATGTGCAAGTGAGTGGTCAGGGAACTCTTCAAGGATATGTAGACAAAAATGGTAGGATGACCAGTTCTACTCCTTTTTAAGCTCTTTCCACTCTGCCCTCCAAACCAATAAATAGGTACCTCCATAGATGATAAAAATGTTTACTTCTTTCATCTTTATAGCATATTTTTTGACAGATTTTCATTGGATGCTGTTTGATGGGAAAACTCTATAGTCCATTTTTATGCATTTTTATGTATCTAGATTTACTTTACAAAGAATTCAACGTGGTTAGTTTTCAGTATATTTTATTTCACAACTTAGATTTTTGGATTTGCTAAGCCTAGTCACACAGAGAGAAGGAGGTGGTAGATTACTAAAACTAGCTTATAGGAGGTAAATTTAGGCCAAATAAATATAAAGATGATATGGAGCTTGTTATCCCAAGATGGTAAAGATGTAAATAGGTTTGAGGATGGCTGAGATAAATTTGTAAATGACAGCCCTCAAAGATGTTATTAAAGAAAATTGGTACGTAGGAGAAATACATTCCTCTCCTATTTATGGGATTCTATGTAATTTGTACATTTTCTCAGCTCATCATTGCTGGAATGGCTCTTCTTTGTCTCATACCAATTTCTTAAAAAAAGGGGACTCTTTTGGCCTCCTGGTTTTATTGTGGTCACTGGGGGGCTCCGTGCACTGCCAGGGAAGTCCCTCCCTTACACAGTGTGCTTTGAGGCTCTCAATCAAACATTCTGATTCTACAGTGAATCCTTAGAGATCAAGTGGATATTTTAAAATATTATTTCCTGCTGCAATCTCAGTGCAAGAAGGAATAGCACGATATCACATTGGCGCACCTTTATTTACCATTCAGACAAAATAGGCTAAACCTACATATCGAGGGATTATCTGAGGATTATAAAGAATCTTGGAGGTCACGGAGTCCAGCGGAGTTCCGTCTTTTTATTTTACTGATGAAGGTACTGTGGACAGCCTTCTGTTACCTATTGGTGTGTAACAAAGTGCCTCCAAATTTAGCGGCTTAAAATAGCAGTTTTGTGACAGTCCATAACGTTGGAGTCATGCATTTGGGCAGGGGTCAGCTGGGTGGTCCTTCCGCGCCATGTGGTGACTCTGGCTGGAACTGCTAGGTGAAATTCCTCTGGTGGAGGATCCTTCCCTTTCCCGGGACTTCAAACCAGACCATGCACATTGAGCCACAGAGCATCTCCTCCAAGAGGAGTGGATCACTTAAAGAATGCCAAAATCCTCCATAAACATGTTCACCAATGACCAGGCTGTGTCATTCATGGGGTATGAGACAAAAAAGTGACAAGGGACATTTTCTTGCCTTCAGTTCTTCGTTCTAGCAGGTCTTGCTTCAAGCTCTTCTAAAGCCTACCGGTAAGCCTCTGTTAGCTGTTAGCTGTTTTCTTTTATTATTATTTTCCCACACAGACTTTGTAGGCTCACCTTCTCTCCTCCCTGGTGGATGACCGACCTAACTTGCTGGGGACCCAAGAGCATCCGTCTTGCTCAGTGTGTGGTCACGTGAGAAGGGAGTAAGGGACTTGGGGGTGAGGGAGCCGCTGCTCTGCCATTCCAGCTAGCAGTTCTGATGAGTGTGGCTCCCAATATCACAGCTTCTGTTCTCTGCTAGGCAGTGGAAAGGAGTTCCATGTGTTGCAGAAATGCAACTGCCCAGTGTATCTGGCCGTTCTCTGGAAGGCACCTGATACGAATCTGGGACTGGATGCCACTCAGTCCTTCTCAGCATCTCCTGCTCACTTCCTTTCACAGGTAAAATGTGTCAGGCACATACCACTAGAAATTAATTTCCAGGGCAGTCACCACAGAAAGCATCTCAGTAAGCAACTGCTTTTTCCCTTAGTTCCACGTGGCTATGAACTTGACTTTCAATTTACTTTCCCATATCCACCTTTTTATCCCAGAAGGACAGAGAGCCAAGAAGAAGCATCTGTAGGGATCAGCTGTGCAACAGATGTCTATTCACTTGGAACCATCTGTTTACATTTTAGATTAAAAAATTGAAATAGAGGGGCACCTGGGTGGCTCAGTTGGTTAAGCGACTGCCTTCGGCTCAGGTCATGATCCTGGAGTCCCGGGATCAAGCCCCGCATCGGGCTCCCTGCTTGGCGGGAAGCCTGCTTCTCCCTCTCTCACTCCCCCTGCTTGTGTTCCCTCTCTGGCTGTGTTTCTCTCTGTCAAATAAATAAATAAAATCTTAAAAAAAAATTGAAATGGGAGGGTTACTGAGGATAGCAGAAAGGGAGTGTGTAGACTTTAGCATGAGACTCACCTGAGTTCAAATACTAGCTCTGAAACTTACTTACCATGTGAGCTTCAGTATTTAAAAATAATAGCTGAACCTCAATTTTCTCATCTGACAAATGGGCATCACAGCACCCGTGTCCATATGGGAATATTAGAGACTGCAGGAGATGATGGACATGCACAAGTTCAGTAAAGGCTAAGGCACTTTGCACAAGGAACAGCTCGGTGAGAGATGAAGACATGTAGAAACTTAAGGGGAGGGGTGCCCGCGTGGCTCAGTCAAGCGTCTGCCTTCGGCTCAGGTCAGGATCCTGGAGTTCCGGGTTCGAGCCCCACATTGGGCTCCCTGCTCAGTGGGAAGCCTGCCTCTCCCTCTCTGACTCCTCCTGCTCCTGTTCCCTCTCTAGCTGTGTTTCTCTCTGTCACATAAATAAAAACTTGAAAAAAAAAAAGAAACCTAAGGGGACATATTTGTATTTTTTAAGATTTCTTTATTTATTTGCTAGAGAGAGTGAGCAGGGTAGGAGCAAGAGGGAGAAGCAGAGGATCCATGGAGCTCAATCTCAGGAGCCTGAGATCATAACCTAGGCCAAACCAAGAGTGGGACACTTAAACTAACTGAGCCACTCAGGTGCCCCAAGGGGACATATTTTTATTAATACAGGTCTAGAAATTTGAGATCATTTTATATACACACACACACACACATATACACACATATTTGGCATTCCACATTTTAGATGCTGTGCTAGGCTCTGTGGAGACCACATGACAAGCCTAGTTCCAAGTCCTCGAGTAGTGGGGAAGGGAGAGTGGCATGGAGGTCAGGACAACCACAAGACAAGAAGCTAATGACTTTGGGTGGGGTGTGTGTGCAAAATTTCTGAGGGAGACCAGAATTACAGTGGCAGGTGGAGATGAACAGGTAAGTTGCAAGAATGACACAACACAACTCACCTTGAACTCTATGGGAGTTTTCATTTGACTTTGAATTCTGAATTCTCCATCACAGGAAATCAATGCTGTGGAAGAATTATCCAAAAAATGACAAAAAGAAGTAAAATTCCCAGAAATTCAGGAGCCAGGAGTAACTGAGATAAAGTTACTTTGTTTGACAGTTCAGGGACATTTTAGGGAAATCTGAAACACACACAATATGCTTTTAAAGTAATCTTTAATGATTATATAATTAAATGATTATATAAATTATATGTAATTATATAATTTAGGAACATGCAAATATATATATATATACATATATATACATACTTTTTTCCCGTTTTAAAATTTTGAAATCATTTAAGTCTTAGAGAAAAGTCAGAAAAATAGCATTTAGAATTCTTGTATGACCTGCACCCTGGTTCTTCAAGTGTTAACTCGAAGACCTTCGCTTTAGTCTCTGTCTCCCCTTCAACACCTTTCTCCCTTTATCCTTTGCTTCTGAACTAGGTTGATGATAGTAGAAAGCATTATATACCTTTATCTCTCAATACTTCAGCATGTATTTCCAAAACAAAAGGGTATTCTCTAACACAACCATAGGACGATGATCAAAATCAGAAAGTTAACTTTGATACTCTAATATTAATTATCTCCAGATACTAAAACTTCATCCTTTGTCCCACTAATGTGCTCCACAAGAGAAGACAAACTCTTCTGGACCCGGGTGTAACTCGGCATCACATACTATGTTTACAAGCCCTGACTTACATGTCCTTGGCCTTCTTTAACCCAAAACTGTTCCTAGTCCTTTCCTTGTCTTTTGTGATTGGTATTTTTAAAAAAGATTTATTTACTTATTTGACAGAGAGAGAGAGAGAGAGAGAGAGAGAGAGAGATCACAAATAGGCAGAGAGACAGGCAGAGAGAGAAGGGGAAACAGGCTCCCCACCGAGCCAAGAGCCTGCTGTGGGGCTTGATCTCAGGACCCTAAGATCATGACCTGAGCTGAAGGCAGATGCTTAACCCACTGAGCCACACAGGTGCCCCTTGACTTTTTTTTTTTTTCTTAACACACTTTCTTTTTTAGAGCAGTTTCAGGTTCCTGGCAAAATTGAGAGGAAGGTAGAGAGCTTTCCCGTATGCTTTCTGCACCTATATATGCCCCAGCTCTTCATGATCAACATCCTCTGACCAGAGTGAAACCTTTGCAACAGCTAATGAACCTACATTCACACATCATTATCTTCCAGAGCCCATAGTGTATTAGGAGTCACTCCTCGTGTTGGGCAGCCTGTGAGTTCGGACAAATGGATAATGGCATATGTCTACCATTATACATGCAGGCTAGTTTCACTGCCCTCAAATGCCCATGTGATCCCCCTCCTCATCTCTTCACTGTCTCCCCCATGCCCAAATTTGGCAGCCACTGATCTTTCTACTGTCTCCATAGTTTGGCTTTTTCCACGATGCAAGGTAATTGGACATATTCAATATGTAGGCTTTCCCAACTGGCTTCTTTAACTTATTACTATGCACCTAAGTTTACACTATGTCTTTTCAGGCTTTAATAGCTCATTTCTTTTTTAGATCTGAATACTATTCCATTGTCTGACATATCACAGTTTACACACTTACTGAGGGAGATCCGGCTTGCTTCCAAATTCTGGTACTTCTAAATAAAGCTGGTATAAACATGTGCAGATTTTTGTATGGGTATGTTTCCCACTCCTTTGGGTAAATGTGAAAGAGTGCAATTGTTGAATCACATGTTAATATGTTAAGTTTTGTAGAAACTGCTGAAGCATCTTCCAAAGTGGTCCCACCAGTATGCATCCCCCTCAGCGATGAATGAAAACTCCCATTGTGTTAGCCCAGTGTTGCTTTGATTTCCATTTCCGTGGTGACTTACCGCTGTGGAACATCTTTCATCTGCACATTTGCCCTCCGTATATTTCCCTTCACGAATGCTTGGTATTTTGGAAGAGTACATACAACAAACCTTTGTAGAATGTTCCTCAATTTGGCTTTTTTTGGATGTTTCCTTGTGTTTAGATGCATGGTGTACATTTTTGTCAGGAATACACAGAAATGTTTGTTGCTCTTCGTACATCATATCAGTAAGTACACAGTGATGAGTTTTCTCATTAGTGATAAAATTAACTTTGACCACTAGGTTAAGGTAACACCTGCCAAGTTTCTCCCCTGAAAAATTACTTTTTCCCTTTGTAATTAAAAGGTAACTTATAAGGAGATACATAGAAAATATGTACATATGTGTCGTTTCTCATCACATTTTCCCCCACTGGTTTTGGCATCCTTGGTGATTCTTATATGACACAATTATTACTAGGGTTGCTGCCAAATAGCAATATTATAATGTCTTAATTCTGCCATTGCTACATTTTATTAGAATTTTTCTGGAAGGGAGAGCTTTCCTTCTGCAACATTAACTTATTTATTCACTGACATGTTTGCCGTAGTGAAAACTGATCGGGTTCCTAGTTTATTCTTTGGGTTACTACGCTTATTTATTTTGTTGTTCAAATTATTCCATATTTGATTAGTGGAAGCACCTTCATGTTAGCTTCTGTGTCCCTTTAATAAGATCTGCATTTTGTAATGGATTTGCCCCAGCCCTGGAATCAACCTTTTCATCATGGAGCCCTAGTTCCCTTTATTGGAAAACAGTGTTTTGGTTAACTCTAAAGGATGGTTTAATCTTTTCTCTTTTTTGGGCTGTAATTGATCGTCTATTATATTTAGGACACTGAGTGTGTTCCCTGGAAACCAAAGATGTGATTCTTTACCCCAACGAGACTCTATACTAAAGGAGAGATAAGCCAAACACACAAATCTCCATATAAGAAAAAGTGATACCTTACAAAGAGGTTCAACTGTGAGATGAGGTAGGATGCAGAAAAGGAGACAACCCCTTCAGGCTAAGAAGGTTTAGAAAAGTTCCTCAGGTAGTCTTTGAGCTCTCTGGGAGGACTTGAATAAGGAGTAAATGGGGAAGAGATGGCAAAGATGATTAAGAAGGGACAAATTGCTTGTTATTGAGAGAACAGGTACACATTTGCTGAATTTATGTACAATTACGTTAAAGTTATACATCTTTTAAGATTTGGAAGATATGCACTGGCCTCCTCTATTTTAGACTAATTTCTGATATCCCAAAGTATGTGCAGAGATTTATCTTGCACAGAGTGTCAAGAAAGTGGGGGTCACCCTGGGCCTGGTCCAAAGCAAAGCTGGCTCTGATCAGTATTTAGCATCAGACAGGCCCAGAGGACCTGGTCACACCTCACTCCAGTCCCTCTTGGCTCCTTCAGGAGGCTCTGGTAGCTTCTGAACACAGATCTGTCCACAGATGCTGCCAGGCTTCTCCTGGATGCATCGTCCCCTTGGGGTCTCCACTTTTCCACTGAGCCTGAGGTCCTGGATCATGGGTCAGTGGCAAAAAATAAAGGAATGCACAAGGAAACACATGGTAAAGTACATGAAGTTTTCAAGTCTGTGTCTCCTGCCATATTTGTGCCAAAAAATTATCCCTTGTTTATCTGAAATTCAAATTTAACTGGGCATCTTGCATTTTATCAGTCACCCACAATCTTGGGGAGCGGAATCAGTACCGACCTCCTGACCTCTGACACCTCCCTCCTAGCACCCAGGGGAGCCAGCAACCCCTCAGAAATGCCTTGCAGATAATACCCTGCTTGTTCAATAATCATGCAGTGTGAGGTTGGTGGGTAAATTGGATATTGTGGGAATTTATAATCAGATGGCTTATATAAACACCATGAGATAAATTACCCATATTAGTTTTTATTTAAACTATAATTGAATATGTGAATAGAAAATTAGTGTAATGTATTGATACCATCTGGTGCTCCAATTTTGTACCAGTTTTTTCATTTGTCTTCATTTAAATAAGATTGAATTTTTTTCCCTAAACATTATTTTATTTCATTAATTACTCTGTTTTCACTTAGATACCGTTGTGTTGGCCATGATCTAAGTGCATTTAATAATTTGTAGACGACAGAACAGGTGTGATATATTCAATAAAGTCAATGTTTTTCCTAGTTATACAGATGCTAAGACTCAGTAGTTCCCCTCTTCCCAAGATTGAGTAATTTCCAATATAACATGGCATTTCCCAGAAATGTATTTAAATAGATTTATGTTCATTCACTCATTATTCTTTCTGTACCTCCTTGTTAACTGCCTACTATGTGTCAGGGATTAACTGGGAACTTAAGACAGAATGAAATCTAAGATACAGTCCTAGCACTTACAGCATCTCAGTCTGGTGAGAGCTTCAGACCCATACACAGATAATGGTAGTGTGTTTCAATAAGGCTCAATTACAGTGCTCCGGGGACTCAGAGGAAAGAGTTCCAGTTATGAAGAAAGAATAGAAGTGGGTAAAGAAATATGCAAAGGAGAGGCAGCAGGAGAAATGAGCAAAGAGGCAGCAGGGAAAGGCATTTAACACAATCCCATTTTCTAGCTCAATTGTTTAGCTAAGAGTACTTTAGACTGATATGGGACTTTGTAGTTTAGAAGCACATTCACAGAGTTACACAAACATGCACATGTGGTAGGAAGAGTAGTGTGAGGTTGTTTTTAAGGGAAAAGAAGCCAAGAGGAGCAGAGGGAAAAGACAGGTGGGATTTTGATTTGGGGAACTCACCAAGGAGAGCAGGGAAGTGGGACACGGCCAATCTAACTGGTTGAAGGTCTCCATTTACTAGGGTGGGATTTTCCTTTGTGTTTATATTTGCTAAGTTTTATGCCTTAAACTTATGTTGCTCTTGTGTCATTTTTTTAAGTTGTTTTTTTTTTTAAAGATTTTATTTATTTGACAGAGAGAAACACACCCAGAATGGGAACACAAGCAGGGGGAGTGAGAGAGGGAGAAGCAGGCTTCCCGCCGAGCATGATCCCGGGTCTCCGGGATCATGACCTGAGCTGAAGGCAGTTACTTAAGCAACTGAGCCACCCAGGCGCCCCTCTTGTGTCATTTTTAAAAGGCATTTTCTTTAATCAACATCACTCATTATCAGTGAAACACAAATCAAAACCACAATGAAATACCACCTCACACTTGTCAGAATGGCTAAAATCAAAAAGACAAGAAACAACAGATGTTGGTGAGGATGTAAGGAAAAAGGAACCCTCATGCACTGTTGGTGGGAATGCAGACTGGTGCAGCCACTATGGAAAACAGTATAGAGGTTCCTCCAAAAATTAAAAAATAAAATTACCATATGATCCAGTAATTCCACTACTGCATGTTTACCCAAAGGGGGGGAAAACTAATTTAAAAAGTTATATGTATCCCTAAGTTTACTGCAGTATTATTTACAATAGCCAAGATATGGATGCAACCCAAGTGTCCATCCATAGATGAATGGTGTGTGTGTGTGTGTGTGTGTGTGTGTGTGTGTGTGTGTTTATACAGTGGGATATTACTCAGCCATAAAAAATGAGAGCTCACCATTTGCAGCAACATGGATGGATGTAGAGGGTATCATGCTAATTGAAGTCAATCAGTCAGAGGAAGGCAAATACCATATGATTTCATTCATCTGTGGAATTTAAGAAACAAAATAAATGAAAAAGGAACAAAGAGACAAACTAAAAACCAAACTCTTAAATAAAGAGAACTTATAGTTACCAGAGGTGATTAGGAATGTTTGCCTAGTGTAATGACTCAAACCTTTCTTTCTGAAGGAAGTGAGCCCTTCATGGTCTTACTCATTAGTATGGTGGGAATGGCTGAAATAGGAGACACTCAGGGGAAGCGTCTGTGTTCTATTTATAACTCTTACTATTCTACTGCTTAAATCAACACTATTTCCCCTTGGTGGAATTAAGGTTCCCAGTCAACAATCCAGTGCCCCTCTTGGCTAATTAATGAATGGCTTGGGGAGCTAAAGATTGCAAAGCAAAATTTTTGCTTGTGAATCATTAGATTTAAATATGTGACATGTCCCCCAGTTCTAGACCTTAGGATGGACCCTTGTGATACGATCATGTGATTCATGAAATAGTATATTAGCAATTTGTTCTAAGCATATCCTTTATTCTGCAAGGTTGCATCCTTTCCAAGGAAGGTATCATTCCTTAGTAGACTAGGACCAGCGTCTTGTCTCTCACGCGCACACACACACACACACACACACACACACACACACACTATAATAGACAACGACATGTACAAGTAACTAGTGGAAGTGTGACTAACAGACAAAATAAATTAAAGTTCCAAATGCATCTCTTTCACTGAGAAGGAGTTGATATCTCTCCGTGATGGAAGAGGCTTAGGGAATTAACCAGCCATCAGGTACCAAGATAGTCCTCCAAGATACCACATGAAAGGTTTGCAGTTAGTTGCTTTTGGAAGTTGGCCACTTAGCAACGGGATAGCCAGATAAGCCTTAGCAAAGAGAGATCCATGTTGTTAGGTTGTTAGGTACCTGTGTGGCCCCGATTCCTGCCACAATCTGCCTGCCCATTGGGTAGGTGGTGGGAGACCTTGCAAAGGAGGCTGGTGGATATTCCCAGACTGACTCAGTTTTTCCCTCCTGATTAGTAAGAAGTTACTGTGTGGTAGAAGGTGTTTTGTTGGGCTTACATACAAGATACCAATAGTTTTGCCTTCTGGGGCCATTCCAAAAGGTCCACATTCCTCTTTCCTAAAAGTCCTTGTCATGAGTGCTCTAGTACTGCTCCTTCCAAGTCCCTGACCACCTGGGCAAACCGTTAGCCACTGCCCATGAATAAGTATAGATACAGGAGTCAGGCTCACTCCTCTTACAAATACAATGGCCGAGAAGATGGGCTGTTAAATTTTGTTTGCTGAGCCAGTTTTTCTTCTTTTTTCTCTTTCAGGACCATTCCTGAGTAAGCCGTAGCACTGCATCAATTAAATTTGGCGATCGCCAGGATATCGCACAGAGCCATCCAAAACCCAGGCTTAATTTTTTCCTCTTTAGTCAACTGGCACAGGGAACAATTTATGAAGACACAGGTGCAGGCTGAGCGAAAGGCCAACCATATGCTGGTATGCGTTCCTCCTTCATCGCTCAGAGCACCTGGCCTTCTCAAAGAAAGGCTGCGTATGATTCCTAATTGATACGAGCATCCGTGTGTAGTTTTATATTCATGTATGTATATAACTCTTGTATGGATGCCTGTATTATCCAGAATCTTTTTTTTAAGATTTTATTTATAAATCTTAGAAAAAGAGAGACAGACAAGCATGAGCAAGGGGGGAGGGTAAAGAGAGAGAGAGAAGCAAACTCCCTGCTAAGCAGGGAGCCCAATGCAGGACTGGATTCCAGGATGCTGGGATCATGACCTCAGCTAAAGGCAGACGCTTAACCGACTGAGCCACCCAGGCACCCCAGTATTATCCAAAATCTTATAAACTTTTGGAGGGCTAACACCCTTTCTATCATTACCAACCACAATCTTCAGCCTCCAGCACAATGCCTGGTTACAGCAGTATGGTTGTTCTATTTGACAAATAAAAATACAGGACACCCACTTAAATTTGAATTACAGGCAAACAATAAATTATTTTTAGTATGACTACAAGCCATGGCTATTTGGGACCTCTTTATACTGAAATTCAGATCTAACTGGCTATCTTATATTATATCTGGCAGCCTGTATATGGCCCCCTTTACTCCAATGGAAAGTTGTTCTAATGGAGCCAGAGAACATAACATGTAAAAGTACAAAGATGGGGACGTTAGGGAAGAGTTCCTTCTAAGCCAGTGTTTTCTTCTTTGTGTAGCCTAGTTGTGGGCAGAGGAGTCAGGAGGGAGTCCAAGAGTTGAGTCTGACCTGGTTGAATCCTGGGCACAGAGGAACAGAAGAATTCCTAGGTAGATCAGGGATCCAAGAATGGAGGAAAGTCTCGTCTTGCTCTCTGTCTAAATCCCTGGCTTGCTGAACTCATCAGCTCTTGTTAAGGAACAAATAGCTGTAGACCCTTTCGGCATGTGGCCCTGGGCATCTATTTTTGCTCATAGGTTTGTAGACTGGTTGTGGTGATCCTGTTTCAGGCTGTGGGCTTCCTTCACATGTCCCATTCAGGGGCCCTGGCTGGGGAATAGTGACTCATGGGGTTGGGGGGGGGTAGCAAACTCCCAGGACGATGAGAAGCACGCACTGCCCCTTCAGTCCTGGATTCAGAACTCGGACATTGTGGCTTCTATCAACAATACAAGCCAAGTTCAACATCACTGGTGAAGAGGGACCTTGTATGGGGTGAGACGTCGCTGGATAATAAGACTTTACCACCAGGATTGTCTACCTGATGAGACACTTGCATAGGGCATTGGAACGGAAGGGTCTAGGGCAGCCGCGCTGAGACCTTGAATCCTCTCCTGAATAGAAGGAGCCTAGATGATGTGGAGAGTGTGGAGCACAGTGCCTGAAATACTGTAATATTTTCAGTGCTCACAAATGTTGGCAGCATCTTCGCAGCTCTGGCAAAGGCTGTCGTTTATCCAGTTGTTAAAGACTTGCTAGGTGTTATTTTTTGGTCTCAATTCATCCTTCCAATCATCCAATAAAATAGACAGTATTCTTTCTGGTTTGTATATAAGAAGACTGAGGCGGGTAGGAGGAGCAGCCCAGGAATCCTGGAGAGAGCCGGTACAAGGCCTGGGCCCTTCCAGTGCGGTGCACTGTGGGCTGTGAGTTCCATTGTCCTCTCTTTCGGAGCTGTCCTCTGCTGTCTTCTTCCAGGGGCTGCTGAGAGGGCTTAGAAATCAGCTTCCAGGCACCGCTCTGCGAAATCCAGGAAGACAGATTTATGGGGTAAATTAAGCAGCTTTCCAAGCAGGAGTTTAGTAAAGGACTCACCATTGAGACCAGTGGGGCCCAGGAAAGGGTCTCTTCCAAGAGGTTTTGAGAATGCACAGCTTGCCTCCCTCCAGCAAGCCCCCCCAGGTGTCCTGCTGAGAAGTACTGGGGTTGTTCGCAGGCTCTGGGGACTGGCAGGCAAGAAGACAGGGCGGACGGGCTCCAGCCATGGCTTTCAAGACTGACTCCCTTCACTAACACTCTGTTTATCAGGATTCTGGCTCTGCATTCGGCTTTGTCAGCCGTTGCTGAGTCAGTAGGGGGAGTATTTAATTAAAATCACTGTGGTTCTGTGAAATGAGAGATTGGGAAGACAGCCAAGCTCTGCAGTCCTTCCCACTCGCTTGTCCCTCTCTGTGGAGCCCCAGTGCTGGACCTGGGGCTTGCGATCCTCATTCTGTCCCCTCTCCTGTGAAAGGCAAGCCCACCCTGAGCCTCAACTCTCCAGAGGGGTGCGGGGGCTTCTACAGCTGCATGTGGAGGGAGGAGACACAGCTTGCTTTCTTTGATAAGAATGTGCAGAGGCTGGTGGCCCTGATTGGGAGCACAGGTGTGACATCACCAGGTTGCATTCCGGACGGAACCTGGCTTTCACGGACTGCCATGCACTGGGGGCAGAGGTGGATGGAGAACCAAAGTACCTTCTTCTTAGGATGTGAGCTGGGAATGTGGCCCAAACACTGCCGACGAGCCTCTGGGAAGCTGGGCCTGAGCAGGTGGCCCTAGGCTAATGGGAAAGGGAACTTCTCGATTCTTGGGACCAAATCAAAAATTTGGGATTCAGCGATTGCCCAGCAAGCCCATGGCAGAGATGAGAGTGCTTGAGCACGCGTGTCCTGGAAGAGAGGAGAGAGCTGGGGGACGTGCCCAGGGGCACCCGGCCTGCTCCAGCCAACTAAGGAAGCTAACTGAGTGCGTGTACGATGGGGAAGAGACTCGAGCCACCGGGTTGTCACCAGACAAAGCACCGGACATGTGGGCTGCTGGAACTGCACCTTTGTGTGGAATATAGGGTGGAGAAGGAAGTGGGGCAGTGGGGTGGGGGGCGGGGTGCAAGGAGCTCCACGTCCTTCCCTCCACTGCTTGGCCCACCCTAAGTGCTCCAACATGAGCAAAGCCCTACCTTCAAGAAACTGACTTTCTGTTGCTTGAGATGGTTGCTTTCGCAAGCTGTGAAGACACAATATGAAAAGGTTCAACGTATATGGGGAAGCTTTCCCTCATCTCCTTTCTGTACTGGCTCCCTCCTCTTATACCCCCTTAGCTGAGAGAGTGGTGGTAAGAGGTACTCAACACTCAAGCCCCAGGCCTTTTGCACAGGACTTACGGACATAATTCTGACCCTCAAGGGTCTGACTCTCAAGAAAACAGCCAGCAGTTACCTTGAAATTTTTGTACATTTCTAATTCTTCAGAGCTTATTGTTAAACTGATTCTCGAGTCTAACCAGTTTCAGGAGGCTGTTTCCAGGAGGGTCTATCCCCAGATGTTCTTCCTTCTCTAAAATCCACTCTCCTCAGCTTGTGCAAAGTTGTTGAGCAGCAGAAATAAAAAGTAAAGAGAGATAGCTTTTGCAGGAATAAAAAGGGTCCTGTGCAAAGGTCCTGGGGCTTGAATGTTGAGTACCTCCAGCACGTTCTCAGCTCTGGGTAGATTTAGGGGGATGCTCTTCACTGGTGCTTAGACAGCATCCCGAGTCTAACTGTTCCTAACACTCATTGTAATCTACTGTTACATTGTTCTCTGTGTCCCATTTTCCCACCTGGCTATCAGCTCCCTTGGGCGTTGTTTATTTTTCCCTCTCCATGTTATCATTTCCAAATTCAATACCTGGTGAACAGTACTTGCTCCATAGCTAAGTGCTGAGGGAATGAAAGGTTGATAGAGTTAGAAGTGGGTCCAAGTGATAAGAAGCATAGAAGAGGTGGTAACTTTCTGCTGTGGTAAGGAAAATCCAGAAAGATTTCCATAGAGGAAGTGACTTTTGAGTGAGCCAGTACCTCCAATACTTACTAGCTAATTTTACAAGCCTTGATCCTTTCTTTTTTTCTTAAAAGATTTTATTTGTTTATATTAGAGAAAGAGAGAGAGAATACAAAACAGGGAGAGGCAGAGGGAGAGGGAGAAGCAGCCTTCCCACTGCACTGGGAGCCGAATGCAGGACTCGATCCCAGGACACCAGGATAATGACCTGAGCCGAAGACAGATGCTTAACCTACTGAGCCACCCAGGTGCCTCAGCCTTGATCTTTCATTTGTAAAATGGGTATTGTACATTCTGGGGGAGTTACTGCAATATGAATATAAGAATCGAGGACAGAGCCTCGTCCATAGTAGGTGTGAGGATCCATTTTAACTGTTTTTATTAAAAATGCACACATTATAAGTTATTCAATATAACACAGGTGGAGGTGAGAAGTGGTGAACATGAGGTCTGGAAAGGTGCCTTGAGACCCCTGGGAGAGGTTACCTGGCCAACCCAAGAAATGTGGCTTTCTTTCTGGAGACAGGCTCAGGGCACCAGTGTGAGGTTCTGGGCATAATCTCTCTGGTCAGTTTCAAGCTCTGGTTTGACTCTTGATAGCTGTGTGAACTGAGCAATCTATTTGCCATTTGAAGCCTCAGTTTCGTTATCTATAAAATGGGGATAAGAAAAGTGTACGGGGTTCCTAGGGCTACCCTAACAAATTATCACAAACTTGGTGCCTTAACCCAACAAATTTGTTCTCTCGCAGTTAAGGAGGCCAGAAATCTGAAATCAAATGGTTGGCAGAATCATGCTCCTCCGAGACGCTCTGGAGGAGAATCCTTCCCTGCATCTTCCAGGGGGTTCTTAGCTGTCCCTGGCTTATGGCTGCCTAACTCCGACCTCTACCTCTGTCCCTCACATGGTTTCCCCTCTGCCTTTGGGTCTTCTCTTCTCTCTGAAGATACTCGCAAGATTTAGGGCCTCCAAGGGAAAATTGGGATGACCTCATCTCAAGATCCTTCATTTGATTACATCTGTGAAGACCTTTTGTTCAAAGTCACATTCACAGAGTCTGGGAGGTAGACACATCTTTTTGGAAGAGCCATCATTGAAGCCATCACAAAGAGTGTGTGAAAATACTTGCAAAGTCTCAGTGATGTCCATGTGCTTAGGAGACCATCAGCAGTTTCGCTTGGTGGAAGAAATTTCCAACTTTTAATGTTTGTGGGCCCAGCTCCTGGGCTCCCAGAGAAGCTATACCTTAACATCTATCCAGGTCAAAATGACTTGACAAGACCTCAGAACATGGGCTTTATTTCCGCCCTGAGCTCATTGTATGTCTGCTTCATTAAAAGAAAAAAATAGCCGAGGAACAGCATTCCAAACATAAAGATAAGAAAAAACAAAACAAAACAAAAACACTAGTTCCCGTAAGAGTAAAGTCATACAGCTTTGCACATGCTAAAAACATAAGATAAAGCCTGTAGCTTTCTGGAATGTCCTTCGTCACAACAATTTATAATTCTTTATGCAAAAAAACACATTTAACCGTGCACCAAATGTTCCTTCCCCCTCTTCTTTGTGAAGATTGTATAACATGGGCAGCTGTCCTAACGTGGGCTCAAATAAAACTCTTTTCCTTTCTCTTTAAAATTTTCCAAAACTTTTGTTCATTTTGCTTTGATACATTAATGGATACAGGTCGTGGTGTGTGTTCCTCCAGGAGTCCTGCCGTCTATTCCACAGACATGGACTTTTCTAGGCATCTGTTCATAGACTATGTTGACTGATGGTGTCCATTGTCGCTTGGCCTTCTTTCCCGAACTTCACAATATTGACCTCACTTTCGAGTTATTCCTCATGGTGCGTCACTCCCTCATTTGTGTCTTCTGTCAGTCATGACAGCTTCCCCAGGCCCTCTCCCAAAATTTTTGAATGCATGTTTTTCACTGACATCAGCAGGGAGGCAGGGAAAGAAGGTGTGTTCAAGCAGACCTGCATGAATTCCAGTTCCGAACCCCTTCTGTGACTTAGTCTCCTCATCTGGAAAATGGGCACAATATCCTAACCTTGAAGAATGATTTTGAGGATCAAATTGAAATTATTTATTGTGTCATTCCAGAATCAGTCAAATTACTCTCGATCCACTTATCCAGTGTGTAGATTTTTAAATATACCATTCCAGAATGATAATCATTAGTTTTCCCAGCATTTTACTTAGTTGGAAAAAAAAAATCTTGGGATGTTCTTAGGTTAAAAGCCAATATTTTGCCCATTAAATGTTTGATTAAGATATGGACAGTGCATTTCTCTCTGCTTCTTTTATTAATCACCTCAGAGAGAAAATTCTCGTAGTTTTGTGAATTTAACTCACCCTATTTATCCCGAATGGAAATAAGTAAATTAAGTAGCAAACTGGACACTAAACCCCTGGTCAAAATCACAGCAATTGCCTCTGAACACCCTCCAGTTAGACATGTTGACATTTTGCATAACACTTAAGTGGTTCATCTCTTAATTCAAAGTCCAAATAAATACCATACTTACTGAGCTTAAAAATGCAATTTATTTCTGTTATTCAACGCTGGATAAAAACAGTGTGTGGCTAGAGCTCCTCGGGAGAAAATTAACCACTTTTGACAAGAAAAGTAGAAGTATGCCACTTTGAACACAATCTGCAATCTTTGCCTCAACAGCATTTCAGTTTTAATTCATAGTTGAGCTGCAGTAGAAACACAAGCCATCAGCGATCCATTTTCCCCATTCTCAGTGTTAGAGGCTCAGTGAGGGCCATGCAACTGGGGAGCCCCACTCTGATCTCAGAAACACAGTTGCCATAAGGAGAGCTCTTTAGTACAAGCTTGAAAGCACTTTATTCATTGTGGCTTTTTATTCCTTGAAGTTTTAAGGGAAGTGAAAGGTGTGGGTCAGCCTCAGCTGCTGAAAAGCAGGCAAGATTTCTTAGTTTCCACCCAGGCACTGAGTCCTGGTCAAAGCTCCGATTGGTGGTGAGATATCAGGGAACAAAGGTCAACATTTTTGCACATCTAGCACTCGAACAGCCCTCCAGCTGGTCCGGACGCCCAAGTGGCTTCAGTCAAACCTACTTCTTGCTCGCTGATCTAAGTCCTGTGGTTCTGCAGCGGAACTCATTCACCCTCCTGGAGATTTGCGGACTGCTGAACTTGAGAGGCCGGCGGAGGACTGGACTTTCTAGAAGATAACTCCTGAGTGTATTTGAAAACAGTGGCCACTGATACCAGCAAGTCTGTTCAGGGTCAAGTTGGCATCAAGTTGACATACAATTAGCCTCCCCTCCCCCACCCTTGACCCGCCAGCACCTGCTTCTCCAGTTTACAGCCCCCTTCCCGTTCCCTTTAAAATCTTCCAGCTTCTTTTAAATGGGGAATATGGTCTTTCTTTCTTTCTTTCTTTCTTTTTTAAGATTTTATTTATTTATTTGACAGAGAGAAACACAGCTAGAGAGGGAACACAAGCAGGGGGAGTGAGAGAGGGAGAAGCAGGCATTCCGCCGAGCAGGGAGCCCAATGTGGGGCTCGATCCTGGGTCTCCGGGATCATGACCTGAGCCTAAGGCAGTCGCTTAACCAACTGAGCCACCCAGGCACAACGACACTTTTGGCTTTTAAATATGTTTTAGATAATGTATAAACCAGTGGCTCTCAAAACCAACGGTGTATCAAAATCAGCTGGGGAGGTATTATATTTTTAATTAAACCTTTATGGAAGTTTTCTGCAAATTATCACATACACGCAGAATAGCGTAGTCGGTGCGTCTTCACAAAGTGAATAGTCCCGTAGAACCCGCTGGGTTGACAAATAGCACACTGCCCACTCTTCGGGAGCTTTCTAAAGCTTCCATTTCCAGGTCCTAGAGCGGCTTGTTCAATCGGCAGCTCTAGGGTGCGAACCAGGAACCATTGTTTTTAACAGGCTCCCGGGTGTCCCTGATCCAGCCAGGCTGACATTATCATCCTGATACCTCCAAGGCAGACAAGAATTCGCAGGAAATTTTTGTTGTTCAAATAAGCACAAAGCGTCTGATCATGTCCGTGGAAAAGAACTCTGGACGCTGCATTAGCTGTGTTAGCCCGAGGCCCTGTGCGTCAGAAGTGTTGCCAGCATGGACTAACTAGGCCACAGGGACGTGGCTGTTCCCAAGCTGGACATTCTGCTCACAGCTTTATGTGCCCTCTTTCCAGCCCCCAAGACGACCCTGGAAATAAGTGTATTAGATGGGTGTATTAGACTCCTTCCAGACGAGGGTGTATTAGACTCCTTCCAGACGAGGAAGCTCAGAAGGGTAAAATAAGGTGCCTGAAATCATAGTCAGTGCTGGCTTGAAAACTCAAGTCAATCAGATGTAAAAACCCACAGTCTTTCCACCTCCTGTGTCACTGAGGTTCATTCTAAGATTAAAACCAGTTCTGACACCACCAGGAAACAACTGTGGGATCTCTGCTGGGGTGCGTCCTGCCTGGTACGAACCTGCATCAGATTTTCGAGGCATTGTCTTAATTGCAGACCAAGTCCGTTCTAACTGCACTACAGAAGCTCTAGAAAAAACTTGGATAACCCTATCAACTTTTTGAGATCGGACAACCCTGCTTCTCCATACACAGGATTTACAAAGCGACACCTTCATTCTAGAAAGGTCCTTTTGGTCACATGGGAGTGCAAGGAGCTGCACACATGTTTTTATTGATTTAGAAATTTTGTTATGGGTAGATGTTGTTTGAAAAAACACCAGTGGTCTTCTAGGGCTGACAATTTATGTTACATAAATTTTCCCTGGAATGTGTTTAATTTTGTGGTTAATTGCAGGCACAAGTAGAAACAATATTCTGTGAAACTGTGTCCTATGGCATCCACACTAGGCTCTCCATGACTCCCTCTCTCATTTTACTTAATTTTATTACGCCTTTAGCTTTCATGTCTTGGGGCTGGGAGGCCTTAGAGCATTCCATGTGACATGCATACTCTCATAAAAAAATATGGGATATGATAGTGGGTAGCTATGGCAGAGGTGGGAAATGATAGAGGCCGGAAGACAGGTCAAATCATCTCTAACAAGGACATCAACCATGATACTCGCAAAATTGTGGGCAAATAGAACATCACTCCCTTTAGTGGGCATGCTAGGCATGGGCTCCCAAGCTTGCGGAGCCTGGGTTATTTAGTTTAGGAAGCTGAACAAAGTAGTGATATAGGAAGAAAGACAATGAGTTATTTGTGGGATCACATGATACTTTTCCTTTAGACACTAGATCTCAACTGGAGTCATTCTGCCCCCGCAGGGGATTTTTGGCAATGTCTGGAGACTTTGGGTTCTCCCAGTGGGGGAGGGGATCCACCAACATCTATAGGCCAGGGATGCTGCTAGACATCCTCCAGAACACGAGGCAACCCCTGCCAGACCCACCCCTCCCCTCCCCCAACAATTATGGATCCAAATTACCAGTGTTGCCAAGCTTCAGAAACCCTGGGAGGAAATGGTAATAACTCTCACACAGAGACCAGCTTTTCTGTAAAAACAATGGGAAAGCCTAAGTTATTTCTCCTTGGATTGAATAACACAGTACTAAGGAGACCATGTATTTGGCGGGCCTAGCGTAGATTCTAAATGAGTTCCCCTCAGGGCTATATGGGAAGCTGGAGCTAAGAGCAAACCACTTCCTCTTTGGGGCTTGGGTTATTAAACCGAGCTAATCTCTACCCCCAGCTCTCTCCCCTCCCAGCCAGCCCTCCTCAGAGGGTGAATTTGCTATTCTAATGAGAAGTAGCACACAAACTAAAAAAATGACAGCAATGCAAAATGCATCCTCTTGAGCAAAGTTAATTTAGGTGTATAAAAATCTCAATTGAAATACTGTCATTTTTTGTTGCTGCTCGAATCCTGACTTTGAATAAACGGGGCTGCTGTGGTGTCCCCAGGAGAGAGTTGCTAAGGAAACCAAATGCCAACCCTAGGGCTGATATACTTCATCCCCACGGAATAAAATGGTGGCCCATCAGTCATTTTGAGAGTTAGAGACACTACAGAGAACAAAATGACGAGTATCTGTTTATCCCAGGAGAACAGTTTCGAGAAACAGATTTACCTGATGCCATCAGAAGATTATCTAATGACCCCTCCTGGTAATGAGTCAGAAAATGGATGTCACTCAAAGAAATGCTTACCTCATGATGCATTTCCAAGTCTTTAATACTGTGATTATAAAAACTCAAAGTCGGGACGCCAGAGCCACTTGGGAGTCAAGAGAAAAAGTAGCCTAGATGGTACAACCTGCAAGGAAAGTAGGTTTCAGGATACAGAATAGGGGGCAATAAGGGAAGGGAATGGATTTGGGAGCAGGGCTAAACACAGACACCATGCATTTTGTGACTAATTCCAGAATGCCATTTCCTCATTCTGAATCAGTGTTCAGAAGGAGTCCGGGCTCTCAGTTCCCTGTTACCTGGGCACTACTGCCTATGAAGCCCAACAAATGCCCTGTTGATCTGACCCCATCACCACCCGGAATCCTGACCCCTTCCTCTGTGTACCAAGAACTCCAGGCAACAATTAGCAACATCTTCTTCATCATCTGCTTCTCCTATAATTGCCCTTCATGTTTGCCCAATTGAAATTTAGTTCTCAATGGACTCAAATTTCTCTGCAGATCTCTCAAGAAGTAGCACCATTCCTTCTACCTCTGTGAGCCTGGTAAAGGGAGATTGATCTATCTATCTATCTATCTCTCTATCTATCTATCTATCATCTATCTATCATCTATCTCCTATAGCTATCCTTTGATAAATCTAAGGATGTCTTATATAACTTCCTTATATAGATGGCAGATAGACAGGTGAAATAGATGATAGATAGATAGATAGATAGATAGATAGATAGATAGATAGATATAGATTGATAGATAGATGATGGATAGATGGTACATAGATAATAGAAATAATTGAGAGACAGGTAGATATAGAGAAATAGATGATAAGCAGATAAATGATAGGTAGATAGAGATATCTCTAAAGAGGATATAATATATATCCTTAGTCTTCATTGACACTTTACTGTTCTTCTCTCTCCCTAACAACCCACAGTTTTGAAGATTACCCTTCAGGCTCCACTGTTCACACCCCGCCTTCTTGAAATCACTTAAACTGCTCTTCTTGGGTATGGCTCTTCATTCTTTGAAAATGTAAGCACTGTGCTTATGGTCACTCACTTTAACAGTTACAATAATTCCAACAGTCACTGTCATACTTGATTATTCCAATATTCACAAAGACAATCTAACAGTCTGGAGTTACAGTTTCTCAAACTTTTATCCTCAAATAAACCAGCTTCCCACTTCCTTGATCACATCCTAGACTTTGTCATCATCAATTACCATACCACTTCTTTTTTTTTAAAAATAATAACTTATTTATTTTTTCAGTGTTCCAAGATTCATTGCTTATGCTCCACATCTAGTGCTCCATGCAATATGTGCCCTCCTTAATATCCACCACCAGGCATCCCACTCCCCCCTCCCTTCCAAAACCCTCAATTTGTTCCTCAGAGTCCAAAGTCTCTCGTGCTTTGTCTCCCTCTCTGATTTACCCCAGTTCACATTTCCTTTCCTTCACCTAATGTCTTCCATGTTACTCCTTATGCTCCACAAGTACGTGAAACCATATGATACCACTTCTATGCTCTTATAGAAGACATCCCACTTCCTGACCATTGTCTCCTGTCTTTCCACTTCATCCCCATCAAGTACCAGACTCTATGGATTCTTAGATCAATTTAGATCCATAATTCATTGATTTTATCATATTCAACAGTTGTACTACCCTTCATCCCACAACATCATTCCTTCCCTTCTCACCTAATCTAGTTTCCATGGGCTGTGATCATAACCCTTCTCTTGAACACACCCTCAACAAACTTAGCTCTCTTTCTTTTATCATACTCACATGATTTCTTAGCTCAGGCTGCAATAACAAATACCATAGCCTGGGTTAGTTAAACAACAGAAATCTATTTCTCACAGTTCTAGAGGCTGCAGAGTCCAAGATCAAGGTCCCAGTCCATTTGATTCCCAGTTTTCTTCCTGGCTTGCAGGCAGCGTCATCCCAGTGTGTGCTCATCTGGCCTTCTTTTCCTGCATGAACAGGGAGAAAGAAATCTCTCCTTTATGCTTTTTCTTTTTATAAGACCACCAATCCTATCAGATTTGGACCCCACACTTATGACCGTATTTAACCATAAATACCTCCTAAAAGTGCTTTCTCCAAATACAGTCACTTTGGAGATTGGGGCCCCAACATATGGACTGTGGGAGGACACAATTCAGTTCATATCACCCAACAAAACTTACATCTGTTTAAATCCAACATTAGACCTATTCTGTGTATACAGCTGAATATGGCAAATGTTATACTGACTGATCTAACTTTAAATGCTTAACCACTAACCTGAAATGGACTTTTAGTGTTGTCACTAATTCCACTACATTTTCCTAATCCATTTACTCATCCACTCTCCTGGTTGATTCTTTTCTTCTTCCCAAACCCATGTTATCTCTTCTCTCATTTCCACTCCTAAATATTTACCTTGCTTCTTATTTCCTTGTACATCATAAAGGCAGTCAGAAAGTAATTTTCATGCATTCCCATCACTATATCCATCTGCCAACCTACCTAGACATTTCAGGTTCTCTTGTTTCTGTTGATTGACTTTCTTCTTTCTCTGGCCAACTCCTCCTTTGGGGATTGACCTGTTGTTTCCACTCTACCTTGTATCATCAACTTTCCTCACAATTCTTCAGCAGTATACCAGCAAGTTTAAGTTTTCTATATTCAAAAAAACAAACAAACAAACAAAAACCATCACTTGCCCCATATCCCTCTTTAGGGATCCGTACTCATTTTTTCCAGGAAAAAATACCTTAGAATAAAGTCATTGTCTTCATTTCCTTTGCTCCTATCTTCTCCTGAACCCAGTGTCATTGAGGTTTTCATCCTCTCTCTGTCTCCAAGATAGATCCTGTCAAGGATGCCAACTACTTTCTCATATCCAAATGGCAACAAAGGCAATTCTCAACATGCATCTTATTCCGTGGTCCACCAGCATTTCAACCAGTTGATTGCTGCCTCCCTCTCAAAGAACGTTCTTTTTGTCCCCACTTTTTTTTTTTTAGATTTATTTACTTAAGAGAGAGCAAGCGGGGGAGGGACAGAAGGAGAGGGAAAAAGGATCCTCAAGCACACTCCACTGAATGTGGAGTCCAATGCAGGCTGAATCCCAGGACCCTGAGATCATGACTTGAGTCAGATGCTTAAACTACTGAGACACCCAAGCACCTTTTCAAGCACATTCTTAGCTTTTCACATGCCACTCTGATCTCCCACCTCCTTGGCCAGTCATCCCTCTAAATGTTGGAAATCTCCACATCTCACTTCTTGGACTTCCTCCCTTTTTCTATATCCATTTCATAGTGAAATCCTCTAGACTTGTGACTGTAAATACCATTTATGCTCTGATGACTACCAAATTTATATCTCTAGACTAATCTTCTCTGAAAGCTATACTCATGTATCCAGCTGCCTGGACAATATATCTACTTGGATGTCTAATAGATATGGAGACATTTCAACCATAACCTGTATGAAATAGGATTCCTGACACTTCTGCTTATCTTCTCCAAACCTGCTTCTCTTGCTCTCTCAATCATGGCAGTATAAAGCAATTCCATTCTCACAATCACTCAGTCTAAAAACTTGGAGTCACCATCAACACCATTTTTCTCAACATGGATATCTAACCCATCAGCAAATGTTGGCTCTGTGCTTAAAATATATCCAAAATACAACCACTTAAACACCATTCCAGCTTCTAACACCTTCATGCAAGCCTCTGTCACCCCATTCCTGGGTCATTGAAAGAGGCTCCCAGTTAGTCTTCTGGCATCTTCTCTGTCCTTCTGCTGCCTCTCCTTAGTCAGCAGCCAGCATATATGTCACATCCTGTTTGAAACCAAATGATGTTTCCCATTACCCTTGGAGCATGAGCCAAAACCCCTGACATACAAGGCCACAGAGGTGCAGCCATGGTGTTTCTAGAACCCTACCTCCTTCTTCACAGCCTTCCAAACTGTCTTTTTTGCTAATCCCTGAACATGACACACATACTCACAAACTGGGCACTTTGTACCTGCTGTTCCTTCTTCCTGGGACACTCTTCCATGGATAGCTACATGGCTAATGGATACATTTCATCCA
Organism: Spilogale gracilis; assembly: GCA_004023965.1. Classification (NCBI taxonomy): domain Eukaryota; kingdom Metazoa; phylum Chordata; class Mammalia; order Carnivora; family Mephitidae; genus Spilogale; species Spilogale gracilis. Next base: position 214,988 of record PITA01000573.1, read on the forward strand.
AGCCTCCTGCTTCCCTCCTATATTATTACATGCTGACACTTTATTTTATTCTTTGTTTAGTAGTATTTGTCCCTCCCCTTAGAATATAGCCTCCTTGCTCATAGTGGGCACTCAATAAATATATTTAGGAAGAATAAAAAATCGAAGACATCAAAGAGAACCATGGAATTTCTATTCTCTCTGTGACTGCAGGTGAGCCAAAAAAAAAAAAAAAGTTCAAAAGCACCTGATAAACATATCTTTGAGACGGATGCTTTCAACATTAGCATATTGTCTTGGTAAAAACACCCTCAGAGATTCTGGGGAGAGTAGTGATTACTGATACAGAGTCACATGTCTCTATTTCCTTCCTTACTATTGGAGGTTATCTAAGGGTACATTTGCTGTTTTGTTTATCATGATCATTATTTTAAGCATTCATATTTGGAAAGGATGTTTTGGTAAAACAGAAGTGGTATACTAAATAAAGAACCAAGAGAGACCAACAGAGTGCATCTCCCCTTGGGGGTAGAAGAAAAATCTGGAAAACTGTGTCTGTTTCTCCAGAGACTGTGAAGGCAGCCTAAGGTCAAGGTGGAGGCACTTGACCTCCTTCTTGGCAGGTGTACTAATGTCTGCTACCCTCTAGCCGGGGCAGGTGTATTTATTTGTATTTATTTTCTTTCTTTCTTTCTTTCTTTCTTTCTTTCTTTCTTTCTTTCTTTCTTTCTTTCTTTCTTTCTTTCTTCTTTCACATATAATGTATTATTTGCTTCAAATGTACAGGTCTATGAATCATCAGTCTTACACAATTCACAGTGCTCACCATAGCGCATATCCTCCCCAATGTCCATAATCCAGCCATCCTATCCTTCCCCCAGCCCCTGCAGCCCTCAGTTTGTTTCCTGAGATTAAGAGTCTCTTATGGTTTGTCACCTTCCCCGGTCCCATCTTGTTTCATTTTTTTCCCTCCCTACTCCTCATGACCCCTATACTACCTCTCAAATTCCTCATATAAGAGAGATCATATGATAATTGTCTTTCTGTGATTGACTTATTTTGCTCAGCATCAGGCATATTCTTTAATGATTCAGTCATTTGGATTCCAGAAACATGGTGCCCACTCTCATAGACCCACACATACCGCTAAGGTCAGGTTGCGTCTCTTCCCTGGGACTCACATTCTAGACATTAGAGTTTCCTCATTCCTGCTTCAAATTACAGAGGGAATAACTAGCGTTAAATATCAGGCAGCACTAGGCTCCCATCTCAGCTCTGTCCCTTACGAATTGTTTGACCTTGGAGAAGTTATTTAACATTTCTGGGTCTGTTTTCCTTCTCTATAAAATGATGATGATAATCCTATCTCATGGGAGTTATTGTCAAGATTAACAGAAAGAGTAGCTACCAGAGTCTAACACATACTAAGTGCTCAATAAAATGTCATGATGACTATTATATATTAAAGGATAGGATGCCCCAGTATTTAAAAATCCATCCCTAGTGTCCCCACAGCTAGCAAGATGCATACCGACTGACACTGCCTGCTGGCTGTGGTCATGTCACATCTTTTTATGGCTCGGTGACTTAACATTTCAAAGATGGAACTTTCCCAGCAAGAGCAAGTTGAAAAATAAGTAAAGCCCCAGAGAGCATTTAGGTACAAACTAACTTAGAGGAACGCGGATTTCTCAGCTTGGCCTGCCAGCTGGAAGGCTCTTAGATTCCGCTTGAGCAAAGTTATGCTGTCCCAGAGGTTGTTGCAAATTCACCAACACTATATGCATGTCAAAAACTCAGGAAGAGATTAGCTTTGAAAAGCTGACGTTTGTGTCCATATCGCCAAAGCCATGAGTAAGTGGGGGTCCAAGAAACACTTTGAAAGCCTTTAAGAGGGTGGATGACAGGAGCTGTCAGTAGACTGAACATTCTAGGTGACACTGAGTTTAGAGTGGGTCATCCAGGTCGCCTGCATGACATCCAGTACTCAGGCGTTGCAAATTCCCAGATGATTGTTTTTATATTTTAATGCATTCTAACTGATGCATCAGAATTAGTCCTGCACTGGGAGCTTCCCCTGCCCTGACAGTGCCTTTTCAAGGCCCCCTAGAGCTGTTCTTAGTTGAGTGTCGGAAAAGTGACAAGCACCATACTGGATTTTATACACATGATCTCATTTTCTCCTGATGACCAGACTCATTTGTTCATCCACTTAACAAATATTAACTAAGTGCCCATGAGGCACTGATGTCAGGCTTCCATTTTATAAGAGGGGTATGCAAGTTTCAGAGAGGGTAAGTGACTTGCCGAACTTGACCAAAATCATGAGAAGGAGAATTAAGATATGAGTAAACCCAGCTCCCACACTGTTTGCCCAAAATCATACTTGTCTGGGGGTACTAACCCAGAGCCTGAAGATCAAGGCACCACTTATCATTTAGTCCCTTGTTATGTGAGCTTGGGCAAGTCACATAAGCTCTTTGTGGTTGATTTCCTTTTCTCCATGGCAAACTGCTGATCACTTTTTATCTATATTTTTTGTGTCCCTGTCAGAATTAAATGCTATAAAGTAACAGTATGGAGAAATTTCACAAGTATAATGTTGGAGGAAGGAAACCACACCTTTAAAAGTATATACCATATGATTCCATTTAGAAGGATTTAAGAATAGGCCAGAGGAATAAGAAGAGGTAAGGATATTGGTTTCCTGCGGGGGGAAAAGGAGGTTACAATTACGGGGAATAAGGGATTTCTGGAATCTTGAGAATGTTCCATGTTCAATGAAAACAATGCATTAAAAAATTATATAGGTATGTAAAACAACTTTGAAAAGCATATACTCAAATATGAGGTCGTGTTCGGAGTATGGTTTTGGCTTTGCCCACTTCCTGCCCACCCAAATACTTCTCTGCTATGGGGTGTGGCTGTGGCCAGCGATGACCTGCCCACACATCCCTAGGTCTCCAGGTGAGACCACATCCTGCAGAAAAGCTAGCAGCTGAGTTTGGTCCATGATTGGTCTTCCAAAGAAGTCCGGGTCTCAGGGTTGGTGTCTCTTAGGCAGCGGTCAGTTCTCTTCCAGAACACCCTCGAGGGTGTTCGCCAGCCTCAACTCCGATGACTCCAGAGACAGGGAACTCACTCCTTTGCAAAAACTTCTTGCCTAGTATATGCTTCTCCAACATTGAATCTCTCCACTGCCCTCCTTTGTTTCTCATCCCAAGTGGTTTCTCAGCCACACTTCTCCCAAACCACCTGAAAACGCGCCACTTACCCACCATTTACATCAGTATAAGTTCTCCAATTTCATATTCTTCTGTTTTCTCTAAATATTCTACATTGAGCAAACATCACTTTGATAATTAGAAAGAATTCTTTTATAAAGTAGTCCTTGCCTGAAAAATATTTAGGGTATGGGCCTTAATAAAAAGTAACATTCCCATTTGGCTTTACTGGCAGAATGTTCCCTGATATGTCCCTTCTCACAGACATTTCGGTGTGTTCCCTCTTGGAAAATAAATTGTATGGTCACTCTACCCATAATCTTATCAGTCAGATAAAACCTTTATGCACATTTTGTTATCATCCATTCTGATTATTTTTATCCATCATAAAACCTTTGATTTTATTCTACATATAACATTTTACACTCTAATTTTATATTTTACATGAAAATGTAGGAATTTTATGAGATTATTTAAAATATTTTACAGATATTTGAGTGGCTGCATTTTTTATTCTAATTTGTTTAATATCTCCCTCATTTTTGGAAACTTCGTTTATTCCCCCAATTTTAATGCTACAAACAGCCGTGCGATGAATGTTTTGGCAGACAAACGTTTCTTCATTTCAGATCATTTCCCTCTTTAGACTTCCAGAAACAGAATTTCGGAGGTGAGGGGTACAGATGTTTTTAAGACTCTCATACTGTCCACCGCATTCCTTCCTTCGGGCTAGAAGCACTTTGCATTCCTTCCAGCTGTGTGGACTGTGTCTAGGTCACTGAGCTCAATCTCCAGAATCCAATATTCTCATTTTTTGCAGTTATGTTAACCTGCTAGGTTAAAAATAGCATGTCATTGTTATTCCAGCTTCTATTTCTTTGATAATGAACAGAGTTGAAAATTGATCACATGTTTATTAGCCATTGATATGTCTGTGTTTTAAATTGTCTTTGTTCTCTTCCCCTCTTATTTATGGGGAACTTAATGCTTTTATTATTAACTTCTGGCATGAGCTCTTTTCTTATTAAGGATATCACCCTTTGTCCTATTGAGAGCAAGTATTTCCCCTGGTTTATTTACCTGTCAAGCAGTTTTGGAGAAATTGTAATTTGTATGTGAAGTGCTTACCAATTTCCCGCTTTGTTATTTCTGCTTTTCCTTTTGAGCTTACAAAATTCTCACTCCAGTCTCAATTTGGTTACTCTTTATTTCCATTTACTCTTACTGTTCTTTATGATTTATGAATGTTTAAACGAGCCTTGATTCTTCTTGGTCAGGCCACACTACATACTGCTGAGTTTTCATGGGAAATTTAAATTCATCTTTTGTTTTGTTCTTCTGCTTGGGAATTCTGTTGCTACTATTGATTGTCCATTTTCATAAGGTGCTTCTGTTTCAAGGCAATTATGCAAAGGACACAATTAGATATATAAATAATAAAGAACATGCTTTTTCTCTCATTATTCAGATAGAGAAATGCTAATTTTTATTCAAACATGAGACGCACCCCCATTTTTTCACCAATAAATTTGCCAAATATATACATGTTGCTTTTGTGTGGGATAATGGTAGAAATAAATTGAAGTTTTGAATTATTAAAATCTGCTGTTTACCAGGTAACTATGGGCTGTATCTGCCATCTATAAGATTAATTCTAGTCTAAAGGGTTTCTTTGAGTTGTTAACCAAAAATTCAGTGACAAGGGCTACAATAATTTTTCAATGCAAAAGAAAATGCCAGGCAAACTCTCCAGACAATGGGCTATTTATCACCGTTTGCAGAGGTAGAGAAAGTACATAATTTTTTGATACAGTTGACACATTCAATTATCTTCTAAAAGTTTCTATCATAGGACTTCTTTCAGCCATTTATTGGGTACAAAAATATAATCCATAATTACAGATGTTTCATGTGCCTTCTATCAAAAGCCCAAGAATCCCATCCCGGGCTTTCTGTCCTCCAGACAAACTGGAAAAAGAAAATAAGCCCTTGGCAATCGAGACTTGCAAAGTGGCTGTGAGGGGGCAGCCAAGGAGCTGACAGAAGAAAACAAGGCAAAACTATGTCCTACGTAGCCTATGGTTTAGGTTCATGGGGGGAATAATTTGCTGTATATCATACACTCACAGATGTCTAGGACTGAAAGGGACTTTGTGAACATTAACTTAGTCTATCTCCCTGCCTTTTCCTAAAAGCAATAAAATTTTTGAAATCTGTGTGCATATCTTAAAGATCAAAATGTAATATGGTAGAAAATCAGAGGCTAGGTTTGAGGTCAATTCCATCATTCTCTAATAACATTTTTTTGGGGAAATAATGCATTTAACCCAAACAATCCTGGATTCTTTTTTGAAAGTATAAGGTTATTATACTTACCTGGCTGTGTTCTTATGGTGTTTAATGGGATAGCAGTTCCTTATTAACAATAAATGCCAGTCATTTTTCTCTCCTTCATTCTCCATACAAAGAGAGTGGATGAGACAAGCTGTCAACTAAACTTTAAGATATTTCAAAAGCCTTCTAAGGTGGGAAACCTCCCCGCATGCTCAGCTTCAATTTTTCAGGTTCTTGCTTTTGCTCCTTTCCTCTGGTTTTGTAGCCAATGAAATTGTGGAGCCGAGATGATCAAACCTGCTAAAATAATCTATCTGATGTTTCTGTAGAGTTGATAGCTGTCATCCAGGTCTTCTTCTCTTAGGCTTGAAAAATAAAAGAGAAACATCAAGAAGGTTGTCTTGCCAAATAACTTCTGACAAAGATCTTCTTTTTTCCTTCGTATCTCATCTCCAGCTCCCGTACCTCTACCCCCACGTACTCCACTGTGTCTAATAGGGAATTCCTAGAACAGGGCATCTGGTTTTGTGTTGAAATAGCTTCTTCAAGTTGTTTATCCCATCACAACAAGGACCAAGCAATGCATTTTGTGAATTATTTCCATTGTCCATGAGTTATTTTGTGGCTGAACTGAACCTGGCATTTGATGCCAGCCTTCCCTCTAGTGAGTGCCAATTGCCTATGTTCAGTGCTTTTCTTTTCTTTCTTTCTTTCTTTCTTTCTTTCTTTCTTTCTTTCTTTCTTTCTTTCTTTTTCTTTTTTTTTTTAAAGATTTTATTTATTTATTTATTTGACAGAGAGAAACACAACTAGAGAGGGAACACAAGTAGAGCTAGTGAGAGAGAGAGAAGCAGGCTTCCCGCCGAGGAGGAAGCCTGATTCAGGGCTTAATCCCAGGACTCCAGGATCATGACATCAGCCCAAGGCAGACGCTTAATGACTGAGCCCCCCAGGTGCCCCTGGTGCCCCTGTTCAGTGCTCTTCTGCTTTGCTTAAAATGCATGAGACTGACGGTGCAAACAAAAGTCTTCTCGTGTGGAAAAGACTCAGTAAAGTTGTAGGAACTTAATAAAACATCTTTTTCATTTTTTAGATTGGAAAAATCAATGCTCAGAGATGTCCAAGAAGTCACCAAAACCATACATGAGTTAATAAATGCACAGCAAGCAATGAGCTGTATTTGGTTCCTCAGTTAGTTGCTGTTTGTCTATTTCCAAGCTCATGGAAATAACTGGTACAACTCGGGTCATTGTCTTTGAAGTCATCTTTAAACCACACATCCAAGTCACCGTACGATTGGGGAAAGATTAATATTACTTGAGGGAGTGGCTAGGCAGTACCTGTCAGAGATTAGCAACCAAACAAAACCAGTGGAAAGAATCAATGATTATATTTCTTTATTATTACTACTACTAACAACAATAATAAATTAATATAGCATTATTATTATATTGTGATAGTTAAGATTATTGTTTATCAATAATATTCACTTCCTTCCCTGTCTTACCGTGGGTGAAATCTACCTTGATCCATTATGTTGGGGTTGCCCTGTGACCTGCTTTGACCAATGGAATGGTAGCAGGTGGGATCTAAGCAGAAGGCTTAAATGTGCTTACGTTTTGTGGCTTAGCATGGTGCTCCAGTGACCCATCACGAGAGGAGTACAGTCCAGGCAGCTATTGATTCTTAGCCTTGGTCCTGGAATGAGCACACGTGGAACAGAGCTAAATCCAACCAGCAGCCTGGAGCCAAGCCCCGCTGAACCACAGCAAAGCACAACTGCCCAGTCAAATCCAACCTGTGTTCAACATGCAAACGCTTGAACAAAAGAATGTGAATCATTGTAAGCTACTGCATTTTGGGTAAATTTTTATGCAGTATCATTGTAACAATAGTTGGTAATCCATAACAGCTAAGCTTTGCATATGAACTATTTGACAGACACTATGTTCAACACTTTAATAATCTCTTTTCAATCTGATAATAACACCATGAGGTAGGTGACATTATTTAACCCTGTATTTCAAATAAGGGCATGGAGCTTCAGAAGGGTGAGGAAACTTATCAAAGGAGATAGAACAACAAGGTGCCAAAACATGATCTGAATCAATGAGTCAATGTCTTTCTGATTCCAACATCTTTGTTATGCTTTAACTATGCTTTTTTTTTTTTTCTTTTACATTTTCTCCTTGAAATGGGGGAAATGAAAGCTGTGTTTGGTACTTACCAGGATAGTTATGTTGTGGGTATGGAGCCAAAAAACCTGCTCTTCAGCTCTTCCTCTTCTGTTTCATCCTCAACTGTCATCACACGCGAGTTTGTAAGAGTTCCATTTCAACGTTTGCCAACCCTTGGGTTGATGCAGCTCTTAGAAGTTCACTTTACAGAGCAATTGGTAGAGTTTTCTGAAGGAGATAAAGCCCTTTTGATCTTCAGCATCATCTCTTGAGCCCTTTGGAGCCATGGAAATTATTACTGTATGAATGATTCCAGCTGTAAGGGTGGTGAAAAAACAACTCAGAAACATATTCTTATTTCCACTAAAAGACAGCTTGTTCAGAATGAGCTCCTTCAGAGTTCTTTTGTCTTTATAAGTGTTTGCCTGAAGGCTTCAAAACAACCTCAGTGTGTCCCCATAATTAATTTCAAAAAAGAGGGAAATTCTCTGCTTAAACCTTTGTTAAATCCTATTTCCCTGATTCCCTCTACTCACCTCCTTTTCTCCAGAATCTGTCATCAACAAGACTTGGTGAAAATGTTGGGGAAAGGGCTAACTCTCCTCCACAGCCTCATTGAGGGTATTTTGTTGATATTTCTGAAGAGGCAGAGGATGGAAGTTTTTTGAATGGTGAGCTAGAAATGTCATCTTCTAAGGGGTTTTATCTCTCCCTGAGAATGAGAAGGCGGTAGGCAATGAGTAGAAGACATTGGAGCTCAGCTACAAAGCAATAGCAAAAGAGTTGGCACTTGTCTGTAAATGTTGAGTCTAGGGGTTATGACTTTTGTGAAGGGTATTTTGAGGGCCCTGGAAGCTGATCAATGGGAGCTGGAATCAACGCTCAACAATAGCATCATGTGACCAAAGATGCATAAGTATATTGACCACCAAGGACCTGACTATTCATTTTCTGACTCTGCATAAGACTGGGAATTTTGTAATCCCATGGTGGGATTAGAATTACAAAAATCACTGAGATAGTTTGCGTGGAGATTCCTAACATAATATTCATTCATTCACTTATTCATTGATCTATTTGACAAATATTTACTAAGAACCTATGATGTGAAAAACATTGCCTTTTCTCCAGGAATACAGCAATGAACAAAAGAAACAAAGTCTCTTACAGATCTTACATTCTGAAGTGACAGATGAGAAAGAGATAAATATAGAATATAAGTTAGTGCTGTGAAAAAAAAGTAAAGAGAGTTAGAGGATGGAATGGAATAATTCAGATAGAATGGCTAGATAAAGCCTCTCTTAGAGACATTTGAATAAAGACCTCAATAAAATGAGGGCACAAACTATTGGAATATCTGGAGCCGGGGGGAAGTGTTCTGGCCACTACAACAGAATTGTGAGTATTTTCTTGGTGTGGTCAACAAGGCCAATGTGTATGGGGAACAGTGAATAGGAGTCACAGCAGTACAAGGTGAGGTCTGAGAAGCAGATAGGAGCCATATCACACAGTGCCTTATGGGACCTTGTTGGAATTTGGATTTTATTCTGATAAGATCAGATACCACTATTTAAGTTTATGTTTAAAGAACTCCTCTGACTACTGTGTCAAGAGAAGATGACATGGTAAATGTGGAAGTAGAGAAGCCAGTTAGGAAATTACATAATTAAGGCAAGGCATGAGGTGGTTGTTTCAAAGAGCCTGATAACAGTGTAGGGGATTAGTAGTTGTAGTTTAGATATATTTTGAAATTAGAACCAACATATTATGATAAGGAGTTGGATTTGAAATATGACAGGAGAGGATTTAAAGATGACTCCAGATTTTGACTTTGACTTAAGCAACCACGTGCACGGTTGTGCCATTTACTGTACGGGAAATACTGAGTTTCATATCAGCTCGGGCAGCTTTAGTAAACTACGATAGACCAGATGGTGTAGACAACAGGCATTTATTTCTTTCAATTCTGAAGCCTGGAAAGTCCAAGATCAAGGTGTCAGGCAGATTTGGATCCTGGTGAGGGTCTTCTTCCTGGTTTTTGCTCTACTTTCACATTACAGAACAGGGGGAAAGGGCTCTGGTCTTTTCCTCTTATCATAAGGACAATAATAATCCCATTATGGGGGCTCTTTCTTCATGAGCTCATCTAAACTTAATTACATCCCAAAGGCCCCACCTCTAAATACCACTATACTGGGGTTTAGGGCTTCAATATACAAATTTTAAGGGGACACAAACATTCATCGCCCACAGCACGGGAAGAGGGGATGGTTAGTGTGGGCAGGCGAGAACTCAGGGACTCTATTTTGAGATGCCTATTAGATATGCAAGCGGAAATGTTACATGGAGAATTGAAGACACAGTCTGGAGTTCATGGAAGTAGTGTTGGCTGGGACTAGAAATTTGAGCATCATCAGAGTTCCCATCAGGGGAACAAATAAGTGCAACATTTAGAGGCTGACAGGAGAGGAGTCAACAAAGGAGACTGAAAGGGAATCCAAGGGATGTTGAAGGTAAAGCAGGAGATGGACATTTCAGAGTCCAAGGGGAGAAAGCATTTCAAGAGGAGGGAGTAACTGGCGTCCTAAAATGGTGCCAGTCAAGTAGGGGGAACACTGTGCACAAGTTGTAGATTGAGCAATGTAATTTTATTGATGACGGGTACAAAAACTTTTTCTCTGGAGCTACGAGGGAAAGAGCATTAATGGTGTTGGTCCAAGAGAGAGTGGCAGCATGTGGAAGAGACCATGGGAAGAACAGGAACTCTCAGGATACTTGATGACATAGGATAGAGAGGGCTGGATTGCTGGTAGAGCTAAAGCTGATGAGTGTTCTGGGGCCACCAGGTCCAATTACATATGGAAGAGCTGGTCCTGGGCCACAGTATGGATATAATTCATATGTCAGGAGAGGAGGAAGGGACAATTTATTACAGATAAAAAAACAAGTTAAGAAATTGGGTGGGAGGTGAGTCAACAGCTGATTGAGCTGAGGATGAAGAATGTTCATCTTCATATTGGAGACTTAAGGAAACAAGAGGGTTAAGAAGTCCCCTAGGAGGATAGAAGACTGTGACAAGAACAGCATGTAAGGCTCCTTGGCAGTGGAGGGCACTCAGTGAGGTCATGAATTAGAGTATAACCAGTGAGCCTGTGTGTGTGTTTCTCAAACCACATTTAGCTTGCACATTGAAGGCAGGGAGTGGGGCTGAATTTAATGGGGTTTTACTAAGCAAGTATGACAAAGGGAGAAGGGCCAAGGATATTGAGTATACAATCCACTTGACAGGACTATGATGTCATGGAACAATATATAAGCATTTTAGAAAGTGTTCTCTCGAGGACAATTTTTTTTACTATTGAAAATAGAGTGAGTTCTATTGTCTTAGAAGTAGAAATAGCTTATGATTCATTTCATTATTAACATCAAGCACATGTACAATCATACTTCAGAATGCCATTAGTAGCAGCCATTGAAGACAAAATGGCAGAAATCTTAATGTTAAATTGATGATAACCTAGTTGTAGCAAGGTAAGTATATTATAATGATACTCATCCAGATGTACTAATAGAAGAAATCCAGAGTAACAGAATAAAATCTTCTATCAATCCTCATAAAATGCAAGGGGCAAAATCGTAGACAATCAAACCTTTCTCTTTCAGTTTCCATTCTGTAGGCAGCTCTTTCTTGCTACTAAGGGTATTTATTTAGAATTAATTACTTTTTAGTTTTCATCTTTCTATCCTTTCCTCCCTTTTACTTTGCCTTTTTGGTTACTTTTCTCTTCCTTCCTCTTTCTTTCTTTCTTTCTTTCTTTCTGTCTTTCCTCCCTTCCTCCCTCCCTTCCTCCCTTCCTTCCTTCTTTTTTTCTTTTTCTTTCTTAATATTGGGACTTACCATTAAAAAAGAAAGAAAGAGCCCAACTTGTAAAATTTAGCTATTTCTGTGTGCTGAATCCACCAACTTCCCTCAGCTCTCCAGAGCATTAGCTGATTACAACACTTCAGAACTTGGAGAGTTACCATGGTAACAGCTTTCCAACCTTTTCCTTTGAAAAGAATCCCTCCTGCCCTAGGAGAAATCACCTGCAAGTAGCCATTGAGCTGCCTTTGTTCTGCTCATCATCTTCGCCCATTATCAGAAGCTGGACTTAGGTCAAGAGCCTTGCCAATGACCTAAGAAGTAGGACAGCCTCCAGAGTGTTGGTTCAGAACTAGGCTGGAGTCTGGAGTCTGCTCTTCCCCATGCTTCTGCCTCCCCTCCTCCACTTGCCCTTGCAGTAAGGGGATTGAGGGAGGAGGCACAGCAAAGTCTCTTTTCAAAACCACATGGGTTCTTTTAGGTGCTGCCCAGCTGCTTAGGGATGGAATCCCTGTCCTAGAATTCAGTAGATTCCCTCCTCCATGAGAGGGGAGTTTTCCTCTTTATTGATTTGCCAAAAGCAAAAGCAGCAACCCCAACCACCTGCCACTTAAACAAGAGCAAATTGATTACATTTAACCCCAAGGATACTTGCTGCAATTGGAATACTTTATGTGTCAGCCAGGAGGAAGTTTGGCCATGATGCTTTGCATGGTTAATGGTTGGATGTGGTCTCATTTCCCTCCTTACTGCCCTCTTTCTCTCAACATGCCTTCTTCCCAACATGGTGGCATAGTCTTCCTTCCTGGTCCATCATCTGCCCTCTGACTGTAGTCATGGAAACAGATCAGATTAGTTACTTAATGATGAGGTGATATATGAACTTGGTCCCTGACATGAAGTGTCCCCCAATGTCTTTGTAAGGCTCACTTTGGGCCACATTGAGGGTCTGGCATTTATTCCATGTCTGATCTGCTCCTCTCTCACCAACAACCAGGGAGAGGACATTAGGGTCTGCTAGGGATACTACTTCAGGCACTATCCACATGCCTGTGACTGGTTGTTATCTTTGCAATCTTGGTTGGGAGTCTCAGACACAGAAACATAATAACTTGGTGCCAGGACGTTGGAGCAGCTTGAGGAAAATTTTTCCTGTAACTTTGATTTTGGAAACCAGAATTATTTCTTGGCTTTGGGGACTTTTTTTTAAAATGGAACTATTACAATTGGCAAATAAACAAGAGATTACAACTCAGAGGTATAAATCTGCATACCGAGTCCGATTTTGTTTTGTTTTTTAAGATTTTATTTTTGACACAGAGATACAGGGAGAGCATAGGTAGATGGAACAGCAGGCAGATGGAGAAGCAGGCTCTCTGCTGAACTGGGAGCCTGATGTGGGGCTCAGTCCCAGGACCCCAGGACCATGACCTGAGCTGAAGGCAGCTGCTTAACTGACTGAATCACCCAGGCGCCCCTGATTTTTTTTTTTTTTTAATGTATGACAACTTTGGAGCCTCATTTTTCCCTCTTCCTCCTCTGCTCTGCATCCTGGAAAGCTGATAAGAAAATCTGAGAGCTCCCTCCTTGGCACTGGTGAGAGTTTGAAAATCCATGTAAGCCCCTTTCTGTATGTAAAAGCCCAGACCCTGGCCTCAATTCCTACCTGCAAAAAAAATCTGAAACCAGTTTCCTTTTCTTGCTCTCTCAAGCCGTTTTTAGAACAGTGTGAGAGACATTCCCTACACTTTACAGAAGACTACATTATGTAACTGAAAACTTTTTCATATCATCTTAGTGAGTGTGTGGAGTCATTGAGCTGGATATCTAAGCCAAATTTTGAGTGAGGATCCATTATTATTATTATTATTATTATTTTGCATTATGTCTACAACAATTTGTACAAAAGTTTGCATGTAGGAGGAATGAGAAAAGGAACTTCCAATGCAAGAATAGAGCTATTGTCTTGGTAAAATCTTGCCCATCTTTCTATCCAATAAATAGAGGTTAAAAGGCCAGATGGCTTAGGTTCTGTGTTTTCTGAGCCTGCACCAAGCATTAGGTAGGGAACAGGCTTGCCCATACAATGATTAGCCAAGTCTCATCCAAATTCCATCCTAGCAAACTGTTCAATTGTCCATTGCCTAAAGGAGGTTGGCAGAATAGAAGACAAGGGGACAGGGTAGGGACAATGGAAGGAAAGCAAAAAGTGACTTGAATGAAATGACCTAAAGTATACACATTGGGATTAGAGGCAGAGCCAAAAAAAAAAAAAAAAAAAAAAAAATTGAGCTGTAGGAACAAAGCCACTAATGACTTTTATAGAGTATCTGTAGGCTAGGTTTAGTTTTGTGTAAAGAGGGAGCCAGAAGTTTTTAGAAGCTCTTCTTCTAAGTGCAAAGGTCACACCTGGAACTCCTGGCACCCCTGTTCCCATTTCTCCTGACAGGTACAGCTGGTACTTGCCACAGATGCTGTGGAAGACAGCAAGACCCATGAAAGTGTTGCTCAGGTGACGATGATTGGAGGTAGAGGCACTGAGCAAGGGTTAGGAACATGAGCTCCAACAGCAGACTTCTTGGGTGTGAGCACTGAATTCTGCTCTGCCACATGCAAATTAGGTTACCTTAAGCAAGACATATAAAATGAGAAAAAGTTGACTTAAATTTTAAAGAGCATCTTTAGGGACAATACAAGCTTTATGTAAATGCTCAGTTCACTGAAGAGATATGTACATATATACCTAGTAACATAGGCTCAAAAAACACAAATAAAAAATTGATAGAAATATATAGAGAAAGTAATCTATCTGCCACCCAGGTGGGAGGCTTCAACACAGCTCTCCCAATATCAATAGGTAAAATAAGCAATAAAAAATCAAAGAAAACACAAGAAACTTGAAAAACACAGTTAATATGCTAACTTTTATGTCAAGTAGGATTTGGCCCAAAGATTCAGAAGCACATTTTTCTCAAGCACACATAGAACATCTACAAAAATAGTTTATCTCCCGGGCCATAAAGCAAGGCGTAACAAATATCAAAGGATAAGTAGCAAAAATAAAACACATTTTCCAAACAAACTGAAATAAAGTAGAAGTTACCTTTTAAAAACATAATTTTTAAAGCCTACAGGTATTTAAAAGCTCAGGAATGCATTTCTAAATAACATAAAAGTCAGAGAAGAAATCATAATAAAAGAGACACAAAATTTAAATAAGACTCCCAGAAGATCACATAAGGGAAAATCTAGGTGAACCTGCATTTGGGAGTGACTTTTTAGATAAAACACCAAAAGCATGATCCACTAAAGAAAAAAAAACTGATAGGTGGTACTTCATTAAAATTAAAAATTTGTGCTCTACAAAAGACACTGTTAGAAAAATGAAAAGAGGAGCCAAAGAAGCAAATTTCTGCAAAACACATGTCTGATAAAGGACTGGTGTTGAATATATATGAATAAGTATTAAAAACTCAATAAGAAAACAATCTGATTTAAAAAATGGGCAAAACGTCTGAACAGACAAGACGCTTCACCAAGGAGACATAGAGGTAGCACATAAGTATATGAAAAGAGGGTCCACATCACATGCCATTAAGGAATTGTAAATTAAAACAATTTTAGAATAACTAAAATTCAAAACACTGACAATGACGAATATTGGCTGGGACGTAGAGCAGCACGAACTCTCATAAATTGTTGGTGGGGATGCAAAATGGTGCAAACACTTTGGAAGACAGTTTAGTGGTTTCTTACAAATCGGAAAGTACTCCTGTTATATGACCCAGCAATTGCATTCCTTGGTACTTATCCAAATGAGCTGAAACATGTTCACACAAAAACCTGTACATGAATGTCTATAGCAGCTATGTTTATAATGCTCTAACTTGGACCTATCCAAGATATTCTTCAGTAGGTGAGTGGATAAACAAACTATGGTATATCCATACAATGGAATATTATTTATAAAAAGGAAAGAAAGAAGAAAGAAAGAAAGAAAGAAAGAAAGAAAGAAAGAAAGAAAGGAAGAAAGAAAGAAAGAAAAGAGAAAGAAAGAAAGAAAGAAAAGGAAGAAAGAGTTAAGTAATGAAAAGACATGGAAGAACATTAAAATTCATATTGCTAAGTGAAAGAGGCCAATTTTGAAAGGCTACATACTGTATTATTCCAACTATATAACAGTCTAGAAAAGGCAAAGTTACAAGGACAGTAAAAAAAAAATAAGAAAATTACTGGTTTCCAGAGGTTGGGGGAGGTAGAGGTGAATAGGTTGGAGAAGTTTTAGGGCATTGAAACTATTCTATATAATACTATCAATGATACATTGATATATGTTGTTCTACATACCCACAGAATGTACAGTGCAAAAAGTGAGCACTAACCCTATTCCTTAACCTGAAATTTTGTAGCATGTTCAGGCACTTACAGCTCAGTATACTTCTCCAGAGTCATATCTGATTATTCCATTCTAGAGCCTTCATGACTGATCATCCTTATTCCTACCAACCTATCTCCCGTCCCCAAAGTCTGTTCACATTCCTTCTTCTCTGCTTACCTCAACTCTTCCCCTCCAGGGTCTCAATATTAATCTTCAGGAATCAAACTGAAATGACTAATGTCCTCCAGAAATCTCTCCTTAACCCCTTAACTTCTAGGAACACCTATCCTTCATGTTCACTCTTATCTCACCGTACTATGATTCATCTTTGACTTGATTACATCCCCATTGGACTTAGCCCATTAAGGCAGGGTCACTGTCTGACACACAATAAGAACCAAATACTTATATACTGAGTGAATTCCTCTAGGTTTCACCAGTTAAATATTGAAAGGAAGACACCACAGTCCACCAAACACAGGACCATGACTGCAGGTCGTTTAATACAAAACTGGGCTAATCCAAGGGTCATTAGTAAGTGGGAATGTAAGGTAATGTACTGAAAAATTAAAAGTCTTCCAAGAATCAGAGCCATAATGACTGATAATCATTCAAGATGATATTAATAAACACTGAACAGCATAGGAAAGAGACTGGCCAGTTTAGAGTCTTTACAGGACATTAACCCAAGGGAATGTTTCAGCTTCTATCTGATTTTTACAATGAAATTTGAAATTAGGGCAGCCTTCACCCAAAGAATAAGGAAAATAAAGAGCAGTAATCATTGTTAGCCACATTATCTGCTTTTCCTGCCTCAGAAAAGCTTCCTGAGATACTAAAAATGAAACTAAACACTTTGGACTGTCAAATTCAAGTGCTTCCTACAGAGAAGATAAATGCCTGGGACACCGTAGGAAGGAAGGTTTGGGGAAAGGGCTTGTTGAAAACCTGTATGGCTGACAGGAAGTGGTTAGTGCATTTCCCTCTGACATCTGCATTGCATTTAGCCTCATTATATTGAGTTTTCTGAGGATAAAAGGCTGGCAAGACACTTTAGAAAATTGGGTGACATTTCTGGTTTCAAATGTGTGGGCTTTTTTTTTTTTTTTTAAAGAGGCACAGGTGAGGATATATTCCTGCCTATTCATCCCTTTGTTAACACCAGAAAAATGTATTTGGCTTAAATTTTATAAAACCATGTAATGGAAAAAGGTGATTACTCTATAATTTGGAGAACAGGCAACGTTTAAAAACTAACAAGGTATCTTGTGCCCAAGAAGAGATCTGATTAGCATATTCCTTGGGATTTTTCTAAACTCAGGTTGCTCACTCCTTCATAAAAAGCTGCCCCCCTCAGGCGTAGTAAATTGATGAACTCAACTTAAAATATTCAGGCCAGATTCACAAATATGATCTAATAGTAAGAATATATCAGCAAAAATAGAACAACTGGGAGATTCATTCTCTTGTACTTTTCTCCTTGATCAAAGAAAAATACAGTTAACAGGGAAAGCACAATTGTTCATTTCTGCGATCCTTGTGCTTTTCATGTGAAAGGAATCCTTTAAATTCAAAACTCTTGGTATGTATTATGATGTTACTCAACCTCAGATACAAAATTCAAGTGAGTTTCCAGCTGCTTCATGCAGAAGGCAACTCATTGGTATCTTGCAGCCTCCCTTCCCTTCTCTGCAGAAGGGGCAATTATCGGAATAGCTATTTAAGAATCCTATTATATTTTACTGATTTGAATTCAATTATATTCAATGGTATTGTAAACTCAACAAAGGCATAAATTGGGGAAATCAATTGCTTTCCAAAAATCAGTTAGAAAGCATAAGGTAGAAAGATCCCACGACAATAGCAAATTACAAAATACAAAAAGCCTGAGGAAAATAACCTAGATCTATGTGAAGAAAATGACAAAAGCCCTATCAACTGCAGTCATAAAACAACATCTTAAAAAAAAAAAAAAGATGATCCAAATTATATTTCTGCATGGAAATAGCAATACTCAAAAATACATGGTTACTTCAAATTGATCTATAAATTCAGTTCAAGTCTAATAAGAATCCCAATGGGATATTACATAAAACTTCAGTTAATTCTATATATATCTAGAGAAGTCAGTGCATAGAATTAACCAAGATGGTTTTAAAAATAATCTTTGATAATTAATAAAACCACTATGATTACTTAAAAGATATAGACAGTGTGCCTGGGTGGCTCAGTGGGTTAAGCCTCTGCCTTTGGCTCAGGTAATGATCTCAGGGTCCTGGGATTGAGCCCCAAATCAGGCTCTCTGCTCAGCAGGGAGTCTGCTTCTTCCTCTCTCTCTGCCTGCCTCTCTGCCTACTTGTGATCTCTCTGTGTCAAATAAATAAATAAAATCTTTAAAAAATATAGACAAACAAATAATTAAAGCAAGTTACAAACTTCAGAAAGAGACCCATGCCTCCTTTGAAACAGTATAAAATAAAGATGACAATTCAATTTCAGTGCAAAGATGGTTAATTTATTGAATAAATGGCTTTAAAACAATTTACTACACCAGTTATTAGATTGGCATAAGGCCAATCTCCTTATATTACCATCCATTTAACTAAATATTAGGTAGAATAAAAATCTAAATGTAAAATTTATAAATGTATTAGAACAATAGGAAATTATTTTCCTGATCTTGGAATAAGAAAGGCCTTTTGTAAACGATACCCAGACTTGAGAAATTGCCAAGAAAAAGACAGATATATGCAGTTACATTGATTTAAAAAAACTTTAGAAATAATATGTTAATTTAGCAAGGTTGCAGGATATACAGTGAATACACTGAATCTAAAGTATATCTATATACTCATACCAAGCAACTGGAAAATGAAATTGTAGTAAATTCATTTACAATACAAAAAACATAAAATACTTAAGGAAATTTAACAAAAGATCACCAAGACCTCTATACTGTAAACCAGATGACATTGTTGAAAGAAATTAGACCACAAAGTGGAGAGACATACTGTGTTCATGGATTGGGAGACTGAATACGGTTATGCTGTCTATTTGCAGAACAAATTTGGAGGACTTAAACTACCTAACTTTAAGGCTTGCTCTAAAACTATAGTAATAAGACAGTGACCAAGTTTGACAATGAAATAGAATATTTAACCCAGAAATAGACCAGCACTTATGCAGTCATTTGACTTTGGACAAATGCATCAAAGCAATCCAATATGGAAAGGAAAGTCTTTTGAATAAATGGTGGTGAATCAACTGATATTTTCAACCCCTTTCTCATGCTATGCACCAAAATCAAAGTAAATATAAAACTTGATTAAAGATTTGATTAAAATTATTGGAATGCCATCAACCAAAAGAAAACATTTGTAAAACATATGTCTTAGAAAGAACTATAATTCAAGACAACAAAATGTCAAATGATTCTGTAAAAGTTGGCCTAGGATTTTAACAAATACTTCACAAAGGGAGATATACAAATGGCCAATAAGCATCTGAGACTGTTTTTTTTTCCCATGATTATTCATCAGGAAAATATAAATGCAAACCATCCTGGACTATCACTCCACATCCATCATAATGGCTAAAATTAAAACTAACACCAAATATGAGCAAAAATGAAAATTCAGTTTCCGTGAAAAGATGGATAGCTTATTGACTAAGTGACATTAAAACAGTTTGTTATACCAATTATTAGATTGACATAAGGCTAATCCTTTTACCACCGATTTAACTAAATATTAGGTAAAATAAAAATCTAAATGTAAAATTTATAAATGTAACTTTCATACATTGTTGGTGGACATGCAAAATGATACAATCATTTTAGGAAAAAATTTGAGTTTCTCTTCAAATTAAACATATACCCCATTCAACCCATCATTCCACATATTTACTCAAAACAATAAGAAACATGTATCTACAAAATATATCTATGAAAATATAGGTACAAAAAACTGCAGGGACACCTGTGTGGCTCAGTCATTAGGCATCTGCCTACTGCTTAGGTCATGATCTCAGGGTGCTGGGATTGAGCCCCACATTGGACTCCCTGCTCAGAGGGATGCCTGCTTCTCCCTCTACCACTCCTTCTCGCTGTGTCTGTCAAATAAATAGATAAAATCTTAAAAAAAATTTTTTTCCATGGCAGCTTTATTCATAATAGCTCCAAACTAGAATCTGGTGTCCATCCCCAGAAGAATAGGTAGGAAAAAACTTGTATGTAAATGCAATGAACTGCTACACAGTAATAGAAAGGAGTGAACTATTGACACATGCCGTAAGAAAACATTATGCTGAGTAAGAGAAATTTTATATACACACATACAAAATACACTTTCTGTGGTTCTATGTATATGAAGTTCTAAAACAGGCAAAACTGATCTATGGTGGAATAGATGAGAATAGTATTTACCTCCTGGGAGTAGGACTAGGGGTGGATGTTGGCTGAGAATGCACATAGAGTAATTGTAACATTTTGCATCTTGGTGAGGGCTTAGGCTCCATAGATACATGCCTTCGTCAAAATTGTGGGATTAAAATTTGCATATTCAGGTGTTTGCTAATTTTTTTAAATTACTGTGAAAGAAAACAAACAAATATTGGATTCTGGTTAATGCAACTCATGTTGAAGAACTCATTGGAAGGTGCACTGAGGTCTGAAAATGACTTAGAAATGATGCATCAATAAAATAAAAACTGTTGAAGATGGATGAAAGGACAGATAAGCAATAAAGTATGTATTGTAAAGTTTTGATTATAGAATCCAGGCAGGAGATTCATGATTGTTCACGACAAAATTCTTCCAACTTTTCTTCATGCATAAAAATTTTCAAAATAAAATGCTGGAAGAAAACATCACCGAAAATAATATAGAACAAGAAGGAGAAAATAAGTATTTTTGACATTAATAAAACAAGGAAAAAGTATGACCACAAACCACAAGTCTGAAACATGATTGAATCTGTGGATCAAAAGGGCAAAAGTTTTCCCAAGAAGAACTGATACAAAAAAATAAATACCAAGACATAGCCTCTTGAATTGCTGAACTTCAAGAACAAAAAATAAATCTTATGGTCAACTGGGTAAGAAAATCCTGCACATAAAGGAGAAAAAAATTGAAGTTGACCTCATACTTCTTCACCCAAACAGCCAATGCTAGATAACAGTGCAGTGAGTTCACATGGTCCAGCAAAATTAACAACACAACACAGACATTCCTAGCAAAAAAGAACTTACTGTTTCCTGGATCCCTGAACTCTTAAACTGAGTTGATCTAGTTAGCTATGATAAATCAAAACATGGATGGAAAATAAAATCTTAAGGGAGAGAAAATGGTACAATTGATGGAAACATTGACTACACTATGATATGAAACTAAAAGAAATAAAGAATGATGAGAACAACTAATCTGACTACCTTATTCAGAAATAATTTTATTTAAATATAAATTTTATTTAAATATAAATTATAAAATCATTAAATTTTTATTGTATTAACAGAAAAAAGGTCACGAGGGAGAAATATAAAAATTCTACAAAAGGTATAGATTAGGTTTTCCTTCTACCACTTTCTGCATCAATCCTATCCTGATTTATTTAGAAAATCACTTATTTTTTAAAAAATCTTTCCAGCATATCTTATATAATAATTCATAAATACAAACAAAGATTACTTTTATTTTACCATTTTCAGCCATGAGATAAGGGTACGCCTGGAGAACCAACACCATAATCAATGTCATTGGTTAATCCATCACCTCAAAAAGTTTCTTGACCTCTTGGGTTTTTGTATATTTTTATGTTTACTTTTGTTTTCTTTTGTGGTAAGATCTACCACCTCAGCAAATTTTTAAGTATGCAAAATAATATTGTTAACCCTAGGACTTGTATTGTATGGTAGACTTACTTATCTTGCATAACTAAAACTTTCTACCTTTTAACATCAACCTCCCCAATTCTCCCTCCTTCCTGCCCAGGGCAACCTCCATTCTATTCTCTGCTTCCATTAGTTTGACTCTTTTAGATTCCTCCTACAATTGAGATCATGCAGTATTTGTCTTTCATTTCATTCAGCCTGATGTCTTCTGGGTCCTACAATGCTGAGGCAGGGTTTCCTTTTTAAGGCTGACTGATAGCCACATTCAAAAAATCAATTCCTCCATCAATGAACATTTCAGATTATTTCCATATCTTGACTATTATGAAAATGCTGCCGTGAGTAAAGGAGTGCAGATATCTCTTTATGATTCAGATTTCAGTTCAATCCAGATGTTAGATTTCAGTATATACCCAGAAGTGAAATTTCTGAATCAAATTGTAGCTCCGGTTTTCATTTTTTTAGACGAATTTTCCTATCGTTTTCAACAATAGCTATGCCAATTTGCCTTCCCATCAACACTTCACAGAGGGTTTCTTTTCCTTCACCCCCCTTAACAGTTGTCTTTTTTTTTTTTTTTTAGTAATTGTCATTCTAAAAAGTATGAGGTGATCTCTCCTTGTGGTTTTAATTTGCATTTCCCTGTTGATGAGTGATGTTGAGCACCTTTTCATATTCTATCGGAGGTTTGTACCTTTTTGGAGAAATGTCTATTCAGGTCTTTTGCTCCCTTTTTAATCCAGTTATATAGATTTATTTGCTCTTGAGTTGTAGGAGTTCCTTGTATATTTTGGATATTAACCTCTTATCAGATATATGGTTTACAAATGTTTTCTCCATCCCACAGATTTTTTTTTTTTTATTTTGTTAATCATTTTCCTTGCTGGGCAGAAGCTTTCTAGTTTGATGTAGTTCGTCGTTAATTTTTGGTTCTGTTGTCTGGGCTTTCTGTGTCACGTCTAAGAAATCATCGTCCTGTCCAATGTCTGCAAGCTTTTTTCCCATGTTTTCTTCTAGGAGTTTTATTTTTGCATGTTTTACATTCAAATCTTTCATCCATTTTGTATTGATTTTTGTATGTGCTGTGAGGTAAGAGTTCTGCTTCATTCATTTGCATGTGAATATCTGATCTTCCCAACACAACTTATTGAAGAGACTGTCCTGTGCCCACTAAGTACTTTTTGCAACCTTGTTGAATATTGGTTGACCATATACATGTGGGGCTATTAGTGGGCTCTCTTATTTTATTCCATTGGTCTGTACGTCTGTTTTTAATGCCAGTACCATATCATTTTGATAATTTTAGTTTTGTAATATGTTTTGAAATCAGAATGTGATGTGTTCAGCTTTGTTATTCTTACCCTAGGGATTTGTGGTTCAAAATAAATTTTAGGATTGTTTTCCCCACTTCTGTAAAAAATTCACTGGGATTTTAATAGGGATTGCATGTATCTGTAGATCACTTTGGGAAGTATGGAATGATTATAATCTTAAATTTGTTGAGATTTGTTTCATGACCTACCATGCAATCTATCTTAGAGAAAGTTCAGAGTGCACTTCAGACATGTCTTAAGAATCAGTCTGGATGCTCTTAGCCTCCCTTGTCTCTGGGGCTGTTACTCACTTTGTCCCAGGCTCACTAAATTCATAAGTGCACAGCCTAGAGGTGGCTTGCCTATCACTTCCTCTGATGTTCCCTATCCAAGACTTCCTTGTTAGCTGAGACTGGGATGCTGCAGGAGGGGTGGGTGTCCAGGAAACCCTGTGGTTTGAGACTTTGCCCAGTGGCAACAGGAGTCAGTGGATAAATTCTTCTTACTTCCTCTTTTGTTTTTTCCACTGGAACTGACCTGAGCTGCAGGCATTATAGTTGGAAGAATCTTACAGGATCCAGCATCCAGAAACCACTCTTGACACCAAGTGTTGCTAGTTTTATTAAGCTCCTTCATTTGGGTTCACTGTCTTTGCCTCACTTCAAATTTTTTCCATAGGTTTCACTCTCTGGGAAACCTAGCCTAAGATTAATAATTTATTTAACTTATAATTTATTTAATCATTTAACTGTGCTGCCCCTGACCACATGTGGCTATTAATGCTTGAAGCTTGACTAGTCTGAATCAAGATGCCCTTTAAGTATACAGACATTGGATTTTGAGAACTTAGTATGAAAAAAATAATGTAAAATATCTCATTGATAATTTTTATATTAGTTATATGTTGAAATGAAAATATTTTATCTATATTGCACTAGCATATTGTTTAAACTATTATACCTAATTATTTTTACTTTTTTAAATGTGTATACTAGAAAACTAAAAATTACAAACTGACTCATATTTTTGTTGGATAGAACTTAGCAAAACATTTGATAAGACTTGGGCTCTTGCTAATTTTTTGCTATAACAACAGCAACAAAAAATATGTATGGAATAAACCACATTGTGTGTGCATGAAACAAATTCCCAGAACTGAAATTTCTGAGTCAAAGATTGCATGAATTTGATCATTTTGATAGATAATACTGACCTTTTTTTTTTTTTCCATAGGAGTGATACCATTTTTTGACTTTGTCTTCAATTGTATGGTGGAGCCTGTTTACCCACAGCCAATCAACAGAGCGTGTCATCAAACTACCAGATTTTGCTGTTCTAACAGGTAAAAAATAATTATCTCTTATTTGCCATTTCCTTATCAGGTATCTCAAGCATCTTTTTATGTGTTTAGGGATCATTCATTTCTTTTTTTTTTTTCTGTGAATTATCTGTGCACATCCTCTGTCCATCTTTTCATGGGGAAGAATATGTTTTTATCTTTGATATGAATTATAAATATTTTTCCTAATTTGCCATTTGTCTTTTGATTTTGCTTATGGTGTTTTTAATGCAAACATGTACCAGATTTTTTAAAATGACATTTGGATTTTGTAAAGGTGAGACTCTATATGACAAGGAGACTTTTCATGATAGAGCTTCAGGAATACATAGTTTATCTGTATGGTTTATAAAAAGCATTGGGTTTTTTTTTAAGAAACACAGAAATCTCTTACTACCAAGGAAATTAATGAGTGGTACCCTATCCTGAGGCAGCACAGTGTTCTTAGGTCTCAAGTGCCATGAAGCTTACAGCTGCCAGTAGATTCAAATCCACTTGGGATTGGGGCATCTCTACAACGCAAATCAGTATTCTTTATATACTTGCACTACCATTCAAACTAGTAAGTTTATACCACATAAATGCCAGGATAGTTAATCTGATCCAAATTTCTCCTTTTAAATTGTTCAAAAAATTTTGGATATGAAACTTTCCTTGTTTTTCTTGCATAGGGTGTAGAAAGAGGCACTCTCTAGAACAGGAGTCCAGAACTCTACCAGTAGTGACCCATATTGTTAGCACCTTGCTATCACTTTGATATCCCCAATGAAGTATAAGCAACAGGCACCTGAGGCCAGTCTTGGAATATTCATCTGATTGAGATTCGGTGAAGCCAACTGCTCTATAAGACAGTTGTTCTGACACATGTACTTACAGAATAGAACATTGATGTTTGGAAGCTTGAAAATACAAGAGGAAAAAAAGGAAGTGCAAAGTGTACAGATGAAAATTATCCCATCTTTCAGTATAGGGAGTAAGTAGAATCTAAACTAAACTGTTGTGTCTTTCAGATTTTTTTTTGTTTCTCTTTATAATTTTACCAAATATGCTTGATTTCCCAAATAATATTTTTGCTGGTGTTGCAAGTTTTTTAACTTCTTGTAGTTATGTGCATGTCATGGTACAATATTATTCTTCAGTTACTTAGCATTCTCACTAATAACAATATTTTCTACAAGTCCATTAATTAAGCATATTAATTGTGTTGATCAAAACTTCATCTTCACCAATTTTTGTTTGCTTGATCTAACAATTACTGAGAGGGTAGCCAAATATTCCAAGAATCATGCACTCTCTAACATTTTTAACTAGAGATTTGTTATACTTATAACAATTATAATGACTGATATATTTGGACCTATTTTTTAACTACCTTATTTTGTGCTTTTCATTTGTCTCAACTCTTGAGTTTTATTTTCTTTTCCTTTCTGGATTTCTATTAGACTGGTGGGTATTTTCTCTCATGCCGTGTTTTTCCTTTACTTGTTAGAGATTATATACTTCATATTAAAAAAAAATTTTTTTTTAAAGATTTTATTTATTTGACAGAGAGAAACACAGCGAGAGAGGGAACACAAGCAGGGGGAGTGAGAGAGGGAGAAGCAGGCTTCCCGGCGAGCAGGGAGCCCGATGTGGGACTCGATCCTGGGTCTCCGGGATCATGACCTGAGCCGAAGGCAGTCCCCCAACCAGCCACCCAGACGCCCCTAAAATTCTTTTCCTATAAATGTTTTGTGCACATCACATTAAAGACTGCTTCTATCCTCCAGCATCCAGTATGTCTTTTTATTCTTTTTATTAATAGATCCCCTTCACAATTCTGGTAGTCATGTGGCCTTACCATTGTAAACATTTCTCAGATTCTGTCTCTGCTAATTAAACTGGCCATGTGACTTGGCTTTGGTCACCAAGATATAAGCAGAAGGAATATGTGTAACTTTTATTTTGTGCCTTTAAACACAAAGCTGCTTCATCTTCATGTGCTCTTCTTGTCTCCTCACAGACTACAATGCAAACATGGGAGAGATGAATTCAATCCTGTGAATTCAATCCTGTGATGAATCCAACCATGGAAGACACATATTCGCTTCTACCATAGGTCATTAGATTATCTTGGAAGCTCTCCCCATGCCCCTGGTCTGTCCCATGAGAGAGAGAGAATATTACCCCATTTAGTCATTAAGATTGGGTTTCTTTCATACAGGATCTTAGCTTCTGTACTCACTGGCAGAGAAATATCAGAATTGGGGTGCTGTCATACACAAACTAAGATATCCAGTGTTGAGTCAAGTAATAGGAAGCAGGGAAACAGATCTGAAGGCTAAAAACCTGATGACTCTTGTTTGTTGTGGGAAAATGTCTGGTAAAACTCCCATCAGCATTCTGCTGAAAGACCATATGCCTATGAAGTTTTCAAATTCAAGAAAATGGTTGGAGATAGCCAAAATGTGAGTGTGTACACATTGATTCTTATGGCTTTCAGTAAGTTATTATAAAGACAAGTGATGGACTATTGCCTCCTTGCATCCATTTTTCCCTTCTTCCCTTTAGGAATACTATACCACAGTACTCTGGCAACATGTCAGTTGCACAAATGACCATTATCTAGGGACCACATTTCTCAAATTCTCTTAAATGTGGGTGTGGACATTTCACTAGGTTTTGGGCAATGATAGAAAAACATTAAGTGATGTTTGTGAATTCTGCTTCATGTCCTTAAAACTGACGTTTTCATTCATTAATTTTATTTATATTGAGATGAAATTTATGTAACATAATTAGCCCCTTTATTTTTTTCTTATTTTATTTTATTTTTATTGAAGTATAATTACCACCCAGTCATATTAGTCTCTGGTGTGCTATATGAAGCTTCAGCAGTTCTATACAAAGTCAGTGCTCATGATAATCGTTCTCTTAATCTCCTTTATATACCCCCCACCGCCCCGTCCTCTCAACTACCTCCCCTCTGGTAACTACCAGTTACACTATGTGTTTATTGTGTGTCTAAGAATTTGCTTGTTTGTTTGCCTCTTTTTTCTTTGTTTGTTTACTTATTTTGTTTCTTAGAATCCACATATGAATGGACTCTGTCTCAGTCTGATTTACTTCACTTAGCATTATACCCTCTACGTCTATTTATATCATTGCAGATGGCTGGGTAATAGTCTCTCTCTCTCTCTCTCTCTCTCGCTCTCTCTCTCTCTCTCTTTAATTTTTTAAGGAACCTCCATACTGTTTTCTGCAGTGGCTGCACCAGTGTGCATTCTCCCCAACAGGGCATGAGGGTTCCTTTTTCTTCACATCCTCACCAATACATCTTATTTCTTATCTTTTTGATTCTAGCCATTCTGACAGGTGTGAGGAGTTATCATGTCGAGCATGATTCCTGATTTGCATTTTTCCAATGATGAGTGGTGCTGAGCATCTTTTCATGTTCTTAGAAGCACTTGTTAAGTCTCAAAGAATCATGTAGGACTATTAGGACTGGAATTTGAATTGTGTTAAACTTATATGGTGGGGGAAATCAGTGTTTAAGAATTGTTGCTTTCCCTCCTAAGCAATTATTTGCATTCTATTTACTTAAGTCTGTTAATCTTATGACAAAACTTAGCAGACTGTTTTCATCTAGGTACATTTTCTTATAAACACTTATAGTTATGTTTGCCCCATGAAGGCAGCTATGCTGTGGGCAATGAGAATCCATATGTTATCTTTGTGATGCAGTGGTAAGCACAGGATCAAACTATTACCTGTTGGACCACGGAAGTCAGAATGAGTAAAACTGTCACATCAGGGAAAATAGAGGCAAACTGTAGCCATTGGCATGTGTTAGCTAATCACTGCATTTGGTAGAGTTCTATGGAAAAGACAAACTCAGAATAGAACCAGTGGGGAAGGGACCTCCTGGAGCATAGAACTTCCAGATAAGCTAACGGCTCCACTAGAGCAGGAAGCCCTGCAAACCCTGCCCAGCAGGATCTCATAATTGCTATGAAATAGTGACAGAGGCATCCTCCTGTTATCCCTCTCTGAAAGAAAAAGCTCAATCATCACAATCCTACTGTTTCTCCACATAATTGGCAGCACATGATTTTTTTTCTATTTTTATACATTACTGTATCATAAGAAACCACACTCAGACCTGTTAAGGAGGCCACATTTCTCTCTGGCCCTTGAGCAAGGAGCACCACCTGGATGAGACCTTGGGATGTCTCCTTAGGAAAGAGGTGATGTGTTCTATGTAAGAAAAGAAGAATGAGTATCAGTGCTGAGAAATAAAAAAGGGTAGGCTGCACCTGGAGCTGTTAATTACTTGCCAAGTATCCGGGGTCTTCTTCATTTACTTCTTTCTTATTAATAAAACTCTGGTTTTATTACAGAGAACCATATGCAGAGCTAAAATACTATTTTTCCAGTATCCCTTGCAGCAAGGAGTGTATAATAAACAGCGAATGGAAATCACTGGGTGAGACCTCGGGTAAAGCTTTTTTAAAGGCAGCTCATCTAGTGAGTGGGGTTGTCCCTTTACCCTCCCCCTTCCTTTCCCTTCTTTTTGCCTGGAATGTTTCAGCAGAGCGGCAGATCAGCTTGTTGTCTACTGTAATAAGTGTGTCTTCCTATATTTCAAAGCCTGGAAAAGCTAACAATGACTTTGCCCAGATTTCCTTGCAACTGTAGTTCTGGACATGGTAAGTGTTTTTGACCCATTTGAAGCAGGCATGAAAGGTCTGGAGGGCAGACATAAGCAGAATGCAAAAGTGATGCTTCTACTGCTTTTGCTGGTAAGCCTTGTAGTGTGGGATCCAGTGATGCTGGGGAAGCACTAGCTGAGGCCCCCATTTTGGGTCATTGAAGTTAGGGGTGCAGATTAAAACGGAAACACCTTGGTTTTGAAAACACCAACAGTGATTCAAACTTTCCAGTCATTGCAGCTTTGTGATTATGTGACTTCCGGGGGTTGGGGAACTCTTATTCTGCGGTAGCTGGTCCTGGGTCCAGCAAGAGAAGGGGCAGCTTTCCATCAGGGCAAGCAGGACCCCCGGTGGCCAGGTGTTTCACGTGAGCTATGTGGGAGCTCTTCCTGAAATCTTAGCCTAGAGGTGGTGTTTTCAGCCTTGCCTCTGATTCTGTATGCTGGAACATAGTCATTTGTGTGTGCAGTAGCGAAAGTGGATTCAGTTCTCGTCAATTAGAAACTGATTAATGCAAATGTGATGTGATGGGAAAAACTGGAGCAGTTATCCTGGACCATAATACCACTGCGGAGCTGGAAACTGCAGCCAAGGATGGTGGAACAGAAAGGGAAATGTTACATAAGTGACTCCGGACCCAAGACTTCAGTTAGCTCTTTGCTGCCTATCTTGGAACATTTGGGGTTTTGTTTGTTTATTTGTTTGTTTGTTTGTTTTAACAAGCAACCTTAATTTAAGGTCTCTGATTTTTGCAGTCAAATGAGATCCTTTTTGTATCACATTCATTCAATTATTTATTTTTCTATTGATATTATTAATCAGATATTTTTCTACCTTTTTTTTTTTTTAATTAAGTTCTATGCCCAGCATGGAGTCCAGTGCAGGGCTTGAACTCACGACCCTGAGATCAAGATCTGAGCTAATATCAAGAGTCAGATGTTCAACGGATGAGCCACCCCGGCGCCCCTCTACTACTTTCTTAACTGGTTACTAACAAGAGAAAGAAAAATTACTAATCTTTATCATTGTATCCATCTATATTACAGAGCTCTCCTACTCCTATGAGTAATTTCATGGTGAATTCTCATGGGTTTCTGTTCCAAGCTATCAGGAATGTTGAAAGGGAAAGGTAAGCCCCAAGACGGTTGTACAACACAGTATTTTTAATTTCTCATATAAATTCAGCTGAAACAAGTCTTTGATTATTAGATAATTTCCTATTTATTTTATTATGTAAAACATATCCAGATGTTTTGTGCTTATTTCATTAAAAAAACCCACGTTGTCAGTAAGAGACACTGAATATCATAATCTATTGCTTTTGTTTACAGCTGTCTTTCTACATTAGTAAGACAAAAACTCCCTAACTTCCCTTCCTGAATTACAGACAGCTCACCTTCCAAAGAATGAAATACATATGTCAGTTCTTTCAGTTAACAAAATAAGAGCAAAACTGATTGTCAAGAAAGTTTTCATGGTAAAATGACTACTTTAAATGCACATTACTGTCCTTTGGACAAAATGTAGTGAACGGGAAGGCAGAAAACCTGCACCTTGCCTATTGCATCATACCAGTTCAGTTTCTTTGCAACATAATCAGCATCTTTGGGCCCCAAGGTGTTAATAAGAAAATTCACTGTTTCTAACTCAAAAAAATCTAAAAAATTTTTATTTATTTATTTGACACAGAGAGAGCAAGAGAACCCAAAGCAGGGAGAATTGCAGAGGTAGAGGGTGAAGTTCTAGGACCCTGGGATCATGACCTGAGCTGAAGGCAAATGCTTAACCCACTGAGCCACCCAGGTGCTCCTAGCTTTAAAACTCTATGTCTCATAGATATACTTTGAATATATAATAAGTTTCTGGCAAGCATAAGTTAGTTTTTTTTAATAAAGGAAATTCAAAAGCAAAATTCCAACCCCCCACACCAAACCCACTAAGTAATACCTCTTTCTTCAATTTTAAGGTTGATTTTTTTCACATTTTACATTTTTCACATTTAGAAGTTGCTGAAATTGAGGTGTGCATTAGAAGGAAATATATCTATGATATGGCAAGTTCTTTCTCCCAGCCCTCCCCTACAAGAGCCATCACAACAGCAACAAAAAGAAAGAAAGAAAAGAAAATAATTTTTGTTATACCAGTGGTTCTAAAAGTCTAGGAAAAACCAACCAACCAAACCTATAAACAAAAACTAGACCAATTTCCCACATGAACCCAAGCTGACATGTATACATATCTGTGTGTGGGGCCAAGAGCCCACAAGTGTCTATGACAGTTGATCTACATTGTAATGGGGGGGTGAGAGAAGAAGACTGCCAAGAGAAATTTGTTGGACAGAGACCTGTGAACAGGGTCAAGAGAAAAAAGGGTGAGCTGTGAGCCCTACTGTTTGGCTCTCCAGATGCAGAGAGAAGCTCTTGCCCCGCCTTTAGGAAGAACACATCACTGCTCTGCTGGGCAAATGCAAAAGTTGGCAAGACCTGAGGACAACAGAGATAAACTGGGACTGAGCTGGGCAAACCAGGATATACGGGTCATCCTATCTCCACCTCAACCTGCATCTGTTTTGGTGATGATCTCAGGAATTGTGGTGACACACTAGAGGGACGATGGTGGCCAGAAAACATGCTGACCATCAGTGGAAGCTCAAAGAAAGTGGAGGGTCTCTGAAAGAATCAGAGCTGCACCCAATAAAGCAGATTTATCTGTATGGTAAGACCCAAAGTAACCATTATAACTGCAATGACTGTGAGCCAGACGGCCTTTTACAAAAAAGTGGATATTGTGAGCAAATAAAATTTGAGTGTTAATATTCATGTGATCTTATCTAAACCCATAGGCGAGGGAAAAGTTTTAGAGGAAATGTATAAATACATATACACATATACATTTATTTTTACATAAATATAAATATCAATATAAATGACTATAAAAGAACATATGGAATATATGGAAAAACAAAATTGTACCCACTGGCCACCCATAAATTAAGAAAGAAAAGAATATTTAATTTGGCACTAATTTATAAATCCTAATTTCAAGCTTTGTCTCAACTCACAGGGACTCCTGGAGCTGAGTCTGAGTACAAATCTAGGGAGTGATAATCACACTACATAACAAACATGGCATAAATTGGATGGAGGGAGGGGAGTCCTGTGAAGGAGGTGACAACAGGGAAAGAATGGATGAGAACATAAAAGAGAAACCCAAGGAATCTGAGAAACAAAATATAAAATATTCCATTTTAAGTCACTCAGGACATAAGTTTTGGGCTCCTCTTTCAACATCCAGATTTGTCATCCAACATCCAACATCTGATAACATCTTCTACCTAAGTTATTGTATTGTAGAAATCAAGAAAGGAGTTGAATATCCTTTGATGCCAAAATGTAAATTAAAATAGAAAACAGAGGTGTGAACAATAATTCAGAAGAATCAGAAAGTTATGGCCAGAGCTAACCATGAGGAGGCAAGGCCCTGGTGGCCAAAGACGTTTTGGAAAGTGTCCTGGCCCATCTTACTTGGGTCTTAAGAGGCCAGAGAGACATAGAGAGAAAATAGATGCAGGCTGTGGTAGAGGTAGGATGACCATACGGCCTGGTTTGCCTAGCTCAGTACCAGTTTATCTCTGTTGTCCTCAGGTCTTGTCAACCTTTGCATTTGCCCAGATGTTCCATTTTCTAATCAAGTATCATGACCAATGGTCATATCAAAATAAGGCTAGTTGGGTTTGATAGATGTTTCTCTTTGCAGTTCTAGCTTTTCCTACAAACTCTAGCAACATATAAGATGCATGTGCAAATGGCTAAGCTACATACCATCCCCAAATGGTTTCAGAGGTAACAAATTTAACCTTTTTCTCTCAAATGACAGCAAGCAAGTTTCCTGGTGATAAAATGAACTAGACTTGGACATGAATGTTGGGGAACAGCTATTTCTGTTGATTTTAGGAGGAGATAGGAGGAGGATTTTGTGCTGCTATCCCCAGCCAATCCCACGGTCTGGGTCACAGACTTAAAAATGCATGAAGTCTCTGAGCTGACATTGGCCAGACCAATGGCAGATGGGGGAGGCTGTAGGTTGCGTGTGCATCAAATATGCAGAAATAGAGACAGAGAAGTTCCACTGTAAACTCTATACTGTGCAGTAGGAGTGTTCTTGCATTAGTGGCTTTGCTATTCATTGTATAACATCAAACTGCAGACATTCATTCATTACAGTTTCAGTA
The DNA here is from genome assembly GCA_004023965.1 of Spilogale gracilis. Classification (NCBI taxonomy): domain Eukaryota; kingdom Metazoa; phylum Chordata; class Mammalia; order Carnivora; family Mephitidae; genus Spilogale; species Spilogale gracilis. Next base: position 248,402 of record PITA01000573.1, read on the forward strand.
GTTTTTTTTTTTTTTTTTTAATTAAGCCCTTTAGGCAGCAATAAGCTTATAATGAAAATCAGATGTGGGTCTGCTGAAGAAGCCTCCACATCTGTGTCAAAGTTATCAGTTGTTGTTCAAGAAAAACTTCTATTTTTCCTTTATTCATACTCACAACACCTTTCACACCAGATATGTGGGTTTTTTCCACACTGACCACTTCTCTAACAGCAGCTCAGTGTCCTATAATTCTATTCAGTTCCAACACCATCTACCTGGAAACAGCATCAAATCTCACAGGTTAAGGTCTCAATCCCACAAGACGTCCTGCATTTCACACACAATCACAAGCCCCAGTTTGTCACTTGTCCTTCTGATCAACCAGCTATAAATCAGAGTTCCCAGGACCCCTCCTTGAGTTAATGTGCTAAAATCACTGATGGAACTCAGGGAAAGACTCACACTTATCAGTTTATTTTAAAGGATATGTTTACATTTTTGTAAACAGATGAATAGCCAGATGAAGAGATACATAGGGCTAGGTCTAGAAGGGTCCCATCTGCAAGAGCTTCTGTCCTCATGGGTTTGGACAGTGACACTCTCCTGGTGTTTAGATTTGTTAACCTAGGAGCTCTCCAAACCCCATACTTTGGGGATTTTTACAGAGTCTTAATCATGTGATCATGAATGATTATGAATTCATTTTCCAGCCCATCTCCCCTCTGGAGAATGAGGAGTAGGCCTAGAAATTCCACAATTTTTATCATGGTTTGGTCTTTCTGGTGACCAGTGCCTGTCGCGGAGCCCCACCAATAGTCCCCTTAGTAGAACAAAGGATATTTCTATTACTCAGGGAATTACAAGGGTTTTATGAGTGATATGTCAGGAACCGTGGTCAAAAATGAAAAATCAGCATGAGCAGGGGTCATAGACATATGTATCATATTATTTCAGAGTTATATAAAGAAGATCATGCCTGAAGACAAATTCACATATGCAGTTCTACAGAAAATATATTTACATATCTTTCTGAAACATGAGCTGTCATTTAGATCAAATGAAAATAATAAAATTTAGATCATTTAGACACCTCTAAAATAATTTTCTTGCTCTTCTTCCAAGTTTCCTGGTGCCTATAAAAAAGTAAAGCAACAGCTGTTAAAGTGCTAGTACAATTAGAAGGACAAGAACTTTGCAAGCATGAGATGCTTCAAGTAGAAAATGAGGTTGATTCCATAAATGGTACAATCTTTTCACCAAGTTCATGAAATTTTAACAAAGCTTTTTGAAGCTCATCCTGTCACAAAAGCTAAACACCTTGGGCGCCTGGGTGGCTCTGTGGGTTAAAGCCTCTGCCTTCGGCTCAGGTCATGATCTCAGGGTCCTGGGATCCAGGCCTGCATCGGGCTGTCTGCTCGGCAGGGAGCCTGCTTCCTCCTCTCTCTCTGCCTGCCTCTCTGCCTACTTGTGATCTCTCTCTCTGTCAAAAAAATAAATAAAATATTTTTTAAAAAAGTGAAACACCTCTGAAATATTGTAAATGAATTATAAATTCAATTATAAAAATTCAATATCAAAAGAAAAGTTGCTTGGGGGATGGTACTACAAACACAAGTTTTGGTGGGAGGACAGCACTGTGAAAAGATACTGTCCTAAATTAAGAAACCAATGGAACAGAAGTTCTCTTGAATTGGTCGATGTGAAAATAGTCCATAATTGCTTCCAGATAAGCAGTGATACTCTCTCAATCAGGAAGAAGCTGGAGCTGACAATATTTATAAATATTTTCCCATATCTTCAGGGTTTAGATAAGCCACATAACTTTGAGGATGAAGCTGATGTTGAATTAAAGTATATATTACCACGGCGGTAATGCTTCTTTTGATGCTGATCATGTCATATTTCAGAAATGTTTGTTGGAAGATTTCTCTTTAATCAAATGAGGTGATCTAAAATATTATGAAGCATTTTTGTAAATGAGTTTCTTAATTTTGTTTATATTAGTTACCAAGCCTTACAACCTGCTCATGAGGTCTACTTCGCATTGCCATACTATGCCCACCCATCCAAACCACTTCTGCTGTGAACTCTATCTGGTCCCAACTGGTTCACCATCTCAAGGACCTGCCTTAAAACTCTCCGGCTCAGACCCTAAAGCCTAATAAGTACCCTTCTCTAATTTCCCCATTCTGAGAAAGCACTAAGACTCTGTGGCAGTGCTTTTCTCCTTCACTGCTGAAGGTCTAATAAACTCAACTTTACAATTTCAAATTGATCGATCAGTTTAAATCAAATACGCCCTGAATTGTTGTGCTAAGTGTGTCTTTCTTCTCTATTCTGGTAGCATCAATTCAACACAGTGTTTTAATTTCTTTTGTGAAAAATATTTTCTCTCCTCAACTGGTAAATTGTTGAATGTTACCTCTGAAATTAATGAAGTACTGTGTGTTGGATAACTGAATTTAACTAATTAAAAATAAATAAATTCATCTTTACTGAGGAAAAAAAATGTTTTCTCTGAAAATTACTCTTGCTGCTTTTCCAGCCACTTTACAATATCAATCATAAGATTAACAGGTTTTTTTTTTTCCATCTTTATCCTTTCTGGGGCAGTTAGAGGGTTTTATTTCAAAGAACAGCCTGATGATCTACCAGTGACTGAGGTAGGGGAAGTACAGAACTATCTGGCCTTCAGTCACCATTTTTTCTCCTTACTTCTCTCTCTTTTCCACTAACTGAGATTGAGAGTAACTGTCATGATTCTTCTAGAATAGAAAAATCACTGGAAGGGCTTATTAAAGCCTATATTCCCAGGCCTTTGCCCACGATTTGGATGGTAGTATTTCTAGGGTAGAGCCCTCAAATTTTAATTTTTTAAAAAAGATTTTATTTAGTTAGTTGAGAGAGTAAGTGTGCACATGGGTGGAGGGAGGGGCAAAGGGAGAGGATGAATCTCAAGCAGCCTCCCTGCTCAGCAGGGAGTCCCAGGGTGTGTGTGTGTGGGGGGGGGGCTGCATCTCAAGACCCTGAGATCATAACTTGAGCTGAAATCAAGAGTTAGATGCTGAACCAACTGAACCATGCAGGTTCCCCATGAATTTACATTTCTAACTGAGCTTCCAGGTCATGCTGATGCTGCAAGGATAGAGACCACACCTTGAGTAGCCCTACCTCTCCAAGTAAGTAAAGCAGCAGATATTATCTGGTCCTTTCTTTTCTGATAAAGCAATATATAAGTACTTAAAGATATGGCAGCAAACGGGGAGCCTGGGAGGCTCAGTTGATTAAGCATCTACTTTCAGCTCAGGTCATGATCCCAGCGTCCTGGTATCAAGCCCAACATAGGGCTTCCTGCTCAGGGGGGAGCTTGCTTCTCCCTCCCCTGATCCCCCTGCTTGTGCACTCTCTCTCTGTCTCTGTCAAATAAATAAATAAATAAATAAATAAACAAACAAATAAATAAATAAATAAAATCTTTAAAAAAGAGAGGTACTGCAGCATTATTCACAATAGCCAAGACATGGAAACAACCTTAAGTATCCATCAGAGGATGAATGGACAAAGAAAATGTGGTCTATGTTTACAATGGACTCTTATTCAGCATAGGAAAGTATATCCTCCTATTTGCAACCACAGGGATGGAACTGGAGAGCATTGTGCTAAGTGAGATAAGTCAGAAAGAGCAAGATAGATACTATATGGTATCACTTCTACATGGAACCTGAAAAGCCAAAGTCATACAGAGTAGAATGGTGGTAACCTGGGGCTGGGTTGTGGGATTCAGGTTGTGGGGGGAAGGGGCATGCAGGAGATGTTTAAGAGTACAAATTGCAACTAGTAGATAAATTCTGGAGATCTAACACATAGCACAGTGATTATACTCAACAGTACTATATAATAAACTTCCAAGTTGCTAAGAGACTAGATCTTAATGATTAATCACCACAAAAATGAAATTACAATTATGTGAGGTACTAGCTAATGCCACAGCGGTAATCATATTCAATATATAAATGCATTAAATCCACACATTGCATACTCTAAACTTACACAACATCATATGCTAATTTTACATAATAAAAAAATTAAGTACTAGAGCAGCATTAAAACGATTAAGAGGTTTATCACAGCTAAGAATGCCGCCATTAACTGTTCTGCATATCCTATCATCAGGATGCCCAGGAGTGCCTGGCCCTGTCTCTGAGATCATCAACAGGCTCATCTCAGGGGCACCTGGGTGGCTCAGTCATTGGGCACCTGCCTTCCGCTCAGGTCATGATCCCGGAGACCTGAGATCGAGTCCCACATCGGGCTTCCTGCTCGGCGGGAAGCCTACTTCTCCCTTTCTCACTCCCCCTGCCTGTGTTCGCTCTCTAGCTATGTTTCTCTCTGTCAGATAAATAAAATGTAAAACAAACAAACACAAAATAGGCTCATCTTCCTCGGAGTTGCACGGTGGCGCTCTCCTGTGTTGTCGGGCCTGGGATTAAGGTTTGATACTGACATCTGGTCAAATTGGGAAGGCCTTGAGTGCTCTAACAGCCAATCCTCCCCACTCCCTTCATGGATAAGGTCTTGTAGCCAACAGCCCTCCTTTTCCAAGGCACCAGGCGCAGTGCCTGCTTATTCTTAAGTATGGGCTTTAGTCCCCTATGATCCCATAGATCCACTCAAAGCCAATCCCATCCTCCTTGGGGAACCAAGAGGATGAGGTACCTCATCCTCTTCATACTACAAACCCTCTCTCTCTCCGTCCCTGGTTTCTCCTGCTGGTCCAAGCACAACCCCTGCCGGCCCCGCGTGGCATGCAGTGAAGTCCTCTTCCAGGCTGCCAGGGGATAGAACAATAAACTGCTGTCCATCTCATCTGCCCAGTGGTGGGCGTGCAGCCATCCCCATGGCCCCGGAGCAGAAATCCCCCTCACCGTCCAGATGAACAGGAGGCAACTAACACATGCATTTCCTGTAATAGATACAGTTTCCTAAGAGGGGAGAGGAGGCTTATTCTAGGAGTTTGAAGTAAAAGCAAACCCAAAAGTATTGCACCACGCTGGTATCTAATTAAACCCAACAAGCTCCAAACTGATATTGAAACAGACAGGAGTCTCGAACTTAAATACCACCATTTCAATCACTTGAAATCCATGCACTATGTTAATCACAATTCTGAAAGAGAGCCCAGAGATAACAACAGGCTTTCAAACCAAGGGAAGAAGCAAAATCTATTGGTGTAACACAGACTTCTGCAGTTTGTTGGAGCAAAAGTGAGACTGTCCTTAAGGAGGACCAGCCGGGCTCAGCAGGGCCCTCTGCCCACCTTTCCATTTCCTCCTGTCCATGGCACCCCTTCTGCATCCACCTACATATCCTTGGTCCTTATGGCATATTTTAGGAGCAAGCAAAACTCACAGGGTGGGAAATAAGCCACAGGAGATCCTGATTTCAATTATCCTTGCCACAGATTATCTTTGTCACTGTGGTTAAGTAACTGAGAACAAGACTCTCTCTGACAAATCCAGAGGGCGCAGGGCTTAGTGAAATAGGTTCTCAGGCTCTCCCACAATTGGCCTCCCAGGCATCTGGCTCTACCTTTCAGCCCCTGAGACAGTCAAGGACAGCGAATGAGAGCTTATGCAAGTAAATATGCTTCCTCTGTGTCAGCGATGGTTGAGAATGAATTGAAAAGCAACATGACTTCTGGCCTGGGATGTGCCTTCTGGAGGCTTCAATGCAGTCACTGAACATGGGCTGCGGCACTAAGCTGCAGTAAGACACAGGCAGATTTTCTCCCTCCGGACACTGCTGAGCTGTCGGTGGCTCAGGAAGGCCTAGAAGTGTACTGTTTTCTCACTTAGCTCCAGCAACTGTCCAACATGACAATGAGGCAAGAGACATTTTAGGACATGACAGGCCTCCAAAGAGCTAGGATATAATCCCTTCACTGAAACTGTTCTGGCCCTGAAATGTGGGAAGATTACCCCAGGGCCAACCCACGGTTATCTCTACTAAAATTCATCTTGCTGACAGATTAGTTCTCTTGTCTCTGGCCCTAGAAACAGTGCTTCTGTTTCTGTAAGTCAGTGTTACAGGGAACAGATTTAAATTGCAGATTCCTGGGCCCCTGGTATTCCTTAGCTAGGGATGGAGAAGAGGCCAGTGAACAAGATAACAACATCCAAAAAGAAAAAAAAAGGTAACAGCATCCACCTCTACAAGGATAGACAAGGTGGATGGGTTATAATGCAGTGTCATAGTGCTATGACAGCCAAGGACAAAGAACTCTGGAGCAGCTTGGAGGGCACTTGGCTTAAGCCTTGGAGTGTTCAAACTCGGAAGTGACGGTCACCAGCCATCTCTTTGTCAGTGATGTCATACGATCACCAGCTCCTTCCCAAATGGAAATCATCACTCCCCAAGTCTGTTCCTCAACTTGTATTTATAAAAACTGAAGGGTACTTGGGGCACCTGGGAGTGTTGGTTAAGTGACTGCCTTCGGCTCAGGTCATGATCCTGGAGACCTGGGATCGAGCCATGCATCAGGCTCCCTGCTCAGCGAGAAGCCTGCTTCCCCCTTTCTCACTCCCCTTGCTTGAGTGCCCTCTCTAGCTGTGTTTCTCTCTGTAAAATAAATAAATAAAATATTTTTTTAAAAATGAAGGGTACCCACTAGCAGAATGAAAAGCAATAGAGTGTCAACCTTAAAAACCAAAAATAGGAGAAAAACTAAAACAAAAGGAACTTGAATATTTAGAAAGTCAATACATAGAGAAAGGATGAAACGTCAGACTTCAGGAGAAAAAAAACATAAAAGAATACAAGAATTACAATATAAGAATTATATGCATCACAGAGTTTAAAAAGCAAATTCTCTTAGCTTGGGTAAAAATAAAACTCCTACCATAAGCTCTTCATGGAAAGGTACATAAAGTAATTTAATGCCAACTTGGGTGAAAAGTTGGTTGGCCAAAAGACTCCAAACAAATATAAACAGATCTTAAATATAGGCAATGCAATACTCAGCAAGGTAAAATTCAAGCAAACTAGGTGCAAAAAGGAAAGAGAAACATTTTACATTCATCAAAAGTATGTTTCACCGAGATCTCAAAACCACAATGAACCCTGAAGCATCAAACAATCTCACATCAAAGCATGTAAAGCAAAACTCTTAGAAATACATGCATTCGGCAAAGCTGTAATTAAGGTGGGAAAATTTTAAGCATTTTTCTCTAAATCTGACAGATGAAGTAAACAAAATTAAGTAAGTTTAAAGATATACTTTATTTTGACCCAATTACTATGAACTGAAAGCTTATTTAAAATTAATTTGTCTTCAGAAACAAAGAGTGAAGAAAATAATTTGAAAATGAGCAATGGACTTGAATAGCCATTCTTCCAAAGGAGATACACAAATAGCCAACAAGCATGTGAAAAAATGCTCAATGCCATTAACCACTTGAGAAATACAAATGAATGGGGTGCTCAGTGACTCAATCAGTTAAGCATCCAACTCTTGATTTTGCTTCAGGTCATGAGCGCAAGGTCCTGAAATCAAGCCTCCTGCTGGGCTCTGCACTGAGTATGGAATCAGCCTAAGATTCCTCTCTCCCTCTTCCTCAGTCCCTACCCCACCCTACCTGGTTCATGCTCTATCTCTTTCTCTGTCTAAAAAAAACAAAAAGAAAAGAAACGCAGATCAAAACTACAAGATATCATTTTACAACAGTATACTAGAGTAACTGTAATATAAATAATCCATGAATAATGTGTTGCTGCAGATGTAGAGAAACTAGAATGTTCCTGCATGGTTAGTGAGAATGTAAAATGGCACAACCACAATTGAAAGCAATTTGGCAGTTCCTCCAAAAGTTAAACAGAATAACCATATGATCTAGGAACCCTACTTGCCGGGGGCCAGCCCCAGTAACAGTCGGGACCAAAAGGTAAGGAAGGCATTGGCACTTTGAAATGAGGAGACAGGACTCCAAGTGTGGTATGGGGATCTCCTGAAAACACTGTTCTCAGGGCTCTTTATTTATAGCACAGTGTTACATATAAGAACAAAGAGTTTCGATTTAGATCACAGAGTTTCTTTTAAGTTATGATTCATCAATTTTGTGTGACAATAGGGCCCATGAAGACCCCCACTATTACACAGGATGTTCTGGTTAAAGTCTAATCTAAGGAATGACCAATTAGAGACAAATCATACTTTTTGCCTCCCCCTTAAATACAGAGAGGTGAACAAGCAATTGGGTGGTTATGAGATTTCTATTGTTTAAACTAAGTTAGTTACAATGCAGTTACCATACTACAATGATTATTTTTCTCATTATCTCAATAATCATCATGTTTTAAAAGGGTAGGGTGAAACTGGAGGCTTGATGTGAGCAAGCTAAAAGTAGAGCAGAGAAAGGTTTGATATAATTGTAGGTATAAGGAGAAAAGTGTTTTTCAGAACTAGTCGGGTGGAAAGGGAGAACAAAGAAAGCAAAGCTACATGGCATCGATGACCATGACTCTAACTAACTCCTTCACTTTGAGGGAGGGTCAAGGCATTCCATGCCTTGCAGAGGGAAGCCATATGAATGACAGTGCTCTGGTCTGTGGCACCTACTCCTAGGTATATCTCCAAAAGAATTGAAAGCAGGGCCTCCCACAGAGACTTGTTCACCCGTGTTCATTGTTCACAATATCCAAAAGGTAGAAACAATCCTAGTGACTGTTGGCAGTTGAGTAGATGAAGAAAATGATTCTATTTATATAAAATACCTCTCAGAGTAGCACCTGGGTGACTCAGCTGGTTAAATGTCTGCCTTTGACTCAGTGGGTCCTGGGATTGAGCCTGGAGATGGGGGTCCATGCTCAGGGGGGAGCCTGCTTTTCCCTCTCCCTCTGCTACTTCCCCTCATTGTGCTAACTTGCTCTCTCTCAAAAAAACCCAAATAAAATATTTAAATACATTAATTAAATTAAAAATTGACATATTTGGCAGAAGCAAAATCATAGCTCAGAAAGTACACTGAGGGGAGGAGGAGTCAACGGGAGTTATTCTGTCTGTGGTTCTGAAAAAGCTTTGAAAACAGTGTTGATGATTGCATAACATTGTCCATTAATGGTGCTGACTTTTTCAGTTAACACAGCAAATTTCCTATTCTATATTTTACTACACTAAGAAATATTTTTAAAAAGTAAATTTGCTCTTTGTAAGAGATCAATTAGTTTTTGAAAAAAGGATTAGAGATAAAGAGTAAAGGAAAAAAAATGGAACTCCTTGATTTTAATATTAACTCAAAGTTTACCATCATGTGCCATAAACGCACTTCCCCATTATCAAGAGCTACATATTGGGTGCCTGGTTGCTCAGTGGGTTAAGCCTCCGCCTTTAGCTCAGGTCATGATCTCAGGGACCTGGAATAGAGGCCCTTATAGGGCTCTCTCTCAGCAGGGAGCCTGCTTCCTCCTCTCTCTCTTCCTGCCTCTCTGCCTCCTTGTGATCTTTCTCTGTGACAAATAAATAAATAAAATCTTTTAAAAAAAAAAGAGCTTCCACAGAAACCTGGCAAGCCAGAAAGGGCTGGCAAGACATATTCAGGAAGTTACATGACAAAAATATGCAACCAAGGATAATGTATCCAGCAAGGTTAACTTTCAAAATGGAAGGAGAAATAAAGAGCTTCCAAGACCGCCAAGGTCTAAAAGATTATGCAACCACCAAGCCAGCACTACAAGAAATGCTAAGAGGGGTTCTATAGAAGAGAAACGAACCCAAGAGCGACACAAAACAGAAATTTACAGAGGTAATCTATAGAAACATGAACTCCATAGGCAACATGATGTCAATACAAACGTATCTATCAATAATCACTCTCAATGTGAATGGCCTAAATGCTCCAATAAAAAGACACAGGGTTGCAGACTGGATAAGACAACAGGACCCATCCATATGCTGTTTACAAGAGACTCATCTTGAATCTAAAGACACTTCCAGATTGAAAGTGAGGGGATGGAAGACCATCTTTCATGCCAATGGACCCCAAAAGAAAGCCGAGGTAGTGATTCTCATATCAGACAAATTGGATTTTAGTCTAAAGACTGTAGTCAGAGACACAGAAGGACACTACATCATTCTTAAAGGGTCTATACATCAAGAAGATCTAACAATTATAAATATTTATGCCCCCAACATCGGAGCAGCCAACTACATAAGCCAACTGTTAAACAAAATAAAGAATCATATTGATGCCAATACACTAATCGTAAGAGATCTTAACACACCACTCTCACCATGGACAGATCATCTAAACAGAAAATCAACAAAGAATCAAGAGCCTTGAATGACACATTGGACCAGATGGATCTCATAGATATATTTAGAACATTCCACCCTAAAACAGCAGAATTCTCATTCTTCTCGAGTGCACATGGAACTTTCTCCAGAATAGACCACATACTATGTCACAAATCAGGGCTCAACCGATACCAGAAGATTGAAATTATTGCCTGCATATTCTCTGACCACAATGCCGTGAAACTGGAACTCAACCACCATAAAAAGTTCAGGAGAAAATCAAACACTTGGAAGCTAAAGACGATCCTGCTCAAGACTATGTGGATTAACCAAGAAATCAAAGAAGAACTGAAACACTTCATGGAAACCAATGAGAATGAAGATACATCGACTCAAAACCTATGGGATGCAACAAAGGCAGTCCTAAGGGGGAAATTCATAGCCATCCAAGCCTCACTCAAAAAAATTGAAAAATCCCGAATACACCAACCCTCATTACATCTTAAAGAACTGGAAAATCAACAAAAAATTAAACCAACCCCACACACAAGGTGGGAACTAATAAGGATTAGAGCAGAGATGAATGAATCAGAAACTAGAGATACAGTAGAATGCATCAACAAAACTAGAAGCTGGTTCTTTGAAAGAATCAATAAGATCAATAAACCATTGGCCAAACTAATCCAAAAGAAAAGGGAGAAGACCCAAATTAATAAAATCATGAATGAAAGGGGAGAGATCATGACTAACACCAAGGAAATAGAAACAATCATCAAAAATTACTATCAACAATTATATGCCAATATGTTTAACAACCTAGAAGAGATGGATACATTCCTAGAAACCTATAAACTACCAATACTGAAACAGAAAGACATTGACAATTTGAATAGACCTATATCTAGTAATGAGACTGAAGCAGTGATCAAGAATCTCCCCAAAAACAAGAGTCCAGGATCAGACGGATTCCCTGGGGAATTCTACCAAACATTCAAAGAAGAAATAACACCTATTCTCCTGAAGCTCTTTCAAAAAATAGAAACGGAGGGAAAACTTCCAGAATCTTTCTATGAAGCCAGCATCACTCTAATCCCCAAACCAGACAAAGACCCCATCAAAAAGGAGAACTTCAGACCAATATCGCTGATGAATATGGATGCCAAGATTCTCAACAAGATCCTTGCCAACAATACATTAAAAAGATTATCCACCATGACCAGGTGGGTTTTATCCCAGGGATGCAGGGTGGTTCAACACTCACAAAACAATTAACGTGATAGAACAAATCAATAAGAGAAGAGAGAAGAACCACATGGTACTCTCCATTGATGCAGAAAAGGCATTCGACAAAATACAACACCCGTTCCTGATCAAAACTCTTCAAAGTATAGGGATAGAAGGAACATTTCTCAACCTCATAAAATATATCTACGAAAAACTCACAGCGAATATCATCCTCAATGGGGAAAAACTGACAGCCTTTCCTCTGAGATCAGGAACAAGGCAAGGATGCCCACTCTCACCACTACTATTCAACATAGTGTTAGAAGTCCTAGCAACAGCAATCAGGCAACAGAAAGAAATAAAAGGTATCCAGCTTGGCAAAGAGGAAGTCAAACTCTCTCTCTTTGCAGACGACATGGTACTCCATGTGGAAAAACCCAGACTCTACCCCCAAACTACTAGAACTCATACAACAATTCGGTAATGTGACAGGATACAAAATCAATGCACAGAAATCAGTTGCATTCTTATACATCAACAATAAAAAAATAGAAAGGGAAATCAGAGAATTGATTCCGTTTACTATAGCACAAAAACTATAAGATACTTAGGAATAAACCTAACCAAAGAAGTCAATGATCTGTACTTGAGGAACTACAGAACACTCATGAAAGAAATTGAAGAAGACACAAAAAGATGGAAGAGCATTCCATGCTCATGGATCGGAAGAATAAACATTGTCAAAATGTCTATACTGCCCAGAACAATCTATACTTTCAATGCCATTCTGATCAAAATTCCACCAACATTCTTCAAAACGTTGGAACAAACAATCCTAAAATTTATATGGAACCAAAAAAGACCCCGAATTGCTAAGGAATTGCTGAAGAAGAAAAGCAAAGCTGGGGGCATCTTGTTACCTGACTTCAGGCTTTATTACAAAGCTGTGATTACCAAGACAGCATGATACTGGCACAAAAACAGAGAAATAGACCAATGGAACAGAGTGGAGAGCCCACATATGGACCCACAAATCTATGGTCAAATCATCTTTGACAAAGCAGGAAAAAATATCCAGTGGAAAAAAGACAGTCTCTTCAATAAATGGTGCTGGGAAAATTGGACAGCTACATATAGAAGAATGAAACTAGACCATTCGCTTACACCACACACAAAGGCAAACTCAAAATGGATGAAAGACCTCA
>PITA01000574.1:0-64983 GCA_004023965.1 Spilogale gracilis
GAAAGAAGTTGCTGTGGCCGATGTCAAAGAGGTTACTGCCTATGTTCTCTTCCAGGATTTTGATGGATTCCTGCCTCACATTGAGGTCTTTCATCCATTTCGAGTTTGCCTTTGTGTGTGGTGTAAGAGAATGGTCTAGTTTCATTCTTCTATATGTAGCTGTCCAATTTTCCCAGCACCATTTATTGAAGAGACAGTCTCTTTTCCACTGGATATTTTTTCCTGCTTTGTCAAAGATGATTTGCCCATAGATTTGTGGGTCCATATCTGGACTTTCCACTCTGTTCCATTGGTCTATTTCTCTGTTTTTGTGCCAGTACCATGCTGTCTTGGTAATCACAGCTTTGTAATAAAGCCTGAAGTCAGGTAGTGAGACGCCCGCAGCTTTGCTTTTCTTCTTCAGCAATTCCTTAGCGATTCAGGGTCTTTTTTGGTTCCATATAAATCTTAGGATTGTTTGTTCCAATGTTTTGAAGAATGTTGGTGGAATTTTGATCGGAATGGCATTGAAAGTATAGATTTCTCTGGGCAGTATAGACATTTTGACAACGTTTATTCTTCTGATCCATGAGCATGGAATGCTCTTCCATCTTTTTGTGTCTTCTTCAATTTCTTTCATGAGTGTTCTGTAGTTCCTCGGGTACAGATCCTTGACTTCTTTGGTTAGGTTTATTCCTAAGTATCTTATAGTTTTTGGTGCTATAGTAAACGGGATCGATTCTCTGATTTCCCTTTCTATTTTTTCATTGTTAGTGTATAAGAATGCAAATGATTTCTGTGCATTGATTTTGTATCCTGCCACATTACCGGATTGTTGTATGAGTTCTAGTAGTTTGGGGGTAGAGTCTTTTGGGTTTTCCACATAGAGTATCATGTCATCTGCAAAGAGAGAGCGTTTGACTTCCTCTTTGCCAAGCTGGATACCTTTTATTTCTTTCTGTTGTCTGATTGCTGTTGCTAGGACTTCTAACACTATGTTGAACAGTAGTGATGAGAGTGGGCATCCTTGCCTTGTTCCTGATCTCAGAGGAAAGGCTGTCAGTTTTTCCCCATTGAGAATGATATTCACTGTGGGTTTTTCGTAGATAGATTTTATGAGGTTGAGAAATGTTCCCTCTATCCCTATACTTTGAAGAGTTTTGATCAGGAACGGGTGTTGTATTTTGTCAAATGCCTTTTCTGCATCAACTGAAAGTACCATGTGGTTTTTCTCTCTTATTGATTTGTTCTATCACGTTGATTGTTTTGCGAGTGTTGAACCACCCTTGCATCCCTGGGATAAAACCCACCTGGTCATGGTGGATAATCTTTTTAATGTATTGTTGGATCCTGTTAGCAAGGATCTTGTTGAGAATCTTGGCATCCGTATTCATCAGTGATATTGGTCTGAAGTTCTCCTTTTTAATGGGGTCTTTGTCTGGTTCAGGGATTAGAGTGATGCTGGCTTCATAGAAAGAGTCTGGAAGTTTTCCTTCGTTTCTATTTTTTTAAAGAGCTTCAAGAGAATAGGTGTTATTTCTTCTTTGAATGTTTGGTAGAATTCCCCAGGGAATCTGTCTGGTCCTGGACTCTTGTTTTTGGGGAGATTTTTGATCACTGCTTCAATCTCATTACTAGGTATAGGTCTATTCAAATTGTCAATGTCTTCCTGTTTCAGTCTTGGTAGTTTATAGGTTTCTAGGAATGTATCCATCTCTTCTAGGTTGTTAAACATATTGGCATATAATTGTTGATAGTAATTTTTGATGATTGTTTCTATTGCCTTGGTGTTAGTCATGATCTCTCCCCTTTCATTCTATATATTGTTAATGTGTCTTCCACCTGGCAATATCATTGTGCTACAAATGTACCAAAAGAAGGGAATTTTTTCAAAAATGTCGTGGCAAACGAGACTCAGGGGCTGTATTTTAGTTCACTTCAAAGTTGAAGGATAAACTGATATACTAACTAAAAATTAAATCTTAGGTGGGAGGATTCAGGTGATGAGCTATGTGGAGTGTGTCCACCAAAGAAAAATAGGGAGTCCAGAAAATTTCTCTGTTGATATATATGCATTTGTCTGACCGAACTTTCTGTAAAATTAACATTCCATTTAATGTTCTAAGTTCAACAACAATAAAAAAAAACTAGAACAAATGTATAATGTTGGCTCTTATAAGATTAGCAACATTAAAGGTTAATAATGAATATCACTTTGCACAAGTACCTAGCACTTCTTCAGCGACCATTTGAAAGCATTGTTCCCTCCCTTCTTCTTGAAATGCACTCTTCTCTGGACTTCTACCTCCTGGTGTTCCCTCTACTCCTTACACTTCTTTTTTTTATTCTGCTTTGTAGACTTATCCACTTCTGCCCCATCATTAAATAATGGAGATCTTTAAGACTCCCCTCTGGGCCCTTTTTTTCTTCCCCTGTATATTCTCCCTTGAGGTGATGGCTTGCAAGCTCCAAAGTACAGATGTTATCTCTAAATTGATAGCACTTGTAGTGGATTGAATAGTAACCCAAAAATATATGTCCAATCCAGTATCTATGAATATAACCTTACTTGGAAACAGACTCTTTGCAAATGTAATCAAGGTAATGATTTCAAGGTGAGATCATCTTGTACTTAGTTTGGACCCTTAATCCAATGATGGGTGACCTTGTAAGTGACAGAT
The DNA here is from genome assembly GCA_004023965.1 of Spilogale gracilis. Taxonomy (NCBI): domain Eukaryota; kingdom Metazoa; phylum Chordata; class Mammalia; order Carnivora; family Mephitidae; genus Spilogale; species Spilogale gracilis. The sequence continues at coordinate 2,661 of PITA01000574.1, forward strand.
AAGGAGAAGATACAGAGGCACCCAGAGAGGAGAGCCATGTGAAGACAGGTTGTAGTCACACAGCCCTAAGCCAAGGTTTGCCAGCAGCTACCAGAAGCTAGAAGAGAGACGTGGAATAGATTCTCCCTCAGAGCCTCCAGAGGGAACTAACTCTACTGACACCTTGACTTTGGACTTCTGGCCTCCATAACTATGAGAGAATATATTTGTGTTGTTTGAGCAGCCAAGTTTGTGGTAATTTGTTACAGAAGCCCTAAAAACTAATATAGCACCCAAATACGTGGCCAAGCTCTCTGGCCTCACCTTGAGCTGCAGACAAATATCTGTACCTGCCAACTTTATGTCTGAGAGGAACCTGGACTCAATGTGTCCCTGATGTAATCCAACATCTTACCCACCTGTCTGAGACAGGGCTCTCCAGAGAAATAGAACCAATAGAATACACATTTGACCCTTGAACAACATGGGTTTAAACCACACAGGTCCACTTATACGTGGATTTTTTTAATATATATATACAGTACAGTACTGAACATGTATTTCTCTTTCTTATGATTTTCTTAATAACATCTGCTTTTCATGTCTTCAGCCTATTTCTTCACATGATTTTTTGTTTTTTGGAGTTGAGTTTGATAAGTTCTTTGCAGATTTTGGATACCAGCCCTTTATCTAATAAGTCATTTGTACATATCTTCTCCCCATAGATTGTCTTTTAGTTTTGTGGACTCTTTCCTTTGCTGTGCAAAAGCTTTTTATCCTGATGAAGTCCCAATAGTTCATTTTTGCTTTTGTTTCCCTTGCATTTGGAGATGTGTCTAGAAAGAAGTTGTTGTGGCCAAGGTCAAAGAGGTTGCTATCTATATTCTCCTCTAGGATTTTGTTGGATTCCTGCCTCACATTAAGGTCTTTCATCCATTTTGAGTTTATTTTTGTGTATGGTGTAAGAAAATGGTCCAGTTTCATTCTTTTGCAGGTTGTTTCTAATTCTATCCTTGAAACAAATAATCCAATATATGTTAATTAAATTGAATATGAATTAAAAATTTTTAAATTTTAAAAAATAACATCTGCTTTTCTCTAGCTTGCTTTTAACTGACTATTTGTATTATTGGTAAGGCTTCCAGTCAACAGAAGGCTATTAGTAGTTAAGTTTTGGAGAGTTAAAAGTTACACATGGACTTCTGACTGCATGGGAGGTTGGCACTCCTGACCCTGAGTTGCTCAATGGTCAACTATATATAGATATATATGAGGAGGCTGATTTTTAAGAACCAGCTCTCATGATTCTGGAGGCCAAGAAGTCCCATCATCTGTTATCTGCAAGCTGGAGAACCAAGAAAGCTGGTCGTATAATTCAGTCTGAGGCCAAAGGCCTAAGAAATGGAAAGGGAGGACCCAGGGGGAAACTGGTATAAATGCCAGGGTCTGAAAGGCCTGAGAGCCAGGAGTTTCAATGTCCAAGGTCAAGAGAAGATGGACATCCCAGTGCAAGAAGAGAGAGAGTTTGCCCTTCTCCTGCCTTCATATTCCATTCAAGCTCCAAACAGATGAGATGATGTCCTCCCATTTTGGTGGAGACAGATCTCTTTACTCAACCTACTGAATCAAATGTTAATTTCTTTCAGAAACACTTTCACAGACACACTTAGAAACAATGCCCCGCCAGCTATCTGGGCATCCCTTAGCCCAAGCAGGTTGACGCACAAAATGAACCATTACAAATCTACCCCTTGTCAACTTGATACCTATATGCATCTCCTTAAACCATACTTAATCTCCAAATAAAGACATTAACAAGGTCATGGATCTGCCTAACATGATACAAGTGTTCTGTGTAGCCACAAATGCTCTAACCCTTTCCCCAGAAGAGAAAGTAACTGATGTTTACTCTTTTTTTGATATCCCATAAACTTAAGTTAGTATGATATAAATTAATAATACTTAAATACTATGATGTGAAGTCAGCATATCTTATGTTACATGATGAGGGAAGAAGAGAGGAAAAAGATCAAAGATATTACTTAAAATATGTATATAGACACAAAATGAGGAGGAAATACTCATGCCAATTATGATCCTTGTATTTATAACTACCTTCTTGTACTGTCCATTCTGTATCCCTTTTGACTCCAGCAAGTACCTCAGCAGGTTGTGGTTTACCTGGTTGGATGACTCAAAGCTTCATTCTTGAAAGATCTGGGCCATTACTAGTCCTGCCTGGATTGGGCTATAGTTTTCCATCAACCTGAACTTAATCACAGGACATAGTGATATGAGGAGATGCCCTAAGGGATGTCCTATATTCCAAACATACTCTTTCTTACCTTTCCTGGGTAACAGTAATCCAACCTCACCTTGGTAGTTGGGATCACCACCAATCTGCACAGTCATTCTTTCTTGCCTGTTGATTCGGAGGCACTAGGTGACCACAGTGGCCAGGTGGCAATTACAACTTCCAGTTCAGGAAATCATTGTGGTGTTGCTGGGTGGAACTAAGGCCTCTAGGTGAGCAGAGCATAAAGTCCCAGGAAAAAGGGAGCAAAAATTTTGCTCATTTCAGCACTCCTACTGGCAATAAAGCACACCTAGAGGCTCTGAGGGAATTCAAACCCCTGAGCTGAATCTTTCTTATTAGGAACAACCAACATCAGTATATTCCTCAGTTTCCCGGAAATGTTTTAAAATATCATATACAGAAGCCCTACTCACTAATACCAACACGGATGGAGGCTAGGATTTCAACATATGAATGGGTGGGGGGAGCAAACCACAGCAACACCACAACATAGTCTCCTTCTGTGTCCTCAAGTCAGTAAGCAGTGCCAATATCAATCCAGTTCTTTTTTTTTTATTGTTACTTAAATTTTTTTCCAGTGTTCCAAGATTCATTCCCCATTCCCCACATCCAGTGCTCCACGCTTTAGGTGTCCCCAGTACCCACCACCAGGCTCTCCCATCCCTCCACCCCCCTCCCTCCAAGTCCCCCAGTTTGTTTCTGTGTCCAAAGTCTCTGTTGTTTCGTTTCTCTTCCTGGATTACCCTACTTCCTATTTACTTTCCTCCTCCCACTGTCCTCCAGGTTACCCCTCATGCACCGCAAGTAAGTGAAACCATGCGATACTTGACTTTCTCTTCTTGGTTTATTTCACTCAGCATAATCTCTTCCAGTCCAGTTCTACAAGCCAGCTCCCTGAATGTCACCAATGACACTGACACTGCCCCCCCTCTCATCTCCTCATAATCAATCTCCAAACCCAAGGAATTTTATAGTCTATCTATCTCTTGAGTATACCCACTTATGTCTGGTCTACTGCCTGAGGCCATCAAAAGGGAGGGTTTCTCCCAGTAATGTGAACCCAGATGAAGAAGAACCAAAAGGAAAAAGACCAGGTTTTAGTAACATTTTTGGAGCCGCTAGACCTAGTTGTACCTGAACCCATCTCTCACCTCGGTCCAATAAGCCATCAGCTCTCACCTGGGCCACTGAAGCAACCTCCTAACATGTCTCCCTGCCTCAAGTCCTATCCTACAATTTACTCTCTGGCCAGCAGCTAGAGCAAGCATCTCAAAACATAAATCAGGTCACTTTATGGTCTTGCTATACCTCTCAAAGACCTCACATGGCCCAGTTCTCACCTCTGCCTACAGGGCTGGCCCTCAACTACTTTTCCAGCCATATCTCATACCATTTTCCCGCTAGCTCCCTGAACTCTCACCACACCGGCAATTTTTTTCCAGAAACTTCTGTACATATGAGTTAAGAAATGGTGTAATAAACAACCCTGCATTCAAATCCTGGCTGTTCTAGTGGTATGACTTGAAGTCACTTACTTAATGTGTGTGTGTGTGTGTGTGTGTGTGTGTGTGTGTGTGTGTTTGGTGAGGCAGGAGAAGAGGTTGAGGGGGTGGTCTTTTTCTTCACCTGGAAAATGGTGATAACAAAAATTCAAAGTTTACAAAGCTGCTACAAATACGAAGTGACCAAATTCACATAAGTCACATAGCACAGCATCAAGAACATTCTTTTTTTTTTTTTTTAAGAGAGAGGGAGAGTGTATAAACAGTCAGGGGAGAGTCAGAAATTCTTAAGCAGACATAATGCTGAACATAGAGTCCAATGCAGGGCTTGATCACACTACCCTGAGATCATGACCTAAGCCCAAATCAAGGGTTGAATGCTTAACCGACCAAGCCACTCAGGCAACTCTCCCTTTCATTCTTCAAACATTACCTTCAATTTCTTCAAGGAGCCTTCATCAACCACAAGTCTGGCTCAGGGTCCCCTGTTGTAGAACTGCATAGCTCTGTGTACTCATTCCTAGTTCTTATTGCAGGAAGCCCTAAGTTTTACCATTTACAACTCCTCCTTTATGAAAGCAATCCCTTATCCAATGCCAAACACATCCAAACCTGAAATTCCTTCTCATGGAATTTTTTTAATGACCATCCAGTTTTTGATGGTATGATAAATATGTCAAGAAAAATTTGCAAAGTGAGTGACAATGGAGTGATTCATCCTGCAGTCAATGGCTGTTCGCATCAGCTATGATGTTGCACTACAAATAATATCATATCATCTCACTCTTCACCATGTAAACAGATGGTGTAGGTCACAATATATCAAAAATAACCTTCTGAAGTATTTATCTACAATCTAATAATAGGTTACCAGTGACTTACTAATCAACAAGAGATAATACAGATGTACTAAGTGAGAGAGAAATTTGAAAATACAAGGCAAATACAAATATAAGATATGAAAAGATTGTATCCAAGAGCTTTAAACATCCTCTTTTTCAAGATCCTCAGAGCCTCCCATAAGCAGGTTTTCCTCCAGACTACCAAGGACCCTGACAACAAAATGACATTGATGTTAGACTCTCCCTGCCAGCAATGACTGTTTTTATTTCTGAATCCCCAACATCTAGTTTAGAGCCAGTATCATAGTAAATGTTCAGTAAGTGTTTATTGGTAGAATGATTGGATGCTTTTAGATACCAATTATCAACACATTCTGTAGAGAGAGCTCGTGAGAAGTATTACCCACAAGTATTTTAACTTGAGGACATCAGTCAACATGTAATACTATTCCTGTGTGGTGTTCTGGGCTCCCAGCAGCCAAACTCCCTGGATTTCCTCTGGGGTGTCTCTCCTCCTCCACTCTCACTCTTTGTGCACCCCTGGAACAAGGAAGTGGGTGTCCATCCCTGGCTACAACATTGGACATGTGACCCAAACCTGGCCAGTCAAAACATCACAACTTCCTGGACATACTCATTGGTTCAGAGATGGGCACGTGCCCCAAGCTGGGGCAATCAGTCCAATCAGAGATCATCCTGAGACTTTGGTTTGAACAACCATGAAAAGTTGCTGAGAGCTAGACTCTTTTCCACTGGTTTTGGTAAGAGAAGTTGCAAGACAGGAATAGCCTGAGGCCATCAAAAGGGAGGGTTTCTCCCAGTGATGTGAACTCCGATGAAGAAAAACCAAAAGCAAAAAGACCAGGCTTTAGTAACATTTTTGGAGCCTCTAGACCTAGTTGTACCTGAACCCACCTTGCCCCAGGACTTTTGCTATGTGACCCAACCGTGTTTTGGTTTGGGTTTGGGTTTTTTTGCAGAAACTAGCTTGAGTTGGGTTTTCTGCCACTCATAGCAAAGAGGACCTTAACTAAAACTCTTTCTTCTGAACACATCTGAATTTTTTGATGCTTCAAAGTTGAGAATGCCAACTTTCATACATTATACTGAGTAGTTAATGGTGCAAGTCTCAGGACACTGTGGCAGGAGTTACAAGCTTACAAAAGTGACCTGTGAAAATCCAAACAGATCTATAATGAAAAAGCTACAATGATGTCCATGAAAGTTTCCAAGGACCCAAACAGTTAAATGTTTCTGAAATTCAAACATCCTTGGAGTGAACTCACATTTAACTGGAAATGGGAATGCATACATTTGCCCCTGTTTCCCTTGCAACACCAAATGAGTCCTTAATTGGCACTATTTATTTTCATTTACTTGCCATTAGATATTTGTCCTGGCATTTTAGTCAGGAAGATGTTAGCTGGGCCTAATTGCTCAGACTGTATTTAACAGACAGCCTGTGCTATCAGATAGCTCTGGAAAGAAAACAATAGCAGGCTTAACATACAACTCTAGGAATGCCAGGTATGTAGTCATAAAATCGAATCATTTCAGAGCCTTAGATGAGCCGCTAATCGACTCCATGGCCTGAAACATTAAATGCCGCCAGAGCCAGCTAATGAAAGACTAAACACATTTCCAAATGCTGAAAGGTTTTTTTATTTGGTTGGGGTTTTTTTTTGGGGGGGGGGTATTTTTGAGAAGATAAAAATCATGACTCTCCTACAAATATAGAATGAACACATGTCAAAGATTCTATATGACTCATCAGTTCAGGAGGGCAGCCTCTGGTTCAAAGGAGAAGGCAAGGAGCAGACACATATGCAGGCAATCAGAACTGCTGATTGCTTTTCAGCAATGCTTAGATGCCTTTGCTAAGAGATGCAACGCCAGTTTCCTCTCCCATTCATTTGCACTGAATGTGGACAAGAATCATTTATGTTACTATGGGGGTTCTTTCAACTCACAGAGTTCTGAAACAACTTGAAGACAATGAAAGGTGCAGATAAAACTAAGGAACTCACACTAAAGAACTAGAGAGTGCTCAGCATTCTATAGGATACCCAGGAATCCCTCCCTCTCTTCATCATTCAAAGATTTGTGCAATTTTTCCTCTCTAGGTTTCCACTAACCTAATATCTAGGACACATGTTTTTGAGCATTTTTGTGGTTTTTGAAAAACCTCCCTGAGCCTCAGTTTCCTCTCTTGAAAAGGGGAAATTATAATATTCATCTTGCAGGGTGTGGTAAAGATGAAGTACGACCATGTCTGGGAAATGTCCTAGAACCTCACTAGATACCCAGCATCCAGAAGTGAAGGGAAGAATTTGGGCTTCAGTAGACAACTGGGCCCTGTCTAGAGCACATCCTTCTGAGTCATCTGATTCTGATTCATTGGGGGTTCTGCAACTTTCATTGCCTTCGAGTTTTTTTATGGCTCTCTAAATTGTAGATAACCAATAGCAATGCAAGTCATTTTTGTCTACAGATATGCAAATAAATTCTCTCCAGTAGAGGGAAAATGGGTCCCTCCCTTTAAGAGAGTTATGTGGCTAGCTGCAAATTCATTTCATTATTTCTAATCTGCCAAAGTGTCTGTATTTTGACTTCTCCTTTATAACAAATGTAACATCCATCAAAAGCTGTCTCCTCCAATGTCAACAACACATAAGACAAATCGAGTTTATTGCTTACTGCAGTCAGGGAGAATACCACCTGGCTAAACTGTGCCAGTATCTTTGAGGAGGGAAGGGAAAGTCAACATTTATGAAGAATTAGAGTTTGATGGGGGCACCTGAGTGGCTCAGTTGGTTAAGTGACTGCCTTCAGCTCGGGTCATTGATCCCAGAGTCCTGGGATCAAGCCCCCAATCCGGCTCCCTGCTTAGCGGGAAGCCTGCTTCTCCCTCTCTCACCCCCACCCCCCTGTTTGTGTTCCCTCTCAAGCTGTGTTTCTCTCTGTCAAATAAATAAATAAAATCTTAAAAAAAAAAAAGGAATCGGAGTTTGATGGACAGGGGTTTTCAAAGCAAGCATCTGATTAATATTAGGTAAAGACAGTGGTACAAGAGTCCAGGACTGGTGGACACAGCAAGGTGAGGATATCTCAAAGCAAAAGATCTGGAGAATCTTCAGGAAGTCCTATAATGAATAATCATACTATTTGCCTGGGCAACAAACTCTTGGAAGAATAAGGTCATGCTTACAAAGACTGAGGAACAACACAAACGCATGCTAATGTAGATAGTAAGGAGGTGTGGTCTGGTTCTCTGTACCCATACTGAGTGTGAGGATAGGTGGATAAGTTCTCAGTGCCTCCTGAGGACATTCTTCAGCCTCAACTGAAGAGTAGATCATTAATATCTGTGGGGGTAATGACCCAGATCTCTGCCACTGCTGTTTGAGGTGTCAAAATTGCATTTCAAAATTCCACCAATAGTTCCATTCAACTTTCCTATAGTGGTTTGTTTCAATCTCTAAAACTGTCAGACTTTCCAGTTCTTTCTGCTGGCCCTTTGCTACACCATTTGCTGGGATGGCAGTTGAGCAACAGCACTTACAATTCTGTAGATCACTCCAGAACACTGCCACATAGACAAATACTAAGTGAAGTGATTATGATCAGAGTTCATCTTCCATTTCATTTCATTTCATTTATTTATTTATTTATTTATTTATTTATTTATTTATTTGAGAGAGAGAGAGAGAGAGAGAGAGAGAGAGTGTACATACACATGTTAATGGGAAGAGGGGCAATGGGAGAGAATCTTCAGGCTGACTCCCTGATGAGTGCAGAATCTGATGTAGGGCTCCACCCATGAATCATGAGATGATGACCTGAGCAGAAACCAAGAGTCAGATGGTCAAAGGAGACCCTCATCATCCACTTCTTAGCCAAGAGACAAGGATATCCAAATTAAGCTAAGAAAACAGTCCAGTATGAAAATCCACAGAACCGTATATAGAGCCTGTAACCAAATTACCTAATTGACTGATTTCTTTGTTACTAAATTTTTTTAGTAACATTAAAAAGCTAAGAGATGCCTGCAGGGATCTAAGTATGATATTCTTTCTCTACAACAGAACACATTCCTCCTTGAGGCCACTTTGTTCTAAACAACCACATGTACAATTTCATAATCCTCCTAGATGAAGAAATCTATGATGTAGGGGGAAAGAAACTTTTCTTCTACTCTCTTAGATTTCGTATGGGGGCCTGCTAATTAAACTGGCAAAAGGCAAATTAACAAGAGAAAAAGCATACAAATGTGATTTGATATTAATATATCTATTTTTCCATACATAAAGGTCTCTATAGAAAAGGAGTGAAGACCTCAAAAAGGTAGTTAGACCTGGAAACTCCTGTACCCTCTTAACAAAAGGTGATAAATTATGGAGAAGTGATGGGACAAAGGAACGGAGGTTGGGGGCTCTAAGCAGTGGTAAATTGTGCAAAGGTAAGGAGGAAATGCATGGTAACTAAGGCTTGCTTAGTAAGGCTTGTTATGCAGATAAAAGTTGGTCCCTTTTTCTTGATGTGGAAGAGAGAAACACCTTTACAAATGAAAATTTATGTCCCCTTCACAAAGAGAAATATGTGCACAGCTTTTAGGCAGAAAGGGGGATGGCAGAGAGTTCTTCCAGTGTCTGCTGTTTCTCAATTGCCTTCAGCTCAATATTATTCTTGTGCCAAAATGACATATTTGGGGGTAGCATATTCAGATCCCTTTAAGTGGCCTTAGTGGCATTGTCTAAATTGCCTGCTCTTCTCTGTACCACAGCATGCTGGACTTCCCCTAACTTTCCAAACTTCTTATTAAGCATGAAATGAAGAGGCCTAGGGCAAGTCAAATCCAGAATTCCCCTGGCGTAGTGAGAGATCCACTTGTCTCTTTCTCCTAGAGGACAAGCCAATGGACCAATAAATAAATAAATAAATACACCTTTATAGTGTAAGTAAAGGCAATGAACAGTAAAACAAGAAAATAAGACCAACAACACTGAGCAAACTTTGCTAAGGTTTTTAACACATTTTCTAGCTTTTCAGACTCATCTACATATACTATAATCTTTTTCCCTTAACAAAACCACCTCATTATCCTGCCAACAAACTTGTACCTCTCTGCCAAAATTGCTATCATGGAGAGTCATCAGGTATATTTTATTACAACTTTTAACCAAAGAAACTTCTATTTCATAGAAAGAACTGGAGAGAGCAGGAAGAAGAGTGCGGATAATTGTTGACTATCCCATATCTGCATTTGCCACAAACATACCTTACATAGCTTTTCAACGTGGCAAAAATGAGCACATTTATCAAGAGACCCAAAGATAGTGTATTAAAATAAGAAGCAAATTTGAAATTATGCTCAGTGATCAGTTTCAATATCCTCTCTTAGAAATGATCTAACCATCCAATGAGTATTCATTAATTAACTCAGTTTAGTATCATTCCTAAAGGTCTTGGAAATCACATATTATAAAATATAATCACTTTTGCAATTAAATTTTCAGTAGAAATCAACACAAATTTTTACTTCTCATGACTATAAGTGTTAAGTAGAAGTAATGAGTACAGTTAACCTGTATAAGTTTAAGAACATACCCAAAGAGAATAAAATCATAAACTCTATTATGCTTTATCACTATAAATCAGAGAGGACAATTGTTTTTTATTAAACAAAAAATAATAAACTAATTTCACATGCAAAATTTTACTTAATGTATCTGAACTTGGCCACTCAAGCCATTCCAGTTAAATTTCTATAAGAATATTCTTTTTAATATATTGAAAGTATTACTTTGATTTCCTTAATTTCTAGGAGTTTTTAAATATTTAATTGATATAGTGCTTATTTGAAATAAGCCAATCAGAAAAGTTCCTTTAAACTTTAGAGAAATTTCTGCTCGATAGGTTCCTCTGAACCTCTCATCAATCAATCATTTCATCTGTTATATATTTTCTCTGTTTTCTTAGCCAAGACTGAGCAATTCTCTCCCCAAAGTCTTTCTGTGTATAAAATCTAAAACTATCTTCATCAAGAGACTCCTTCTTTTGGAGCTGAATGACTGAGATAGGAACACCTAGATGTTTTATCTGTAAGGATATTCATTTATTCCAGTTTCTATTTTGTTTCTATCCTATTTTCAAAATGCTCCACAAGTATTAGAGTTTTGGCAGTAGGGTTACTTCCCATTCTAGCTCATGCTTTTGTATTCAGTACACAATTTCTAGTTTAATACCATTTGTGAAAAGTGAGAGAGGAGCCGGGGTCACATCTGCTTCTAGAACTTCTCCCAAATGCTGCCTAAATGTGGAGGAGGCCTATCCCTGGAGTCTCTACCCTTCTCATCCTTTCTTTACTTGAGACTGGATTGGAATCTAACATACTCTTCTAAGTAAGATTTGGGGAATAGACTCCAAAAGACCTTATCCAACATGCAGTGTTTTTCTGGACCCCTCCAATTTCCTGTGAAATTCAGGGTCCTTTAAATCATCATTGAGAGCTTCCAACGTTGTTTTTATTACACATTCATAAAATTATTCTAAGCTCCTCTGTAAATTTCTCCTATCCTGACTGGGATCTCAGCTCAGAGTGAGACCAGGGCTTTAAATCAAAAGAAAGAGGTTTTCTGTTCTGAGGGAGGTTTAATTTTAAGAGACAACTGAGCTTAAGGGAGTGTGGCAGGCCAGGAGAAAAAAGGAGAAAAATCAGAAAGAGGACAGAGGCAGGGGAAAATGGCAGAGTACAGAATTGGGGAAGGCAGTTGCGCAAAGGCTATTATTAGGCTCACACTGTGATTTAGAAGGATCTAAAAGACAGACAACATTCAGTTTTTCTTTGGCTTTGGCCAAAGAATCTCTTAAGGAAGAGATTTTGGAATCTGAATGTTTTGGAATGCTTCTTTATGCCAGTTGAAAAATGAGGGAAGTTAGAAGTTGTAAGTTTGCTTTTTGTTTGAACTAACTTCTCAGTCTCCAGGGCCAGCTTGAGGAAAGAGCTTACTTGAAGGCCTACACCCATCCTCTTCCTAATTGACTTCCTCTTACAAACGAAAATGACAAGGACAGAGAGAACAAACAGAATTCCACCAACCATACATGCACTTTTTCAAATGTAGACAGCTAAGGAGGATTTTTTCATCCTCGAAAATGAAATAAACTCAGCATTTTGGAGTTGAAAGAGATATAAGTTTCTAATCAATGCAAGATCTATTCATCTACCCTATCATCACTCTATCAACACATCAGAATGTACCCCAGCAGAAGACTCAAAAGGCCTCAGAGAGACATTCTGTTTCCCATTCCAGGGCATTGGCCATGGCAGTGAGATCTTGGTCCCAACTGGATCTCAGTGGGACCTCCAAATCTGTCAAAAACTGTCTCCTCTTATATCACCAACACAACCTCTTGAAATGTCAAAGCTGAGCTTGCCACTCACCGCATTAAGAGGGAATGTCACCTCACAGAGCTTTGGCAGTGTCTCAATAAAGGAAACGTGAGGTCAGAATTCATTGAGATTTGAAAGTTTGATTCAAAGCAGATCTTTCAAAATCTTGCTGAGGAATGAGTAAGGGTAATGAAACAACAGTCCAGGATTGACAGAAGCAGCAAGATGAAAATTGAAAGGCAAGGAATTCAAAGAATCTTAGGATGGGTTTTTAAGGAAGTTCTTATAATGAATCAAACCCTTTGGTGGGGCAGCAGATTCCTAGGGGAATAGGTCATGCTAATGAAGGCAAGGAAATAGCATAGAGTCATGTTAATATAGACAGTGACCTGTGGCTTTAGTTTTCAGTGTCCAATCTAATTACAAGGGTAGAAAGTCTCAGTTCTCCCATTGTTTCTATTATTCTTATTTAATTCATGAGTTAAATAAGATCATTTTCGTGCATTATTTTGTATCTACCTGAGAGTCATATTGCTGCAGGAATTCTCTGCCTTTAGTGCCCATGGTTCCTGGTCAACACCACTTCAAAGAATGAAGAGGTAGACCAGAAAAACAGTGTTGAGCAGCAAAGCAAAGTTTATTGAGCAATAGTATAAAGTTCCCGAAGAGGGAAGGGACCCAAGCGGGTTGCCATAGGAGTTTCTAAGTTCAGTGGGTTTTATGAGAAGTTTCACAGAACCATCTTAAGCAACTAGGGTGTGCTGAGTTGTGCCAATCAGCGCTTTGGTCACATATCTGTCTACCTATCAGGTTAATGTCTACAACTTGATGGCCTTTTTTGCTGACATCTGGGGGCTTATGTCTTAACTGACCTTGCCCGTGATGGTGACAAATGCTTTGTGGTTAATTATCCTATTTTAGGATGTTTTGCAGAAGTCATTTCTGGAAAGACTGCAAAGCAGAATGCTAGTGTATTCCTGTCTGAGCTGCAAATCAGTATGCCAGTGCTGTTTTGTCTTAGCCATCCTGACCCCATATTTTCTTGTTGGGGCCCTGGCCCTGACTACCTGACTATTCAACTAACTCCAAACATCCTGATTTTTGTCTTTTTGAATATTATCTTTAACTGTAGATACTCACTGATGGTAGTTGAAATTCTCATTATTTATATAAATAGTGGACACAAAATACACTGCCTTAGCCTTTATAAACCTCCCAAATTGGCTGGGTATTAAAAACTTGATATTTTTCCACATTCCACATTCTACATCTTTTTTGGCTTCCAGGTAAATATTACATCCTCAGTCTGTCATATCCTATAGCGGGGGTTCTCAACCATTTCTGTGCCATGGGTCCCTCTGAGAACAAGTAAGGTGGGACCCTTCTCAAAATCTCATTTTTAAATGTTTGGAAAAAGAAAAAATAATAACATAGATAACATAGGATAATTTAAAAAAAAAAACAATTGTATTGAGGAGCGTCTGAGTGCTGAGTCAATTAAGCAACTGACTCTTGATTTCAGCTCAGATAATTCTCAGGGTTGTGAGTTGGGCTCAGTGCTCAGCATGGAGTCTGCTTCAGATTCTTTCTCTCTTCCCACACCCCTCACATGCATGGGTGTTCTCTCTCTCTCCCAAATAATAAACCTTTTTTAAAAAATTATCTTGAAACACCAAAAATTTTATTTAAAAATCTGCAATATAGTTATATAGGTACATCTTTATTAACCCATTAAATAACATGTTATTATAATAGATATGATAATTATTATAATATAAAGCATACAGGATATTCTGAGATATCCATCAAACTGTAGTATGATATAAAAATGTCTGAAGTTCTTGAAAATACAATTATCATTTGTTGTCTCTATTCCTAATTTTAAAATGCACTAAATTTCAGTGAGAGGTGAGTGATAACCAAGATGCATTTTTTTCTTCCCCAAGTTCATAGACTTCCTGAATTCTACCCAGAGATTTTTAGGAGTCCCAAACTTTAGCTGGGAACACTTGCCATCTAGTCATAGACATCTCTGGGAAATTTCAATGGGATTTTTAAAAACAAATTTAATGTTAGTCAGATAGAAAGCACTTTGCAAAATAGTAAACATACTATAACCTTAATGCTGTAAAATATATATATATATCATGTGTACCATGTGCTTGTCCCAGGAAAGGGAAGATGTGAAGGAATATATAGCTGCTGGCCCCCTGGCTGGACAGGCAGAAGGAAGAGGTGACAGCTGATATTTTCTTGTTATAGTTCAACATTGTTCAATGTTTTACGGTAAGTATATCCTCTTGTAGTTATTGTGGACTAAACTATGTCCTCCAAAATCCATATGTTGCAACCCTAACCCCAGTGTGACTCTATTTGGAGATAATAGGGCCTTTAGGGAGATAATTAAGGTTAAATTAGGTCACAAAGGTGAACATCTAATCCAATAGGTATGGTGTTCTTACAAGAGGAAGAAACCCCCAATATCTCTCGCAAGCTCTCTATCTCTCTTTTTCTCTCTCTCTCTGCTCAAACATAGAAGAAACCACATTAGGAAAGAGCAAGAAGGCAGCCACCTGCAAGCTGGGAAAAGAGCTCTCACTAGACCCCAAACCTACTGACACTTTAATCTTGGAGCTCCAGCCTCCAGAGGAGGAAAAAATTAGACTGCTGTTATTTAAGCCACCCAGCCTAGCGAATTTTGTTATGGCAGCCTGAGAAATCCTATACAGTAGTTTTGGGAGGGGAACATAATTGTTTAAATAGTTAATTTGAAATCCAAACCCAGAGTATCAATTTGTAATAAAAACAGTTCTGCCCTGTGGTCAGGATAGCTTTGGTATCGTATGAGGAAGCTCCAAGAGGCTAGTCTAGGATAGCCATGGCTGCCTGTACCCCTACCCCATACCTCATGTCAAAGTCAGAATCTTACAAGGCTGTGTGACATTCCAGCAACTCGGGTTCCCAGTAGGATTCTGACATATTTTCCAGCCCATCTTCCCATCAGGAGCTCATAAGCCTTATTGACTACTGCCTAGTAATTTCCAAAAACAGTAGCCTGTTTTTCCCAGCAAAGAGAAGAGTGCAAAAACTATTCCCAGCAAAGGGAATGGGGGGCAGGGGCGAATGGGGTGGGTTGGAGATCTGCCAATGAATTTCAAAACACCAAGAATCTATTGTGTGGTATCATCTAATCTTTGGGTGGTCTTCCCCTCCCCACCAAACTCCTGGCTTTCTGTCCCTAAGTACTCCTGACTTGAGATATCTTGAAGATCACCAGAAACAGAGTCCTGTAGATCATGCATGAAGCCTTATCTTTCCTGGTTATGCTTTTATTTCAGAGGTCACCCATCCACAGCACTCTAGGAGGCTCATGGCATTAATGAATCCCTTGCTGAATTTACAGTAGCAGCTCTCAGCCCACACATTAGTGCCACTTAGACAGAGATCAGATTTCCCTTTTAAGCAAAGACTTCAATAGCTCGCAGATCAGCCAGCTGAACGCTCTGCTTACAATTTGAACGGTGGGGGGTCTTATAGACCAGAAAGTAAAAACCAAATTCCAGCACAACACTTTTCACATTCTTCAATCTTCCCTAAGCTCATTTGCAAAATAATTTGTTTTATGAAGACATAGAAGGTCTTTGCTCTAGACTAAACAGAGAATGCTTCTAAGGATAGTTGCAGAGGTATTGGATCAGCTATTTGCAATTAAATTATCACTTACTAGCTGAGAGACCTGAAGAGTCTATTTCTCTGAACATCAGTTTTTCATCTATAAAAAGAGAACATGGTCTGGCCACCTTCCAGGATTGTTATAAGGATCAAATGAGATAATAATCTATGTAAAAGTACTGTTGGTGCCAGTGATATTGTTTAAGACTCAGATGGACTATTTTGTTGGTAAATGCAAATGACTATTTTAATAAATTCTGGGAATTTAGGGAATTATGTCAGGTTAGTAATAGTTGAACGTGAACTCAAAATACCTAAGTTTCTAATAAGACTGGTACTGGGGTTCTTTAAAATCAAATCTGCAAGAAGGTAATAAAGGTGAATGGACACAATTATGTAGCTGGAGAAATGAACCCAGGTAGATTTTCTTTCCAGAAAGAGAGTGGTGGAAAATGGCCCCTAAGAAGATAAGCGAGCCCTTGTTCATGATAATTCCAAAACTTCCTGGATCCTTGTGCAACTCAGGGATAGGCGTATTTCATATTCCCAGTAGGCTGGAAGGGGCATGCTTTGAAAGCAAGTTGAGAGAGGTAGACAGAAAATCCATCATGAGAGAGTTGCTTTGACATCATGTGGGTTTTGACTATATTGTCATCGAGAATCCACACTGGTCCTTGGGAAGGGTTATGTGTGTTATGTTTGGATGTATATATGGTGTCTAGAGGCAGGGAGGGGTCCCAACAATTAGTAGCCAGACAATCAGAGGAAGGAAAGTATCAAGGCTACAACTCACACTGTTGTGGAGACTTCCAACAATACTTCACTTGGGTGCCGAGATCATCAAGGACTTCACCATGAGGCTTAGAGTCTCCAGATTCAGCCAGGTTGTAGGGCCAGACTATACCAGCCCCAGACTATACCAAAAACACAATAGGGAAGGACAGCTGTGGATTGACAACAGCAGCAACACTCTGGGCTAATTTATCTTGATAACTCATACTTAGGAAATGACTCAGCTGAAGAGGAGGGACCAATCCTGTGGGCAGAAAGAGGTTTTCCTGAAAGTCAGACACAGAGCACACAACAGAGGAAGAACGTACTCAGAGAACTTGACCTGGGACAAAGGATTGATGTCAGGAGATGGGGATGCCCATGAGGACCAACAGCATGCAAAGAGTTTGAACTCTCAGGGGGGCTTTTCCTTAGGATGGGAATGTTAATAATTAGTGCATAATTTCAAATGTCCTCTTATTTTCCCTCAATCCTGACTGCAGTCTGACACTCATATAGAGCCTCAAATGGTCAGGCTGTTGTACTATAAAGGAGAGGGCATCCTGCCCACTTTCTTCCTTCTGCTGTCATTGCAAGAACACAGCAACATCTAGAGAGGGCTCTGTGTCCCGTTGCTCAGGCAGGGACCAGCATGACTGGGATCAGGAGGAGAAGACAGGTAGCTGTTAGACAATTCCAGAGCAGATAAGGGACAACCTATCCATGTTGCCACCCTATCTTTTTTCCCAAAAAACCCTTAATACATTAGGGTTGATACTTTAATGCAGAGAGAAAACTGAAACTTGGTTTTCAAGCTATTTGGGAAATCTTTAAGAAGTTTAGCACCTTTCATAGCTAATCAATGGCTTTGAGTTCTTTGGTTTCTTCATGAAGGGTTGTCTACACAGTCATGAGGTATAGTACTAAATGACGGCAATTCACAGGGACCCCAAGCCTGCATTCTGAGACAGGTGTATTTCTCCCTCACTAATGTATATGCATGCATGCACACACACCACACATACCTATCACACACACACGCACACACACACACACACACGCACACATGCGCATGACAGCAGAATCCAGAATTTATATATTCTGTCTTTAACCTTCTGCCTAGAAAACTCAGCTGAGGGACTCAGTGCAAGGATCCTCACCTTGTGTAAGGTCAAATGCTCAGTCTAGCAGGCTGTGTCATTGAATAACTAAATTCCCTCATATGGATTTGTTGGGCAGTTGCCATTTAGCTTAGGAACTGGGCTATGAATACCCCTATATATTGACCAGGTGGTAGTGGTAGGTGAGAGTTGCTAGCATTCATAGCCATCCATAACAGGCATCTGACAATATTTATTAACAATGTTATTAATGCTGGGGACCCTGATCACCATATGTCTGACCTTGAGTTTAACTCCAACATTTATACATAAGAGAAGCCAAAAATCCACTAGCCTCACCAGGCAGCCAAATATGGGTCTGGCCAGCCCAGAGAAAGCCTCCATGTACCAATTCTTAGGCGTAAATAAACTGACTTGAAATTTGGCTTTAATATTTAGAAACTGAATATTTTCAAAATAATCTTTCTTAACTAAATTAAGCCAAATGGTTTCAAACTTCTTTGTGCATACGGGTACAACATGTTATAACTCACTCAAAGGACAAAAACAATTTGGTAATTTCTAGCTTGAGCCACGTAATTCATCAGGTAAATATAGATCCTGACTGATAAGGCCAATGGTTATAAAATGGTGGCATTCGGTGGGCATTTTACAATGGATGAACACATCTCCAGGATTCCCAGTAGCAAAACTAAACAAATGCTTTTATTGGGCCAGAAGTAAATGATATTGTGATTTCCTGTATTGTTGCCTTGGTGTGGACCTGAATAGGTATCATTCTTTCCATCCAGGTGGACTCTTGTTTCAGTCCTTATATTCTCCAGCCCTCACAACTGGATTCAATTCTATTTCATTTTTTTTACTGAGGTTGTATTAAGTATAGTATTCATACCTGAAGCTAGAAATATAATGATGATAATAGTAAATGCCATCTTATCATATTCATTTTACAGACCAGGAAACTGAAACTCAGGGAGGTGACCTCAACTGCAGCAAAGGAATAATGGCAGAAGTAGGACATACAGAAGGGCTGTGCGATCCACAGAGTCCGTACCGTGCCAGCGCTGCATAATTATCCTACCCCTGGAGAATATGCAATCCTGTTCTTGATCTAGAGAAGACATTACTATAGCATCTTCAGGTGCCCAAGGCATGAGCATCACCCCCAGAGTGAAGTATATCCTATGTCCCCTTCCCACTTTTCCCCGCCTCCTCTTCTCAGCCTTACATTCTGATTCTCTTGGACACTGGGAGAGTTGGCCCCAACCCCAATCTGAGCTTGCCTGATTCAAGCCAGCTTCCTGCCAAGAACTCAACCTCCCATTCCTCCAGAGCTCAGGTCCCTCGTGCCTGACTTTGAGGCAGCATGGAGCTTACACATAGACTCCCTTCTCTGTGGCTCACTTTCCTTATCTATGAAATTGAGGGAATATTATCCCTCCTAAGGTTGAATGAAATCATCTACATAAAGTGCTCAGCACAGGGCATGTCTCCTGGGGGCTCCCATCTGCCTGTGTCTCTCAAGATTGTTCTTGGCCAAGAACCTGAGACCACCCTCCTCGCATAGCATCAAGGGAACTTCCACTTGGATTTGTTTGCTCCTTGGATGTTACACACTGTCCAGGGCCCCCCTGTGAAACCAAGCCAATTTCTTCAGCCCACATCCTATCAGCCAAGGGGGCAGGGCTCTCCTTTCCCTCCTGACAGCCTTGGCCAAGGTCCCAGCATGCCCACTCCTGTTGCCACACTTCAGAGCAGTACTATTCAACAGAGTTTTCTGGGGTGATGGAAATGTTCTGTATATGGGCTTCCCACAATGGAAGCCAATAGCCACTTGAAATGTGGTAAGTACAACTAAGGAGCAGAAATTTACAGCGATTTTTAATTCATTTGAATTTCAATCACCACATGAGGCTGGAGCTGATGACTATCATATTGGACAATGCAGGTGTAATGCATGGCAACCAGGTGTGCGCCCTGTGTCTCTGCTCCCAGACATTACTTCACCTCAGGCAGGGTTGCTTAGCCACCCAGGGTCAGCTCCAGCCCCACACATAACTCACCACATGCCCATTGGTCCCTGTAGATGAGGCTATATTTGTGTCTAGGGCATTTGCCTCTGCCTGGAGAAACCACCTCCCAGGTACAACCCTTGCAGGGGTCACTGGAAGGTGAAGAGGAAACAGACGAGCAGTCCAGCATTAGGATCGCAGCAGCCAGAGCGGAGAAGGGGTGTATATAATTACGTATCCCAGAGCCGGGGAGGATTAGAAGTGCTACAGAAGTGAACGTCAGGCAACATGATATTCCACAGGTGCGAAAGTAGCATTTCTATAGGGTTGGCCAACACTTTCTAAATCAAAAATATCTGCGAGTGAAGAAAAAAAATAA
Organism: Spilogale gracilis; assembly: GCA_004023965.1. Classification (NCBI taxonomy): domain Eukaryota; kingdom Metazoa; phylum Chordata; class Mammalia; order Carnivora; family Mephitidae; genus Spilogale; species Spilogale gracilis. The sequence goes on from PITA01000574.1 coordinate 22,649, forward strand.
GAATGAAGTGAATCATAAAGCAGAGTAAAATGGGATAGGAAAGACCATATAGGGCAGTTGAGCCGGCAGACCATGCAGTGCTCTAAAAATGTGATCCTTTATCAAAGAAACATGTTATCTAAGTCAAAAATAGACATTGCAGAAAGCAAAATAGATTTTACAGGTGAGGAAACTGAGGCTTAGAAAGGACCCCAGGCAGTGGGACTGAGAGCCTCATCTTCAATGACCTCACCAGAGGGGTGAGCATATACATGGAAGAAGAGGTCATTCAAATGACCGAGACATCAAGTGAACATGGAAAGGAATTGAATCACAGCAATTTTACTACCTAATGGATGTAGGGGACCCAAGAGCAGACGTGAGGGATTCGGGAATGCAGATCTGATTTACAGATCAAACGATGAGTTGGGTTTTGACGTGTTAACTATAAAGTGCAGTGAGATCACTAAGTGAAAATGATCAAAAGTCAACTGGAGACATGGAACCAAATGTATGCTGGGGATAAAAATGTAAATTGGGGGCTGTTACAAAGTGAACAAAATCTCAAAAGAATAGAACATAAAGAGAAAGCAGCAATATCCAAAGCGTCACCAGGCAGGAGGCCTTGACAGAAAACTGACACTTTGCCAGGAGTTGTGCCAGTTGTTATTATGTCTCATCATCCACACAAGACATGCCTTCTTGGAGAAGAGTTATGAGAGCAAACATTTGTCATTTGCCTTCCAGCTCCACTCTCTTTTTCTCTAAGCAACATCCAACAGTTTGCACTCAGGACTACACTTCCACGTCCAAACTAAGGGATCCAGGGAAGCTCTGTTCCACAACGATGGGTCATGTGATCTAGTAAGCCAATCAGCACCTCCCACTCTGCTACCCTTAGTGATTGGTTCAGGCACAGGCCAAGACCCAATCAGCTTCAGGGAGACCCAGGAAGCGTTGGCCAGGAAACTGGGACAGAGGCTTCCTGGCTTACTTCGGGATGCAAACTTGGGGTGTGTAGGGGATGGGGTACCTACAGCACTCTCGCTACCACTTGAAGTCCAAGAATGGGGTCAAAACAGAAGACTCAAAAAGGAACAGGAGAAATTGGGTCCTAGGACGGCCTTTTAGTCATAGATCAAAATATGCCTAAAATGGGAATCCGCAGCCTCTCCACTTAATGTGAGCCAGTAGACACTGTGTGGGATGAGTTTCCGAGGCTTTGGAACAGAAGGATTCCTACCCAATACGGAAATGATCCCTATTTCCTAGCTGAGGTAAATGAGGCTCCAAAAGATTAGCTAACTTGCACAAGTTTATAAGTTTATTAGGTAACCAAGCCAAGATCTGAAGTCACTTCTTCACTTCAGCTTGCTAAAGCGAGCTGCTCGGGGAACACACACTGGCTTTGTAACTGACCGCAATGCAACAAACATGGAAAGCAACAAATGCACACCAGGAAGGCAGGATGGAAGCAAGCCAAGGAGTGGAGAACATTGTAAAAGATTCCAGTGTAACAAGATTCAGTGATTTACATACATTAACTAATTAACTTTTCACAACTACCTGTGCTTTAGGTACAATTTATATTCACATTTACCCTTGAGAAAACCAGACCACAAGAGGTTAAGTGACTTGCCAAATTCACATACATTGTGCGAGGGAGAATTAAGATTTGAATGCAGTCTCTGGCTCTTGACCACGAAGTTTTACTTCCACTCAAGTCCATCAGTTTTTGCCTTAAAACCTACCTGTCATCTGTGGGCTATAATAAAAAACGTGTTAGAGACAGGAATGTAAATAGGTATGGCCTTTGGAGGCAACTCAGCAGAATCTGTCAAAATTTAAACACTCACCCCCTGTGATCTGGCAATTCCATTTTTGGCGTCCATCCTAGTGGAGGGCTTGAAGATATTGACAAGACAGACACAGAACAGGCTTGCAGCTCTGCTTTTGAAGGAGGGAAATTAGAAAGGGTCTAAATGTCCATTGACACTAGATTTCTTAAATTAATTCTGGCATATCCGTATAATGGATTACCATCAAGTCATTACAAAGAACAAGGTTAATTTTTATGTGTGGCATGGGAAATTCCCTAAGGTATGGGGTTAGGCAAAAAAGGGCAAATTACAGAATGCTAGGTACAGAATGAGGCAGGGATTTAAACGTTTAAGTTGAAAACAACGTTAAAAAAAAAAAAGAAGAATACATTTGTACAGGAAGCAAGGCTCCATGCAAATAGCTGTGGGGATTTTTGGGTTTAACAATGGTTACTGATGGTCCCAGGAAACTCCTAAGAGGCCAGGTAGTAGATGTTACAACTAGTCACCAGGAGCAAGAGTCAGGGGCATGCTCAGAGTATAGGAGAATGCCCCCATGTATGCAGGATGCTTGAGAAACTGGACGAATGCCTTGCAGGGTAACATGGAGGTGAATCAAGAAGGACTTCTAGGGGTGCGGCATGGAATATGGAATCATGATAGTCCCCACCCTGGCCCCTGGCTCCTCACTATTCCAAAGGTAGTCCTCATCCCACCGAGAGCTGTCCCAGTGGCTGTTTAAAGTCATCCCGCTGCTTAAGAAGTGAGATGGCATCAGACACCAGATGGAAGTCCTGTGTTACGCCCAGAGATGTTCCACTTTCAACTTGGTCGGTTCTGGATCATTGATCTTCCACTTGCTTTCCAAGTGTTTTCAGAGTGTCTTGATCTCTGGCACAAACTGTACAAGCAAACTAGGGACGGCTCACCAGATTCCAGGCGTCCCCAAGACAGACCCAAAGAGAGAACACACGTGTTGTTTTCAATAAGAGGCTTTTATTTTGCATGCTCACCCAAAGTTCTGCCTGGGCTTTTTATTTTAAATTCTGGATATTTTTCTACATTCTGTTTCATTGCAGCTTCCACCTATAAATGTATGCATTTTTTTTTTTATTGTGTGCTTTCTCGCATGCCATCCCAGCTCTCTGATACATTCTGTCACTTTGTATACTTTGCTTTTGTCTGCCCTAAACTTGAAGGGTGCAAGGACAGGGACCCAGAGAGGCAGATTACTGCGGGGATGCTGCCCTCTGCAGGCCACTGCCATGTATGGCACTTCAAGAGAAAAGCCTGATCGGAATTCAGACAAATAACACCAGCTAGTATGTTTCGACTCCTTTAGATGGATTATCTCATTTGATTCTCACAAGAACCCCATGAGATTAAGAACTATTATTATCTCTCCTTTTCATAAAAGAAACCTAAGTCCTGGAGAGGTTGACAAGATCACACAGCTGACAAGGAGCAGAAACAAGATCTGAACCCAAGTGCTCTGCATCCACTATCCGCCCTGCTAGCTCCTATTTCATACTGACTCCAAAAAAGAGACATTAACTCACTTTTTAAGCAACTGGATCATGATAGGCGTCTTATATACATTGCTTCATTTAATCTACCTCTCAGCCAGAGGCCACTATCCAAAAAACCTCAGTTACTTACCTATGGTCATGTGACCAGTAAGTCAGATCTTCTGGATCCGAAGGGTTGGCTTCATCCCCGTGTTACTCATGCAAGGTGGGCTGCTCCCTTCTCCCCCCCAGAAGACCGTTGCCTGAGGGCACGGGTGCCGGACAGCTTTCAGCTGCTACACCTTCAGAATTGGGCAGCCTTTCTGTGGAGAAAGGGGAACCCTCTTACACCATTGGTGGGAATGCAAGTTGGTGCAGCCGCTTTGGAAAACAGTGTGGAGATTCCTTAAAAAATTAAAAATAGAGGGGCACTTGGGTGGCTCAGTTGGTTAAGTGACTGCCTTCAGCTCAGGTCAAGATCCCGAAGACCCAGGATCGAGCCCTGCATGGGGCTCCCTGCTCAGCGGGAAGCCTGTTTCTCCCTCTCTCACTCCCCCTGCTTGTGTTCCTTCTCTCACTGTGTTTCTCTCTGTCAAATAAATATTTTTAAAAAATTAAAAATAGAGCTACCCTATGACCATGCAATTGCACTACAGGGTATTTACCCCCAAAGATACAGATGTAGTGGAAAGAAGGGCCATATGTACCCCAAAGTTCATTGCAGCGATACCACAATCGCCAAACTGTGGAAAGAACCAATAAGGTGCCCTTCAATAGATAAATGGATAAAGAAGATGTGGTACATATATACAATGGAATATCACGCCTCCATCAGAAAGGATAAATATCCAATTTCTGTAGCAATATGGACTGGATTGGAGGAGATAATGCTGAGTGAAATGAGCCAAGCAGAGAAAATCAAGTATCACATGGTTTCACTTACCTGTGGAGCATAAGGAGTAACATGGAGGACAGTAGGAGAAAGAAAGGAAATGGGAAGTGGAGTAAAACAGGGGTGGAGACGAAACATGAGAGACTTTGGACTCCAACAAACTGAGGGTCTTGGAGGGGGGGTAGGGGGATGGGTGAGCCTGGTAGTGGGTATTGAGGGCATGTGGGTATTGGTGGGTATTGATCGCATGGAGCACTGGGTGTGAGGCATAAACAATGAGTCTTGGAACACCGAAAAAAATAAAGATGTAAAAAAAAAGGCTCTTTTTCTGTCTCCCTCTACCCCTTATGCACTCTCTCTCTTGCTATCTTTAAAGTAAATAGATTTTAAATATATATATATACATATGAATTTTAGCCATTCTACTGGGTGTGTATCTGTGGTTTAATTTGCATATTCTTGATAAGTAATGATAATGAACACATTTTTCATGTTGAAATTTTTTTCTGCTCAATATTTTTATTTTTTTCACTCAAAATTTTCATTTTTTTATTTGAAAATAATTGGCATGCAATGTTACATTAGTTCCGGGTGTATAGTATCGTGGTTTCGAGTCTATATGTTATGCTACACTCCCCACTTGTGTAGCTACTGTCTCTATACAATGCTATTACAATACCATTGACTGTATTCCCTATGCTCTACCTTCCACCCCCATGACTCATTCATTCCATAACTAGAAGCCTGTGTCTTGCATTCCCCATTCACCCATTTTACCCATCCCCCTATCCCCCTCCCCTCTGGCAACTGTGTTTACTCTCTGTATTTCTGGCTCTCTTTCTGCCTTTTGTTTGGAAACCTTTTTCATGAAGTTTCCATTCAAATTGTTTGCTCAGTTGTTAGTTAGATCATCTGTATTTTATTGACTTATACAAGTTTTTTTGTATAATGTATAATGAATTCCTTAGTTGAATATATATTTGCAATGGTTTAATCTTTTTGATGACTTACCATTTCACTTTCTTAGTGGTGTATTTCAGTCAATAGAAGTTCTTTAATGATGTCAAGTTTTATATATATATATATATATATTGTTAAAGACAATTATGTTTTAAGAACTCATCTCTCTGAAAATCATGAGAATATTGTTATAACTAGATGCCTAAATAGTTTAGCTTTTACATTTGAGGATATGATCTATTTTAAATTAAATTTGCATGTGGTGAAAAAAAGAAAAAAGAAGAATTGGGCAGCCTTTGCACCGGGGCCACAAGTCTCCCCAGGGGGTCAAAGGCGGTCAGGTGCAGGGTTCTGGTGGGTGAGGACAGGAGGATCAGAGCGAGGAAGCCAGGGCAGTGTGTTCTTGAGAGGAATGTGTGGAAGAGACAGGAGAGGCACCTCCGTCACCTCAGGCCTCGGGCAGCCTGACAGGGAGTTCAGTCACACCAGGAAACAAGGCACATACATCACGTCTGTGACTCCGTGGGGAGGGAGAGAGAATGATAGTGTGGTTTCCAGAGCTCTAGACTCACTTGCCAGAGCCACGAGGAGCAGCTTCCGATACACAAGAGCGAGAAGGGAGGGTGACACAGGCAGAGGCAGTCCAAGGCCGGGAGGCAGGCACAGTCACCACTAGAGAGTTCTCCATATTTGTGTCACACTCTTCAGCAGAAAACATGTGTATGTCCACATACAACTGCCTGACCCCCCTGCCCTGTGGGGGGACTGGAAAGATGGCGGCTGGCCCCAGGCCACCCCTTCCCTGCCAGCCCGGGTGGGGCCAATGTGGGCTGTGCAGCTGGGATGGAATTTAAGACTAACACAGACACTGGTGCTGCTGGGGAGCTACGGGGAAGGGTTGTTTCATGCTGAGCCCACAGTCAGCAATTTTTCTCACCTCCCTGGTGATGCCACGTACAAACATGCAGAACCCCTCCACTCCGCCTTCGGTGGCCTCAATAACTCCTTCCCTAGGGAACATGTGCTGCACGTGAGAGGTATTCACGTGCAAGATAAATGGACAAATCAGCCAATGAAGAAATACATTTATTTACTAAAATATCACTACTTCTAGTTGATCCGTTAAGTTATAGGCAGACCAGGCTCCAGGGCCCCAGGTTTCTGAGAGTACAAAGTACAAAGTCAATGGACAAAGTCAAGCCCCCTTATTTATCAGCGGTGTGGCCCCAGTCAAGACACTTGGCAAAGGAGAGCTCATAGCGTCTACCTCCCAAGGCCATGGACTGATGAGGAAATCCTGCCTGAGTTTCCAGCATACCAGCCTGCCCTACAGACTCCGAAGTTGCCAACCTGTAAGAGCACGCGAAAGAATTCCTTAAATAAATCCCTCAGTGTATAAGACACACATTCTGTTGCTTCTGTTTCTCTGGAGAACCTTGTCTGATGCGCACGGTGATTACTAACACTTCAGGTGTGAGGTGAGAGGGGCAGCGGCTCTCAGAGATGGCTGTGGAACCAACCATACTGTGCTCACGCACAGCTCCCTTGGAAGGAAAGTTGGGGGCTGGCATTAGCCCTTTTGCAGAGAAGCAAACTGGCATGTGCAAGCAATTTGTCCCTGTCTCACGTCTTATGAATGATAGAACAGAATCCTAAATTTGAGCTCTGCTCCAAAATGACTTGCTCCTTCAGCTAAAACTCTGAGCCACTGATGGCTTCTGTCTCCTGGATCTACTCTCTCCTTCCAGAGTGTGCCTTCCAGCCTCACTCCCCGTGTCTTTTGTTTCACATATATATATACCAAGGTACTGTTTGTACATTTTTAATATACATTCAATATATATTGTGTACATGGGGCACCTGGGTGGCTCAATCAGTTAAGCATCTGCCTTTGGCTCAGGTCATGATCTCAGGGTCCTAGGATCGAGCCCCATGTGGAGCTCCCTGCTCAGTGAGGAAAAGGAGTCTGCTTCTCCCTCTCTCTCTGCCTCCTACCCCTTGCTCATGCTATGTCTTTCTCTCTCTCTCTCAAATTAACAAATATATACACATATATATAATATAAACATGTATATATTTATATATACATAAAGAAGGTAACAAGTCAAATGCAGATGGTAATATTTAATTTGTTCATTGTTACTGGACAATCACTACCATCAGTGAACTCGAGGAGCAGCACGGGCGGCATCAAACCTCTCTGTTGGTCTGCATTTGTGGCAGGTGAGAAAGATAAGCACACTTGCAGTTACTTCATTGTGTCTCTGTGCACTCCAGCCCAGGGACGACATTCTGAAACACCACATACTACTTAATTACAGTTTCTGTTCCTATTTTGGTCCTTAATAAAGTAGTTATACTGGTGGGAATGTAAAATGGTGCATCTGCTAAGGAAAACAATCAGGAGGTTCCTCAGAAAATTAGAAATGGATGGGCACCTTGGCAGCTCAGTTGGTTAAGTGCAGGGCTCTTGATTTCAGCTCAGGTCATGATCTCAGGGTTATGAGATCAGGCCCCATGATGGGCTCCGGGCTCAGCAGGGGATCTGCTTGAGATTCTCTCCTTCTTCTTTCTGTGCTCCCTGCTCACTTGCTCCCTCACTCTCAAATAAATAAATAAATAAATAGGAACATGGGATTACCCATGACCCAGCAATTCCACTTCTTGGTATATACCCAGAAGAATTCCAAGTGGGGACTCAAACAGATATTTGTACCTCTGTATTCATAGCAGCATTATTTACAATTGCCAAGAGGTAGAACAATCCAAGTGTCCGTCAACAGATAAATGGATAAACAAAACATGGTCTATACAGATAATGGAATATTATATAGCCTTAGAAAGGAAGGAAATTTTGACACATGCTACAGCATGGATGAACCTTGAAAACTTACGCTATGTGAAATAAGCCAGTCACAGAAGGACCAATACTGGATGATTCCATTTACATATGGTACCTAGAGTGTCAAACTCACAAAATACATAGAAAGTGGAATGGTCATTGCCAGGGTCTGGGCTGGAAGGGGATAGGGAATTAGTGCTATTAATGAGTATGGAGTTTCAATCTGGGGAGATGGGAAGTTCTGTAGATGGACGGTGGTGATGGTTGTACACCAATGTACCTCATGCCACTGAAATGTACCTGAAATGGTTAAAACAATAAATTTTACACTATGTATATTTTACTACAATTTAAAAAAAAAGAGTTGTGCATTTTATTGGTTCTTATGTGTGTATCAGCAGGATAGTAAAGAGGGCATTTCCAAATACTTGTTTTTAAAAGGAAACATTACAGAGAACAAGGTGTCTAGAGTTTTATGCCCTTAGTGTTTTACAGCATATTTTATTTTGTCTGGAGACTTTCTGGCACCCTTTGAAATATGTAGAGACACCTAAGCATCACTAATGAAGGGTTGAGGACCATGGGGGCCCAGAATAGAAGACCCTGGGGGACCAAGAAAATATATATTGGAGCTTGTGGGAATTGGGACTAAGGGAAGAGCTCCCCAGGGTCAATTTAACTTGGATCTAGGCTAGCACGCCTGGGACTACAAACAGTTTATATTTTTGGAGTCCTCACACTTTATGATGCCAAAGCACCCTACATGTGCAGTCCATTACCAGGAAGCAGCTCTGGCACGGAAGGGGGATGAACTGGGAATCAGATGGGACTTGGCCACTGAGGATCTGTCATTTGATTTAGGGCAAGTGTCTTGACTTCTTTACATCCCATTTTCCTCAGTCTATAATACAAGGATAATATTTACCCACCTTATTATGAATACCTCCTCTTTACCAGACACTTGCAATGGGCCAGGTTTGGGTCGACATTTAATCATTTTATCATTAATCATTTGATCTTCACCTATGAGAGGCATCATCTCTCATACAAATTAGGGTGTCAAAGTGGATGCCACGGCCCCTCCAGCCATTTCTTGGCTCGTTGGAGAGCATCTACTTAGTTTCTTGGGTCTCTCTGGCTGCTTGAGTCTTCTCTGCCCACAAACAGTCAACCTGGAAGGGAGTCAGAGCCCCAGGAGCGACCCTCAGCCAGTGAACGATGGGAATTAGTGCATAAACACTCCAGCACCTGCCCTCTGCAGCAGGACAGCCCAAGAATGTCTATCTTCCACAAGTCCCAGAGTTCCCTGTGGGACTGAGACCCACTATAGTCCTTTGTCCCCTCTCTGACTCACCCACCTCCAAGCCCCTGCCTATGCTTTCTGGAATCAGCTCCCAAATAAATTGCTTAAACTCAAATATTTGTCTCAGAATCTTCTTTGGGGGGAACCTAAGATAAGACAGCAGCCAAGACTCAGAGACTTCAGTTCCTGGCCTATAATCCTACGGTTAAAAGCTCAGTCAAGCCACATTTGACAACCCACTCCTTCTGAACCCAGAGACCCTCTGCCTTTGGAAGGTTGGGCATTTAAGTGAACTAATGCAGAAGAAGAAGGGGAGCATGCTACAAAGTAAACAATACCAATGTTTTTCTCTGATCATCAGAATAGTCCTGTGAGGTAGATAAACATGTTCATTTCATGCCCACTTTATAGGAAACTGAGGCTCAGAGCCTTCCACACAGTGACTGGTGAGTGACAAATGACAAGATGATTCCCTGCTTCTCCTGGCCCATTCTCAATATTTTTCAGCCTTTCTCTGTGCCCAGAGGCCACCACTACTGGACTTCATCACCCAGGCCCCTCACTCCATGGCTGTGTTGCAGCCAGCCAATGGAAACCATGGTAAGAAAAAGAGAAATGGGGATATTAGACCCTTACTCTCTGTTTTCTGTTGGCTATCATGTTAGCAGTGGCTGTGCTCCTTCACCTAAGCCATGGCCCCTACTGAACCATGAGCGAAAGATAGAGAGAGAGAAAGAGAGGGAAAGAGAGAGAGAGAGAAAGGAAGGGAGGGAGGAAGGGCGGGAGGAAGGAAAAAATGAGAAGAGAAGAGAAGAGAAGAGAAGAGAAGAGAAGAGAAGAGAAGAGAAGAGAAGAGAAGAGAAGAGAAGAGGGAGGGAGGAGGGAAGGAAGAAAGAAAAGAAGGAAGGAGGGGAGGAGGTGAGAGGGCACACCTGGGTTTGCCTAGGCTTTATTAGAAATCTAGAATCTTGGGAAAGGAGAGGAAATGATGTACGCTTGCTGAGACCCCAGTGCACTTTCCCAGCACCAGTCTGCCCTGCCCTGAATCACACTGCAGCTCTCCCCAGTCGTGGGCAGCCGCACACCCTTGTCACGCCCCTCAGTGTGTGCTATGCCCCATGGTGCTCCTCATCCCTGCACACACCGCTACAAACCTATGGACGATTCCTTTATCACGCTCTGTGATTAATTCCTTTGTGCTGCCATTTTCTTCCTTGCTGGGACTCTGACCAACTTGAAGGCTTAGCAACCAATAAGAGGGAAAGAAAATAAAAGACTAGGGAGAGAATACCGATCTCCACCGCGCAAAGCCTTCTCACTTCATGATTCTCACAATAATGCAGTCAAGTGGGTATTATTCTGATTCCCATTTCACAGACAAAAAAAAACTGAGGCTCAGGAACAGTACCTGGACCAAAACGCAGGTCAGTTAGAATCAACAGCCCATGCTCCCTCTTCACCACAAGGCCACACTGTTCACCCTGACCCGCCATTACTGGAAATAACAATTGGGGCCCCAAGCCCTCCACCCTGGCCCAGGAAGCTCAGAACACCCTGCCTGTGGCCAGGGCATAGCATCTTTGTGGCACAGGAGCAGTCCATGAATGGAAACTGCCAACCTTTCCCTTCTGTGAGGAGAGGCAGGATTTCATGAGAATGTGCAATGCCTGGCAGGGAGCCAAGAATAAGAGCAGGAAACAGGAGCCCAAGGGAGATGCAGCCATGAACATGGAAGGGAGGGGGCAGGATAAACAGAGGACTTTCGATTTTGTAAAGCATTCGAGAGCCTGCTGGATTAGGGACAGCCCTTGGGGAGAGCCAGGGATATTAGGACAAGGGGGAGACAGCCTTGGCAGGCCAGGGAGATGAAGGGCTGGCAGAGCAATGAGAGGGCAGAGCAAATGAGTAGGAAACCACGGAATAATGTGAAACCCAAAGCAGGCATCTGAAATGTGCAAAAAGAGAGAAATAGAGAAAGAAGGAAAGAAGGAATGAGAGAGAACGACAGAGAGAAAGAAAAGGGGAGGGAGGAAGGAAGGAAGGAAGGAAGGAAGCAAGGAAGGAAGGAAGGAAGGAAGGGAGGGAGGAAGGAAGGAAATTAGTAGGCAAAACATAGACAATCAGAGTTTATGCAGAGTTCATGCTTAGTAGCTGAAAATCTCTGAAACAACATTCTGGAATGAGAAACACATGAAATAAAGGCAGCTGTCATTTGATTTAGCAGCTTGAGAAATGTGACTTGTCCCCAGGGGGATTTGGAGAAAGGAATACTCAGAAAGAATGAGTTCAGAATTCTAAATGAAGATGGGGAGCCGAATGGACACAGAAGGGTTTTCCCCTGTAATTGACAGTAATGAACAAACTCAGAAATTCTAGATTTCATAAGTCCCAATAGAAAAGACAAATTGTGTTCTCCCTGCTCTACACCAATGTACAGCTTACTCGTTATAAATAATTTCGAGCTATTTAGCACCCACACTCCAGGAACTTCACATACATTATCCCAAAGTCTCCCAACAGCCCTGCAAGTACTATTATCATCCCATTTTACAGGCTTGGAAACGGAGGCAGAGAGTTTGCATCACTTGCCCAAGGGCATATACGCAGCTGGCACGAGGAAGTAAAGGAAGTAAACCCAGACCACTGCTTCTCCAGGCAAAGTCCATTACACCATGGAGAATCCCCAAACCTAGGCCTTCTAGATGGTCCAATCCTGTTTGCAGAAGGGAAAATGGAGCACAGCAGAGGAGATCGACCCACTGGAAGTGATGGCTTTGAGTGGAGTTCGATGGGGCCTGGGAAGAGAAATCTTTAAGGTAACTGTATCTAGCTCCTCCATTTCAATGTCAATTGGATCCTTCCAATCTCAAAGCTGGGGCAGCAGGGTTTCCAAGCACAGTAGGCATAGATTCCTACCATCCAAATATCCATTTGTTCATTCAACAAACATTTTTCAAGGGCCAAGAACAATGGACTATGAAAATATTTTTCCAATAAGCTGTTGGAAGGTTCTTGCTTTGCATTTCCTTTGGATTTGATCTTTCTTTTTCATGTGAGTACATTTCCATCTAATTCAGGGAATCAGGTCCTCGAGTGCTCCTTCAAAACCTCAGCTCAACTAATAATCAACATACAGCTATCTTTAGAACATTTATGACCAAATAAAGTCCCTGGCTTTTTCCAGTTATAATTGTGTTTTCTGTTCAATAACCCTGGCAGCTCTGTAAATGTGTGTTTTCTTTATATGAATAGTCAAGGCTTCTTAGATTCCCTTTTCTGAGTTGAGGAGGGTAATTGAAAGGGTGCTTTGTAAAGGCTCTGAAAAAGCATGGGTTGATGAGAGTTTTATTAGAAATCTAGAAACCTGGGCAAGGGCTAGGCAAGGAGGAGAATAAAACCATTTAAGTTTGCCAAATCCTAAAACATGTTCCCCATTTGGTCAGACTAAGTGCCAGGTTCACGTTGGCCTACTCATCAATAAACTTTCGCTGGGTAACAGACGACCGCTAAAACATGGCAGCTGAAAACAATAAACACATCCTTGCGTATGATCCCGGTCCCGTGTCTGCTGACGGGTGGTCTGGGGCTCTTTGGCCAGGCCCGGCTGGTCTCGGATGCCACCCACATTCCCACGTCAGCACCCACCTGTGCTGAGTAGGACCTCTCTCTCCTCTCAGGGGGCTAGCCTGGGCTTCTTCACATACTGGTGTAGGGTTCTCCATAGCAAGTGAGGGCAAGCCCCCCAAAAACAAGTTCTTTTCTTTAAAAAAAAAAATTATTTATTTGACAGAGAGAGAGAGAGACCACAAGTAGGCAGAGAGGCAGGCAGAGAGAGAGGAGGAAGCAGGCTCCCTGCTGAGCAGAGAGCCCGATGCGGGCCTTGATCCCAGGACCCTGACTGAGATCAAGACCTGAGCCAAAGGCAGAGGATTAACCCAATGAGCCACCCAGTCGCCCCAAACAAGCTCTTTTTAAGACGACTCTTGCACTCCGAGCTCCTGTCACATCACTGAAAATCAATCACAAAGGTGAGTCAAATGCAAGGATTGCAAAAATTGACTCTACTTCTTAATAGGTGGCTCTACAAAATACTGTTTGTGACCCTTTTTTTTTCTTATTGTCTCAGCTAGTGGGAGTTTTGTTGGCTGAGGACCGAACCCCTACCATCAGCTCTCTCCAGAAATTGCTCCTTTCTCCCTAGAACACTGCCACTCTCAAGGACTTTCACCCTTCTTCCCAGAGGCAGCCTGTCGTAGTATCTGGTCCATCCGGGGACATAAGTGCCCCTTGTCGAAACTTGAGACGAATCTGAGGGGCCAGGTCAGCCGCAGAGCACCTCCAACAGTCACCCAAGGCTTTGCTGAACCCAAATTGCAATCTCACACCACTTTCTGCCCAATCCTGCTTCCCTCCCTCCCACTACAGGTGCGGGTCCTGAGCACATGCCCCAGCTGACCTACTGCCATTTAATCTCAGTCCCAGCAGCTGCCGGGGCAGGGAATCTGGGGCTGTGCCACCTGCCTGCCGTCAGCCAATGAGGACCCATTACCGCTGACAGGTGCGGTGTGGTTAGCCCCTGACCGGAGCTGGCCATGGAACTGTTGGGATCCTGGGGCAAGAAAAGGAGCTAACGGGTGCCACATAACAGGCTTTTGAAAAATATGGAGGAAACGGCCATTATAAAGTTAATGGAACTAAACGCCTATTGCTGGTGAACAACGTAGGCTTTGAAAAAAAAAGACAACAAAAGTCTGAGAGTAAGTAAAAGACTAACACCCGAGCACAAAAGCACAAGGACCTCTTTAGCACTCTACAAAGAAATGCTTCTCTACTACAGCCAGGGATCAGAGCCCAAACCTGGAAGGAGTCTGATCCTCTAATGCCTGAGGATCCTCTACCATCAGCTCGCTCCAGAAATCGTTCCTTTCTCCTTGAAGAACCCCAAAGCAAAGAGCCAGCTCGGATTTTTACATGACAAAAGAAATAAATGACTACCTAATTTAATATATCATTACTTAGATACTATTTCATATCTACTTGATATTATACCCTGCTTAGACAGAATGTGTGTGTTTCCCAAAATTCATATGTTGAAGTCTAACATCCCCAGTGTGATGGTCTTAGAAGGTGGGACTTTGGGGGCGCCTGGGTGGCTCAATCATTTAAGCATCTGCCTTCAGCTCAGGTCATGATCCTGACGTCCCAGGATGGAGCCCTGTGCAGGCTCCCTGCTCAGCGAGGTGCCTGCTTCTTCCTCCCTATCTCCTCCTCTTTCTCTGCTCATGCTGTCTCTCACTTTCTCTCTCCCAAATGAATAATGAGATCTTTTAAAAAGAGAGGGAGAAGGAAGGAAGGAAGGAAGGAAAGAAGGAAGGAAGGAAGGGGGGGAGGAATGGAGGGAGGACAAAGAGGGAAGGGAGGGAAGAAGGAAAGATGGAAAGAAGGAAATAAGAAGGAAAGAAAAACTCCTCAGTGGAAGTAGTGTCTTTACAAAAGAGAGCCCAGGGAGCTCTCTTGCCCCTTCCACTGTGTGGGGACATAGAGAAGGCAGCAGTCTGGAACCCAGAAGAGGGCCAGCACCAGAGCTTGACCATGAACTTGGTCTTGGACTACCAGTTTCTAGAACTGTTCGGAAATAAATTGCTGTTGCAGAGAAGCCACCCAGTGTATGGTATTTTTGTTAGAGCAGCCCAAATGGACTGTCACACTCTAACCATCAGCCCTTCAAATCAATCGCAAAGGAAAAGAACTGGGCTTCCAGCCCTATGGGGATGTGGGACCAGCCGCTTCGGCCTCCACGTGCACACACACCCCGAGAGGCCCACACATGCACCACCGGCAGGGCTGGCTGCAAAGCACAGAAGCTACACGAGGTCTTCTGTTCCCACAATGTCTAAAAGTTTACAAGTGGAAAGACTTTCTCTGCTTCCTAAGAGAATACTCTGTTAACCACACCTGTTTAAGAAATGGGTGAGATGACTTGTTTGTTGAACTTACTACCTCCCAGCTGTTCTTCCAGGGATACTGGCTTTGCTGCAAGAACTTTCTGTATTCCCTTGTGCAAAGTTTTCTGTGAGCAGAGACAGGATCCCAACCAGCCAGTGGAAGGAAGACAGTGGGTAACATTTACGAGGTTCCGATTTAGCACACCCCTTTTTTCTTTGGATGACAAGCTCTTTAAGTAGAAAGGGGAGTCCGATAAGGACCCAGGTATCAGCTTTATGGCAGCTACAGCTGGATTATAGAGCAGCAGAGGTATAACTGTGATTCCCTTGCTCTCCCCCTCTGCTCCCCAACACCACTACCTCCAACACACCAGAGAAGATAGGCAACTCCTCCTAGATGCCAGGCCTGCCCTGAGCAGCTTACCCAAGGAGGAGGCAGGTGCAAACAGAGCACACACAAATTGTGGGCACAGTCCATCTCGGAAAGGGGGTGCTCGGGGGGGGCTGCATTATACATGCTCACTTCTTCAGGTCTCAGTCTTACCAACCAGATATATCATTGTCCTCGGGGGGAGGAGATGTTCGAGAAAGGAGAGGAGAGCAGGACACAGATGTATTTTAAAAGCTCCTTGGGGACACCTGGGTGAGTCAGTTGGTTAAGCATCTGCCTTCGGCTGAGGTCATGATCCTGGGGCCCTGGGATCAAGTCCTACATCAGGCCCCTTGGCTTAGCGAGGAGCCTGTTTCTCCCTCTCTCACTCTCTCTGCCTGCTGCTCCCCCTGCTTCTGCTCACTCTCTCATTCTCTCTTTCTCTAATAAATGAATAGATAAAATCTTAAAAAAAAAAAAAGCTCCCTTACCCCAGATGTCAGTTCCATAAGCAGATATTATGGAAATCCGGTCATAGTTCTGGCCCTAGATGGGAGGTTAAGACTTCTAAATACAGTCAAATCTACCATTTGTTGACCACTAACTATGTACCAGACATTGTGCTAAACAAATAAATAGGCTGAAAAACCTGGGCTTAGTCTGGGCTCTTGTCAACATGCCAGGGAAGAGAGGATATTAAAGGGAACCAGGAGCCAATTTGAAGAGGCTTCCACTGGATAAATAGGGAACAGTCTGAGCATGAATAAATATAATAACTGAAATGGATCGAAACCTATCAAATATATTTAACCTATGAGTTTTACTGCTACTTCTCAGGAAACCCTAATTGCTAACTCTCAGAGGATGCTAGTGAACTAACTCCATATTCATAAAGCTGGTAAATAAATAAAAAGTATCAAGCCTTTATTCTAATTTTTCTATATAGATTATGCCATTGGGTAACCAAATAGTAGATGAGGTGAAGTTTCTTTTTTAAAAAAGTATTCTACCTAATAAGTGAAGAAGGGAATATAGAAATCAAAAGCAAACCACTTATGCAAACCCTAATATTAATGAACTTCACTGACCACCAAGAGCTGCTACATCCACAAAAAAAAAGACAACCAGACATAGGCCTCTGGGAGAAAAACACAGCACTACCCATGAAGGGGTCTTGCCAAGAGAAATCAAATCTAACATGATCAAGACTTTCTTTTCTCTTTTTTAAGATTTTATTTATTTAATTGACAGAGAGAGAGTAAGAGCAGGAACAAGCAGGGGGAATGGGAGAGGGAGAAGCAGCCTTCCCACTGAGTAGGAGCTCAGTGTGGGGCTCGATCCAGGACCCTGGGATCATGACCTGAGCTGAAGGCAGATGCTTAATGACTGAGCCACCCAGGCACCCTGATCAAGATTTTCTACCCAAATGCTAATTCACACAGGATCATCCCAACTGTGAAACTCGACAGGAAAAACAACCCAATTTAAATAAATGGCAAGGGGGTCACCTGGGTGGCTCAGTTGGGTGAGTGTTGGGCTCTTGGTTTTGGCTCAGATCACAGTCTCAGGGTTGTGAGATCAAGTCCTTCATTGGGCTCTGCACTCAGCAGGGAGTCTGCTTGAGATTCTTTCCCTCTGTTCCTCCCCAGCTCACTCACACACACTCTCTCTCAACTAAATAAACCTTTTCAAGAAAGGAAGGAAGGAAGGAAGGAAGGAAGGAAGGAAGGAAGGAAGGAAGGAAGGAAGGAAGGAAGGAAGGAAGGAAGGGGAGAGGAAAGGAGAGGAGGGGAGGGAAGGGGAGAGGAGAGGAGGGAAGGAAAAGAAAGAAGGAAAGGAAAGGAAAGGAAAGGAAAGGAAAGAAAAGGAGAGGAGAGGAGAGGAGAAAGGGAGGGGGGAGAGAGAGAGAGAAAGAAGTTGCAATAAAAAATAAAGATGGAGATAAAAATCTAGAGATTTCATCAACAAACCACCCTATGTGGACCTTACTTGAATGCTGACTCAGTTAATGGAAAAAAACCTTTAAAATGTTTATGAGACGACTGAAAATATAAACATTGGCTGGATTATTTGATGAT
Source organism: Spilogale gracilis (assembly GCA_004023965.1). Taxonomy (NCBI): domain Eukaryota; kingdom Metazoa; phylum Chordata; class Mammalia; order Carnivora; family Mephitidae; genus Spilogale; species Spilogale gracilis. Next base: position 40,346 of record PITA01000574.1, read on the forward strand.
ACTAAGGAATTATTGTTAATGTATTTAGGTGTGATAATAGGATTATGATTGGGTTAAAAAACAAACAATCCTAATATTTTAGAGATGGACACTGAAATATTTATAGACACAACGATATGATTTGGAATTTCCTTCAGTTTGGCCATAATTTGATCATTGTTGAAGCCAGATAATGGTACATGAAGATTAATTATATGAGTCTGAATATTTTTGTGAGTGTCTGAAATTTTCCACAATAAAAGTTAAAAGAAAAATATCCATGTGGCCTGATTCGATGGGTGGGCAGGTGATGACAGAAAGAGTTTGTGCTTCACAGCCTTATGTTTGGATTTGGGCAGGACCTCAGCCAGTGGTTGGGGCCCCAGAAAGTGGGAAGGTGGAACTAGGCAAATGGTCAGGCTCACTGAGGGGCTCTAACAACAGTACTAAAACTGGAGTCCAGGGGTACCCAGGTGGCTCAGTCAGTTAAGTGTCTGACCCTTGATCTCAGCTCAGGTCTTGATCTCATGGTCATGAGTTCAAGCCCCATGCTGGGCTCCATGATTGAGCATGGAGCCTACTTTAAAAAAAAATGGAGTACAGTCCCAAGAACAAGGCAGGGACATCATCAGAAAGACCTAGTGGGAAGTGGGGGGAGACCAGCATGGTAGACAAAGAGACCGCTGGCTGCTTATGGCTGCCAGACTAATTTCCAGACCCGGTCCACTGGCACACACAGGGCACTCAATGTACTGCCAACACTGTGTAGACTGATTCCAGAACTGGGCGGGACTGAGCCTGCCAGCAATGTCCCCTGTACCTACAGTTGAGCTCGGCAGGATGAAGGCAGACAGTAATACCTTCAGTGCCTCAACCCACTGAGACAATTTTAGGATGGAATGGGGAGATACATAACAGAAAGTTTTTATTTCCCACCTTCTCTTTCTCGGAAAAGTTCTTAGTCTCTGCGTGGTTTAGACTGCCATGCTGGAACCACATGACCCCACCTCTCTGGCCACAGCTGACTGATCCAAGAATGCACACCTAACCCAAGGAGGGAAAAATTCATAGACTGAGCTGAGCTTAGTCCATCATATTCCTCCTCAAGAATTTGAACAAGTAAACTAAGAAGCCAAGATTAAAAACTGTGAACCACACCATCAGACAATATAGGCTTTGAACTTATAAGGTTATTGCAATGGACTGAATTTTTCTGGCCTCCAAAAAGTGTTTAAAGGTGGGCTTTTGAGACATAATTAGGTCATGAAGGTGGAACTCTCATGAATAGGATTCATGCTCTTAAAAGGGACACCAGAGTTCCCTTGCCTCTTTCTGCCATGTGAGGACACAAAGAGGCGGTGACAGTCTGCAGCCTGGACGGGAGTCCTCACCAGAACCTGACTCTGCTGGCACTGGGTCTCCGACTTCCAGCCTCCAGGATGTTGAAAACTAAACTTCTGTAGTTTATAAACCTCCCAGTCCATGGCATTGTTATAGCAGCCTGCACAGACTCAGACAGTCATGTTATTTCCACAGTATATATGTAGGTTTGGCTCCCGTCTACCTGTGTGACTTTGGACAAGTTACTTGGTGTCCTTGAACTTCAGTTCTCCTAGCTGTAAATGTGCAGGGTAATAAAGGTAAGTATTTCAATGTGCATTTCATGAGGATAAAATGAAAATATTCATAAAATACTCATATAGTAAAAGTTCAGTAACTATGAGCTATCATGAATATTACTAGTAGGGTTAATACTACCCTTGGCCATGACCATGTTTGGCCATGTGAGAGCAAAGGAAGCCAGCCACAAGGACAATGGCCCAGCATCAGGCACTGTACTAAGTGCTTGACAGGTGGTAACCCACTCAAACCTCACACCATCCCCAGAGTCTAGCAACACTCACTTCACTGATGAGGAAACTAAGGAACAAACTGATTCGCCAAAGGTGTAGGAAGTGCAGTGGCAACATTTTGCTTCTGAGCCTATACTGTTAACCACTCTGTGACTACTTCATTAGGAAGATAAGCAAACTGAGGCTCAGGGAAGATCATGCAGCCCCGAAAAATGGAGCAGAGGGAACCCCGGAACTGCCTGAAATCCAGAGAGCATGACTTGTGAACCTTATGTCCAACTTTGGTTCCCAGAAGGCTCAAGCACCCTTGCTTTTCAGTGAAATAACCTGGTGTAGTGCTTGGGTGATCCCCCTTGATTCGAGTGAGGTTTTCTGTTCTTGGTTCTGACTAAAACAACAGGATCCTGATGTGCTTTAGTCACCTACATGAGACCCTCTGTGCCAAACCTCTGTCTAAGTAGCTCTGTGCCTGGAAAAACATCGTGAAATAGGTATTACAACTCGAATGCCTGGTTATTCTGGTGGCGGTTCATCCCATCCCTACCCCATCTAACAGCTGCTATATGGCAACCCCATTAACCAGAATAAACCCTCCACTCCTCTGCACAAAGAAGGCCTTGTCTGAGAGAATGGTCAACACATGACCAGAACAAGAGGTAGTGTGGATAATTCTCTTCTGAGAAAACATCCCTTCAGGCACAAGTCACAAAATAAACACAGACAGGGCAAAACCACTAACAAGAGAGAAATTGGAAAGCCAAAACTTTAAGGACAGAGCAAAAAGAGCTTTGTAAATGAGACCAGACTAAAAAATAAAGATCTTCTCCTTCCCTTCTCCTTCCCCTTCACCTCCAACCCTCAAGTTTTTTCAAAAGCCATTAAAAAATAAACTATAAAGTTTTCCATCTGAGACAAAAGTTGTTAAATATAAAGAGAAAAAAGTAACAAAGAATATCAAATATCTGAATTGTCAAATATCTGAAGCTAACTGGTAGGCCTTTGGTTTTATCCAGAGAAACTCCCAGCCCTACACCCACACCCAAGAATCCATAACTGGAAAACTATATAATTGCACATAAAACTTGGAAAAGCCAACATGGATTAAAAAAGACAAAAGAGGATGATCCTCTTTAAATAAGGCAACAGCTAAGTGTAGCAAAGGCATTCCATTTGAAAGGGAAGCACTATAATTCCAAAATCAGATAGCTCTGGGACCACATCTGGGCATGGCCACCTTGCAGCAAATGACCTTGAGCAAGTTGCTTAGCTTCTCTGGGCCTCAGTTTCACCATCTGTATAATGAGGGTGATAAAAATAGCGCCCACCTAAGAGGGTCGCTGTGAAGATTCATGCACAGTGGCAAACTGAGCATGCTCTACATGTTCACTATCATTTTTATAGTGTAATCATATAATTATTTTTGTAATTATTATGATATGACTATAAGTAAGGAAAACCAAAGTTCTATCCAAAGCTTAAGCAGTGTATGTGACTGTGAGATCTATAGAAACCTTAAAAAACAAAAATGGAACCACACACAGTTAACATACTACAAGAGGATGGAGTGTCTCAAGCATCCTTTATATGGACTTCCCTGGAGAAAGGTAGAATTTTTGGAACAAGCTTTGTTGCTGTTGTCATTGTAGTTGTGCTTGTAGTGATCAATGTGTATGTTCCCCAAGGTGGGGGAAGCCGTGCTCGGTGTTGGGTGACCTGCTGGAACAGGAGTTCCAGAAACCCTCAGATGAGGGTTTGGCCAATGGGTGGCCTCTGTTCCATCACCCTCCAGTTTCCAGAAGGGTTCCTGGCATAGCAGGAGTGGCCACCTAGTGCTGTGGTTAAATAAACCAGCATTGGAATCCCACTGGCCTGGAGTCAATTCTCCCCACATGCACGTAGCCTTAGACAATCACTTCAACTGTTGAAGCCTCATCTGCTCGCTCCATCCACACAGGAATGGTCCTTACCACACAAGTTTGTGGAGAATTAGATGAGATAATGCATCTAGTATCTGACCCAGAGTAAACACCAAGGAAAGGGTGGCTCTTATTGTCATTGGAAGACACAAGAGCATTTTGTCACAGAAGACTATCTAGCCTATCACAGCCCCAAAAACAAGGACATCAAAAGCAGAGACTTCAAGATCAATTGGAGATTAGAACCTGTACTCTTCTCACATAAAAAATGTCCAGATGTTGAGGCTAGGGTAGGAAGAAATGCTGATCCTAAAGAACATAATATTCCCACTCATCAAAAGTGATCAACTTAGGCAAACATTTCTGGGTGTTCATTCAAACGCAACAGGGTACTGCCGAAATTCCAGAAAGAAGGATACAAGTTCACTGGAGTGTCCACAGGCCTGCCAAATGCCTTTTCCAACAGCTTGACTCTCAACCACATATCCTTAGTTGAAAAAATGTCATTTAAAAAGCCATCTGAGAAGGCACTGGCCAAGAAAGGAAAGTCACTTTCCATGGATCAGCAAAGAAGAATCTCCTCTCTGCTGCCAAAGCCTCCCACTATTCCTTTCACCAATTAGCAAAAAAAAAAAAAAAAAAAACCCTTGGTCTTGAAGCCAAAATTAACTGCTTCCCGTCACATGACTCTTACCAATGATTGAGCAAAACCAACACCTGAGTCTCCTTCCGGTGTACTCTCGTAAGGGATGGGCTCAGAGGCTACATTTAGTATTAAAAATTCAACTCCTAATTCTGTATCTTGGAAAAAGAAAGAATGAGGATTAAGGAAGGATCTTTCCAGACTAAATCTTTCTCTGAAACAGGAAATGGCAAAAAGAAGATGAATGCTTGATAAATGCAGAGCCTGTGAGCCATGGAGAGGGCTCAGTTATAGGGAAGCACACCTGACAGCCATGTAAAGGAGAAACGGGCAATAACTCAGGAATTCAAACAAGGAAATAGGACAGTATATTCATAGCCATTACCCCAAAATTTAGCATTTTAATAAAATAACAAATATTTATTAACTCATTCAGTTCCTATGGGTCTGGAACTCTAGAGCACCCTATCTGGGCAGTTCTAACTTACCTGAGCCTATGACTCTCTGCTCCAGGTTAGAGAAACCTCCTCCTCCAACCATAGCCAACATCAACCTACAGTTCAAAGCAGGGGTCTGTCTCCCAAGAGCAGTGGTTGGTTGTCTATATGTCTGGTTGGTTAGTTGCTATTTTTTTGCTTGGGGTTTCATTTTGCTTTTCCTGTATTATCTGCCTTCCTCTATAATATTTCCAGACCCGGTTGAAGGTTGGTTTTCACAAGAAGAGCTTGAAGGTTGTGCTAATTCACCATCTTGGAAGGACTTTTGAAACTTTACATATACAATAGAGACCCTATTACCTGAATGATTCCAGAGACTACCAATCAAAAAAAAAAAAAAAAGTAAGACTAAAGTAAGGAATCATTTTTTTAAATGATGTATACATACCTGAGTTTTTTAGCTTAAAAACTAAAAAAAATGCACAAAAATTCCTGAGATAATCTACTGATAACTGAGGGGAAACCAGTTCATTTCTTTGATGAAACTGTTATATTGTTATATTCAACTAATGAATCATTGAACATTATATCAAAAACTAATGATGTACTATACCATAGCTAATTGACTTTAAATTTTAAAACGAGAAACCAAGAAGAAGGAAAAAACAACTAATAAAATTTGGCAACTCCATTAAGTATAATTAGCTAAATCATTTCGGAAACAAATATGTTTCCCTCTTGGTAAAAACACAATGATGCAGAAGAAAAAGAATCTCATTCTATAGCAGAATCCCATATCCATGAGTAGTTAGTGCTTCTACGGTGCCATTTGGTGGATTTTAGAGAGAAAAATAAAAAGAATGTAGATACAGTCAAAGCTTCCAGTCCCTCTGGAAAACCATTAAATGGACATCAGGTGGGAGAGGGTCTACATTACCACTACCAAGATATGATTTGGTAATCAGTTAATAAGTTAGAGATCTCCAGATAGCCACTCTCATGATATAAATACTTATCCCCTATGGTTCAAATACTCTGGGAAAGAATGATCTATTAGGTTACTATCATCCAGAAATAACTTAAGTCAAACATCAGTGGCTGCCCACGTGTGAGTACTGAAAGCCAACTTGACTTCGATCATAACAATGCTGGTCTACTCTTTCCCCTCCAATCCTACACCTTCCAATCAACTGGTACAAGATTCTCAAATAATATGAGTGCTGCTCAGCTACACTAGACACATTGCTTCCCTGCCTAGAGCAGGCATCATAGATGGAGCCTGGACAGCAAGCTTCCCTCCTGAAAGGCAAAGTGATAAGAACATGGGTCCCAACACTGGTTGTGCAGCCTGCTGAATGTGTGATCTTGAGCAAGAAACTTAACCTCTCTGAGCTTTCATTTCTCCATATTTGATAAGGACTCACTTATTCAGCAAATGTATTTTAAGTACCTGCTACATGTCATGCATTGTGCTAGTCTGGGCATCCATAATTAACAGACATAATTGCTGACATTGTTAAGCTTCCATTCCCATGGGGGAGACATACGTAATTCCTAACTGAGGTTTGTGTTCCCAGGGAAAAATTACAGAATATTATAGGAGAAGTATGGGAGAGACTAATTTAGCCTGGAGAGGTCATGGATAACAATCATATCTACCTCATGGATTCTTGGGAGGATTAAATGAGATTGGGAGCCTGAGTTGTGCCTGGCACATGGCCAGAGCTCTGTAAATGGTCATTACTTCTGTTAATCGGTGCAGTCCACTGTCAGCCTTGGGGCTTGACAACTCTACAAATGCCACATCTCCTGCTCAACATGCCATTCCTGCCCCACATTTCTGGGACTCGTTCTACCTCAGAGATAACTGGCAGTGGGAAACCAGCTCTTCTTGGAGAGAGAGCAAATGGAAGGCACAAGAGAAAGATCTCCTGGCACCTAAATGCAGCTAATAAAGGAACGTTTCAGAAATATCCCATTATTGTTGGTGAGAAGAAGCCAGTTCACTTCTTTTTATCATTTAAAAAAATAAAGAAAAGAAAACTAGTACGGAATGAATGAGTGTGTCTGTCCTGAACCAAAGAACTCTTGATGAGAAGGGTTCTTTGAGTACTTTGGGTAAGAAGTGATATAAATAAGAGGACCTCAATAGTCTCCATTTACCCTTTCAAAATTATTCTGGCCATTTTCCCTGAGGGATCATCCCTGACTTGGGTTCCATTGAATTTATGTACTCTCCTGAAGGGTGCCTCTTCCCTAGCCTCCCAGCCTAGCAGAGGGCCAACAAAGTCTGGTTAGTCAAGAAAAAACAAAAACAAAAACAAATAATGAAAACTAACAACTTCTTCTCTGAGATATTTTTCCTCTTTTTTCATTCGATCTAGAGAGGGATATTGGAATCTCAAAATGTCAAGACCAGGTACGCTGTGAGAGACCACCCAATAAAATCATTTTAAAATCAGTTTCAGGATCCACAGGGAGGAGCAACATGGCAGAGGGGTAGGAGACCTCGGTATCATCAGGTCCCAGGAGTTCAGCTAGATGGTTATCAAACCAGTCAGAACACATATAGACTCAACAAGAGATCAACAGAAAAAGAGCAACAATTCTAGGAACAGAAAAGTGACAACATTCTGGAAGGTAGGACACGTGGAGAAGTGAATCAGAGGCAACATTTGGGAAGACAGACAGTGGGGGGAGGGGCCAGCTCCCAGGCAGCAGAGCACAAAATCAGAACTTTTAGAATTCTGCTCCACCAAGGGATGTTGCCCCAAAGGCTAAGTAGGGGATGGAGTCCTTGCTGGGACAGTGTGGTCTCAGGATCCAAAAGGTCACAGAAGGACCCAAAGGGTCACAGAAGAACCCAGGGTGCCTGAGCGTGACAGAGCTCCCCTGTACTGGAGTGGGAAAGCCAGTTTCAGAAAAGAGCTGAGAAGTGGGCTCTTAGCTTGGGCTTACCTTAAACCGTGATCTGAGGCACAGTCAGGCCATGGGTCTTTGAGCAGGGACCCCACAAGTGGCAGATCCGGGGAGACCCCTTCCTCCCTCCAGTGGGAGGAGCTGCATGGGAGCATGCTGCAGGAATCTGCTGGGTTTGGAGATTCCAAATGGGTGGAGCATCAGAGATAGAAATGCCCCATCACAGGCCAGGTGAGCACAGTGCGGATAAGGGACATAGGAGTGATTGACTGCTTTTCTCTGAGGGTGTGCTGAGGAGTAGGGTTCCGAGCTCTCCACTCCTCTGGACAAGAGACTGGGAGGCCACCATCTTCATTCCAGTCCTCCAGAGCTATAGGGAAAGCGATCAGGAAACAAAAGCTCCCAAGAGCGAGCCTGAGCTGATTGCTTAGCCTGGCTCCTGGCAAGGGCGGGGCAGGTCCGCCTCAGGCAAAGACATTTGAGAATCACTGCAACAGGCCCTATCCCTAGATCAGCTAGAACATCCAGGCAAGACTAAGTTCACCAATCAATGAGAACTGCGGAACTTCAGAACAAGGGGAATGTATCACGCAGAATTCATGTTTTTTTTCCCCATGATTCTTTAGTCTTTCAAAGTCAAAATTTTTTTTAATTTTATTTTTTTCTTATTCTATTTAAAATTGTTTTTTTTTCTCTTTCCTATTTTAACTTTTTTAAACTATTTTATCTTATCAATACCTTTCTTTTAAAAAAATCTTTTTCAATTTTCATTGTTTTTTTTTTTTATTGTTACTTAATTTTTTTTTCCAGTGTTCCAAGATTCATTCCCCATTCCCCACACCCAGTGCTCCAGGCTTTAGGTGTCCCCAGTACCCACCACCAGGCTCTCCCATTCCTCTACCCTCCTCCCTCCAAGTCCCTCAGTTTGTTTCTGTGTCCAAAGTCTCTGTTGTTTCGTTTCCCTCCCTGGATTACCCTAGTTCCCATTTACTTTCCTTCTGTTTTAGTCATAGTATATCCCTTCATTGTATTTAAGCTTATTTTTTGTATACATATAGGTTTCTCTTCCTTTGAAATTTTGGAATACAGTTTCTTCTAATAGATAAAAATATGCCCTAAATATAGTGCATGATTTTTTTCTAGTCTCCAGCCTCATCATAGTCTTTCTTTTTTTTTCTTTTTTTCTTTTCTCAACCAAGTTCTTATCAATTCCTTTTTTAGAATCTTTTTTAATTTTCATCTTTACAATCATATTCCATCCCTTCATCATGCATACCCTTATTTTTGTAGATATATAAGTTATTATATCTTTAAAAATTTGGGAGGCATGGGCGCCTGGGTGGCTCAGTGGGTTAAAGCCTCTGCTTTCGGCTCAGGTCATGATCTCAGGGTCCTGGGATCGAGGCCCGCATCGGGCTCTCTGCTCAGCAGGGAGCCTGCTTACTCCTCTCTCTGCCTACTTGTGATCTCTCTCTCTGTCAAATAAATAAATAAAATCTTTAAAAAAAAATTGGGGAGGCAATTTCTTCTAACAGAACAAAATACACCCAAAATCAAGTATGTGGCTCTGTTCTATTCACCAGTATAATCATATATATACAGAGAGAAAAAAAGATATTGATAGAGATAGAGATTTTTTTCCTGTTCTCCTCCCCCTTATTTTGGGTCTCTTCTGATTTGGTTAGCATATATTTTTCTGGGGTCATCAATACTCTTTTAGTATTTTGTTTTCTCATTCATCTATTCTTATCTGGATAAAATAACAAGGCAGAAAACTCATCTCAAAAAAAAAGAACAAGAGGCAATACCAGTGGCTAGGTACCTAATCAATAGGGACATTAGTAATATGTCATAACTAGAGTTCAGAATGACAATTATCAAGGTGCTAGCTGGGCTTGAAAAAAGCATGGAAGATATTAGAGAATCTCTTTCTGGAGAAATAAAATCCCTTTCTGGAGAAATAAAAGAACTGAAATCTAACCAAGTTTAAATCAAAAAAGCTATTAATGAAAGGCAATCAAAAATGGAGGCTCATACTGCTAGGATAAATGAGGCAGAAGAGAGAATTAGTGATAGAGAAGACCAAATGATGGAAAATAAAGATGCTGAGAAAAAGAGAGACAAACAACTACTGGACCATGAAGGAAGAATTCAAGGGATAAGTAATACCATAAGATGAAACAATATTAGAATAATTGGGATCCCAGAAGAAGAAGAAAGAGAGAGGGGTACAGAAGGTATATTGGAGCAAATTATAGCAGAGATGTTCCCTAATTTGGTGAAGGAAACAAGCATCAAAATGCAGGAGGCACAGAGAACCCCTCTCAAAATAATAAAAAAAAATAAGTCCACACCCCATCATCTAATAGTAAAACATACAAGTCTCAGTGACAAAGAGAAAATCCTGAAAGCAGCTCCGGAGAAGAGGTCTGTAACATACAATGGCAGAAATATTAGATTGGCAGCAGACCTATCTACAGAGACCTGGCATGCCAGAAGAAAGGACTGGCATGATATATTCAGAGCACTAAAGGAGAAAAATGTGCAGCCAAGAATACTATATCCAGCTATACTGTAATTGAAAATAGGAGCGATAAAAATTTTCTAGAACAAACAAACTAAAAGAATTTGCAAACACCAGACCAGCCCTACAGGAAATATTGAGAGGGGTCCTCTAAGCAAAGAGAGAGCCTACAAGTAACAGATCAGAAAGGAACAGAGACAATATACAGTAAAGGTCACCTTACAGGCAATACAATGGCATCAAATTCATATCTTTAAATAGTTACTTTGAATGTAAATGGGTTAAATGCCCCAATCAAAAGACATGGGTATCAGACTGGATAAAAAACAAGACCTATCAATATAGGTCTCCAAGAAACTCATTTTAGACCCAAAGTCTTTAAATTTAATTTAAAAACTCCAGATTTAAAGTTAGGGAGTGGAAAACAATTTACCATGCTAATGGACATCCAAAGAAAGCTGGGGTAGCAATCCTTATATCAGGCAAATTAGATTTTTAGCCAAAGACTATAATAAGAGATGAGGCAGGATACTTTATCATACTTAAAGGGTCTTTCCACAAAGAAGATCTAACAATTTTAAATATCTATGCCCCTGACATGGGAGCAGCCAATTATATAAGCCAATTAATAACTAAATCAAAGAAGCACATCAACAATAATACAATAATAGTAGGGAACTTTAATACCCCCCTCACTGAAATGGACAGATCATCTAAGCAAAAGATCAGCAAGGATATAAAGGTTTTAAATTACACATTGGACCAGATGGATGTCACAGATCTATCAGAACATTCCATCCCAAAGCAACAGAACACACATTCTTCTCTAGTGTACATGGAACATTCCCCAGAATAGGTCACATCCTGGGTCACAAATCAGGAATCAACCAGTACCAAAAGATTGGGATAATTCCCTGCATATTTTCAGACCACAGTGCTTTGAAACTAGAACTTAACCACAAGAGGAGAGTTGGAAAGAACTCATATACATGGAGGCTAAAGAGAATCCTACTAAAGAATGAATGGGTCAACCAGGAAATTAAAGAAAATTTAAAAATTCATGAAAACAAATGAAAATGAAAACACAACTATTCAAAATCTTTGGGACACAGCAAAGGCAGTCCTGAGAGGAAAGTATATAGCAATACAAGCCTTTCTCAAGAAACAAGAAAGGTCTCAAGTACACAACCTAACCCTACACCTAAAGAAGCTACAGAAAGAGCAGCAAAGCAAGCCTAAACCCAGCAGGAGAAGAGAAATAATAAAGATCAGAGCAGAAATCAATGAAATAGAAACTAAAATAACAGTAGACTGAGTCAATGAAACTAAGAGCTGCTTCTTTAAAAGAATTAACAAGACTGATAAACCCCTGCCCAGACTTATCAAAAAGAAAAAAGAAAGGACCCAAATTAATAAAATCACAAATGAAAGAGGATAGATCACAACCAACACCAAAGAAATACAAACAATTATAAGAACATATTATAAGCAGATATACACCATCAAATTTGACAATCTGGAAGAAATGGATGCATTCCTAGAGACATATAAACTACCAAAACTGAACCAGGAAGAAATGGAGAACCTGAACAGACTCTTTACCAGTAAGGAGATTGATGCAGTCATCAAAAATCTCCCAACAAACAAGAGCCCTGGGCCAGACGCCTTCTCAGGGGAATTCTACCAAACATTTAAAGAATTAATGCCTATTCTACTGAAACTCTTCCAAAAAATAGAAATGGAAGGAAAACTTCCAAACTCATTTTATAAGGCCAGCATTACCTTGATCCCAAAACCAAACAAAGACCCCATGAAAAAAGGAGAATTACAGATCATGATCCTTGATGAACACGGATGTAAAATTTCTCACCAAAATACTACACAATAGGATCCAACAGTATATTAAAAGGATTATTCATCACAACCAAGTGGGATTTATTCCTGGGCTGCAAGGTTGGTTCAACATCTGCAAATCAATGTGATACAGTACACTAATAAAAGAAAGAGCAAGAACTATATGACCCTCTCAATAGATGCAGATAAAGCATTTGACATAGTTCAGCATCCTTTCTTGATCAAAACTCTTCACAGTGTAGGGACAGAGGTTACATACCTCAATATCATCAAAGCCATCTATGAAAAACTCACAGTGAATATCATTCTCAATGGATAAAAACTGAGAGCTTTTCCCCTAAGGTCAGGAACACCGCAGGGATGTCCACTATCACCGCTGCTATTCAATATAGTACTAGAAGTCCTAGTCTCAGCAATCAGACAACAAAAAGAAATAAAAGGCATCTGAATTGGCAAAGAAGAAGTCAAACTCTCACTCTTTGCAGATGATATGATACTTTAAGTGGAAAACTCAAAATATTCCATGCCAAAACTGTTAGAAATCATAAAGGAATTCAGTAATGTGTCAGGATATAATATCAATGCACAGAGATCAGTTACATTTCTATACGCCAAGAGCAATACAGAAGAAAGGGAAATTAAGGAGTCTAGCCCATTTACAATGACACCCAAAACCATAAGATACCTAGGAATAAACCTAACCAAATAGGCAAAGAATCTATACTCAGAAAACTATAAAGTACTCATGCAAGAAATTGAAGAAGACACAAAGAAATGGCAAAACCTTCCACGCTCATGGATTGGAAGAACAAATATTGTTAAAATGTCTATGCTACCTAGAGCAATCTACACATTTAATATAATCCCTATCAAAATACCACCAATGTTTTTCAAAGAAGTGGAACAAATAGTCCTAAAATTTATCTGGAACCAGAAAAGACCCCAAAGAGCCAGAGGAATGTTGAAAAAGAAAACCAAAGTTGGTGGCATCAGAATTCTAAACTTCAAGCTCTATTACAAAGCTGTAATCATCAAGACAGTATGGTATTGGCACAAAAGCAGACACATAGATCAGTGGAACAGAATAGAGGGCCCATAAATGGATCCTGAACTCTATGGCCAACTTATCTTCAGCAAAGCAGGAAAGAATGTCCAATGGAAAAAAGACAGTCTTTTCAACAAATGGTGTTGGGAAAATTGGATAGCCACATGCAGAAGAATGAAACTGGACCATTTCCTTATACCACACACAGAAATAGACTCCAAATGGATGAAAGACTTCAATATGAGACAGGAATCTATCAAAATACTTGAGGACAACACAGGCAAAAGCCTCTTCGACCTCAGCTGCAGCAACTTCTTCCTAGAAATATCACCAAAGGCAAGGGAAGCAAGGAAAAAAACAAACTATTGGGACTTCATCAACATCAAATCTTTTGCACAGCAAAAGAAACAGTCAACAAAACCAAAGAACAACTGAAAGAATGGGAGAAGATATTCACAAACGACATATCAGATAAAGGGCTAGAATTCAAAATCTATAAAGAACTCCTCAAACTCAACACCCAAAGAACAAAGAATCTTCTGCCCAATCAAGAAATGGGCAGAAGACATGAACAGACATTTCTCCAAAGAAGACATCCAAATGGCCAACAGACACGCAAAACAGTGCTCAACATCCCTCAGCATCAGGGAAATACAAATTAAAACCACAGTGAGATACCACCTTACACCAGTCAGAATGGCTAAAGTTAACAAGTCAGGAAACCACAGATGTTGGCAAGGATTCAGAGAAAGGGGAACCCTCCTACACTGTTGGTGGGAATGCAAGCTGGTGCAGCCACTCTGGAAAACAATATGGAGATTCCTCAAAATGTTGAAAATAGACCTATGCTATAACCCAGCAATCGCACTACTGGGTATTTACCCTAAAGATACAAATGTAGTGATCCGAAGGGCACATGCACCCGAATGTTTATAGCAGCAATGTCCACAATAGCCAAACTATGGAAAGAACCTAGATGTCCATCAGCAGATGAATCAAAATATATATATACACAATGGAATATTATGCAGCCATCGAACAGAATGAAATCCAGCCATTTGCAGTGACGTGGATGGAACTGGAGGGTATTATGATAAGCAAAATAAGTCAATCAGAGAAAGACAATTACCATATGATCTCTCTGATATGAGGAATGTGAGAGGCAGGGCGGGGTGTCATCGGGGATAGGGAGGGGGAAAAAATGAAATAAGATGGGACCAGGAAGGAGAGAAAGCATAAGAAACTCTTAATCTCAGGAAACAAACTGAGGGTTGTGGGGGGTTAGTGGGAGGGATAGGATGGCTGAGTTATGGGAAAAATAAAAATAAAATTAAACATTTAAATAATTAAATAAATAAATAAAAGAATCTTTATCTACTGCTAAAAAGCAGGGGAAAAAAATCAGTTTCAGAACAGAACACTTTCATCGAAGGAAATTTTATCCACAACCGTAGTGCAGAAAATAGGAAGCTAAAATAGTATTTTTCATATAAATATATCATTTTAATTTCAACTTATCTGTCAGTGATTTGGATGGAGGTTCTCTGGTGGATCCAACAAGTTATACCATGGAATTGTGCATAATATGGATATATACGTAGGCTATTTATAGAATACTTCGAAACTACCTATTTTGTATTGAATGTTGAGTCCAAAATGTAATCTTTCAATTGCTTTCATGAAGTTTTAGCTGTTGCTGGCCTGGCAAAATTATGAGCCCCACATTTCTATACTGAAGCCATTCTGTTTACTAAAGTCAGAACTGTAACAAGAACTTAAATATGGAAATGATCTATGACATTACATTGTCACAACTCAGCATGTTTTATGTTCTGCTGTTCCTACCCAGCTGGTCTATTAAGCTAGGACTGAGCCTCACCCAAACTGTGCTTGGGAATGGCCTGCACATGGGTTACAGGAACTTACTGGCTTGCACAGTTAGAGACAAGCAGATGAGTGCTGGTCTAAATTGATACAAAATATTAGTGTAACCGCCCAGTCCCACAAATCAATAAGACTTCCACAAGGATTTTAAATATATGCAGAGCTCTGGTCTACGGTCTGTAGTAAACCATACAGCCTACATTAAAAAGCAAAATGGCGATGTTTTTCATTTGCTACTTTGTCATATATAATACATTCTAGTGTGTGTTGTCCACAGTCCTTTTTAATCAGCTTTACTGAGGACTAATTAACATGCAATAAAATGTACTCATTTCAAGAGTATATTTCAATGAGTTTTCTAAAAATAAATGTTAATTTATTTTTAAAATGTTATTCTAGATTGCCATCTTCAGCATTTAGTCGGATTCTAATCTTTCCTGTTTTGAAAATATCCTCCTGGGGATTAACAGGACCAAGCGCTTTTTTAAAGATTATAAGGCTCTAATAATTAAAACACTTTGGTACTCGAATATTACATTAGTTTTCTAGGGCTGTCATAACAAAATACCACAAAGTGGGAGAAATTTATTGTCTCCCAGTCCTTGAGGCTATTAGTCCAAAATCAAGGTCTGGGAAGGGCCGTGCTCCCTTTGAACACTGCTGGGGGAAGGATCCTTCCTTGCCTCTTCCCGGCTTCTGATAGTTTGCAGGAAACCTTTGGCATCCTGGGCTTATACACACATCACCCTGGTCCTTCTTTCTCATGCAGCCATCTCCTTTTTGTGCCCATCTGCGGCTGTGTCCAAATTTCCCCTTTTTATATGGACAGCAGTTATATTGGATTAGGGCCCTCCCCACAGCCTCATTTCAACTTGATCACTTCTGGTAGAAGAAAGTCACATTTTGAGGTATTGGTAGTTAGGACTTTAACATGTCTCTTTTGTGGGACACAACTCAACCCATAACACCCATGAATAGCAGATGGAGTAGAATTTTACCAGAAATTGACCCAAACACACACCAAAACTTAGGAGGTGATAAATGTGGCATTTCAAACCAGTTGAGAAAAGATAGATTACTCTATGCTTGGTGTTTGAACAACGAGGTAACCATATATCAATAGCTAAGTTGCACCCATACTTCACACCACTAGGTGTGTACTTGATCCCTTCCCAGTGCCTCCTACTAGTCTGCAGGGAGGTCCTGCTGTCCTTGAGCTCTGTGGAATACTTTAGTAGCCTTCCAGAGAAATTCACCTTTTTGCAAGAGCTGGTTTGAGTTAGTTTCTGTAGCATGCAATCATTTCAGAGGCTGATCGCCTCCTAACTGGGAATTCCTTTATGCAGTGAGAAGTTTATATGTTCTTCATACCAAAAAAAAATAATAATAATTAATTCCTGTCTGTCATCCTGCCTCCTTCCCAGTTCCATCTGGCTTCTCACCTCTACCTGGAAGTAGACTGCATCTTCCATCATTCTGTGATGCAGAGAAGTGATCAGTCAAAGCAGAAGCTGTCCTTTGAGGGCCACTAGGAAAGTCTGCAAAGCCAGCTAACATTGCCGCTATTTTAAAACCCAGACATCAAAGTATTTGGATGGGATCCAAGTTTCCTGCTGCCCTGCAACCTTCTTCCAGAGGAGTATAAAGTTGTGGGGAGGGGGGAACCCACCTTAATTGGACCTCTAATTCCCCAAACTGCTATTGGACACTTTACCACAGAAAGGAGTCTCCTTGGAAGGTATCTTATTAAAATATTTTTTCTGAAACTTGGTGAGATGGGGGGGCAGCACTAAAAACAGATCAAGCATACTTCCGGCCAGAGGCTTTCTCTTCCAGGTTCCCTCCCACACCGCTTTTCAAAGAGTAACAGTAACTCCTGTCTACCGTCACTTATCAAGTGCTTCATACGTGTGCAAAAGACT
The DNA here is from genome assembly GCA_004023965.1 of Spilogale gracilis. Taxonomy (NCBI): domain Eukaryota; kingdom Metazoa; phylum Chordata; class Mammalia; order Carnivora; family Mephitidae; genus Spilogale; species Spilogale gracilis. Next base: position 57,322 of record PITA01000574.1, read on the forward strand.
CCCGTGATTACATTATTGAATTCTCACACCAGCCCCATAAGATAGGTTCTATTCTTATCTTCATTTTACAAACGGAGAAACTGAGGAGAAACTAAATAAATTACCCAAGAGCACACACACTTAGGAGCTCGAACCTGAGCTCAGGGCTTGTCTGACTTCAGAGTCTAGCTCTTAGCCACCACTCTGGGAATCCAAAACCAAAATGTCAACAGGCACCATGCACGAGCAGAAAAGAGTGATGTGGACCAGACCCAGAGGAAGACGTGGGGCGTGGTGAGCAGAATGTGAGGCACAAAGCCTGCACCCCATCTGGGGAAGGCACCCACTGGCAACAGGCAGTCACAGCCCTGTGGGAATGTGACCCCATGTGGCCAAAGTTTTCATTTTCCAAAAAGAAACTTGAAATCTGGACTTTATACGAAATCTCCCAACTTTTAAATGTTGGGCACGGATTCAAATACTTTTAGAAAACACTGCGCAGTCTGAAAACTGGGCATCTGCGGTCCACCATGAGGCAGGAACTCTTGTGCCGCACTCCTCACGTTTCCCATGGGAGGAACTTTAGCGAGGCCACGCCCAACCTCACGTCTGTCTCTTCCGATTGGTGAGTTTCTGAGGCAGATCTGGGCATGCGCAGGGCCCTCGCCTGGTCTTCTTTTTCCCTGTCCTCCCTCTCCATCTTCTCCCTCTTCTTCTTCTCCCTCTCTCTCCCCTTGAAGCAGTGTGGCTTCTGGAAGTGCATAGTTTCTACTTCTCAGGGTGGGCGGGAAAGCCCATCAATTCTGGGACGACACACCCACAAACCCACTTCCTAGTGAACAGAAAACCAGGTTCTCTGGATTGCTTTACTGGAGCATGAGCTTCCTGCGAGAGCTGTAACAAAGTGCCACCAAATGGTAGTTAAAGCAACAGATTTATTCTCTCGCAGTTCCCAAAGCTGGAAGTCCAAAACCGAGGGGTCAGCAGGACCAGACTTCCTCCGAAGGTTTAGGGGAAGAAACCTTCCTTACCTCTTCCAGCTTCTGGTGCCTCCTGGTGCTCCTTGTCCGTCCTTGGCTTGCAGCTCATCACTCCAATGGCTGCCTCTGTCTCCACATGGCCTTCTCCCTGTGTCTCTGTCTCTGTTTTCTCTTTCCCTTTTCCGCCCTCAGCATGGAGTCTGCTGGACATTTTCTCTCCCTCTGCCCCTCACCCCGCCCCCCAAAATAAATAAATAAATATTAAAAAAGAAAAAGTGACCCATTAAGGCAGCCGCAAGAAGATAATGGACATAATTGCCACACCAGAGCCTGAGGGAAAAGCAAAGCGGAAGTGTGGAGGCGAACACGGGGAAGCGTCTGTGGGAGGTGGAGCACCATGTCTGCAGGGCTCTGGGACGGGGCAGCTGTCTGTGGAGACGCCATCGTGATGGCAAATGCCACAGCGACGTTAACACAGGCTACGGGGAAGGGCAGGAAGGAGGACAACATTCTGCTTGGCTTTTGTGGGGCCACAGAAGCCTTCCCAGAAGGGGTGACACTTGACCCGGAAGGCCACCTCGGGGTAACTCAGTGGTTAAGCAGTGGTGAAGTGAGGTGAGCACCTCAGACAAAAGGAGAACACATCTGAAAGCTCAGGGACGAGAAAACACCTGACGGGCACCAGAGGCAGGTCGACACCCGTGTCTGTGCTGGGCAGCAGGGTGGTGGCATCTTCCCTGGCACAGCCGCTGAGGGATGGTCTCAGGGCATCAGAGTTGCCTTGGGCTGAGCCTCAGAGCCTGACCCGCTCTGCCTGCCTTCTCCCCCTACATCTGTGCATTCCCAACATCCTCTTCCACTAAAATTAGTTAAAGCAAATTCTGCTAGTTCAACACTAGGCCTGCCTGTTGCAGTGATTAGTATTATGATGGTCCCAGGCAGCAGAGGCTCCAGGACGTTGGTATCAAGAACGGATTTTCTGCCTTTGTTGGGCCAGAAGTCAAGAGAAAATAGCTAAAACTGGAGGATGGGAGAGGATGGGACTCTGGCAGCCCATGGCATTTCGTGGGTAAATCCAGCAATTAAATTATTACCTGTCATCTCTCAAAACATAATGTCCTTGAAAAGTAAGGCTTTGGGGGAGAGGAGGGGTATAGGGCCATTGGCCTGGACAGTGTGACAGACTGTGAATTTAAGGACTGTGGGTGAGAGAATGGATCTTGGTCTCCACTGTGAGGATGCTTCATCCTCTCCAAAAGGATGAAGCATCCCCACAGCAACTAGAAAGAGACTAAGGATGACCCATCCAACCTTAGCCGGTAACTTCAATGGTGACTCTCAGCAGGGTAAGCAGCTGCCCGACCCTGTTGATTGTCTGGCCTGAAGGAAAGTTCTGAAGACAGTGTAGGTAACTCTGAAGAGCTTAAGGGAGAAGGAGAAGCAGCCCCAGCTGGAGGGGTTATCAAGCCTACCACACTTTGGAACCCCTGAGATCAATTCAACTCCACTTAATCTCCTGCTATTCCTTCTATATGGAAGGAATATCCATTCATTGGATGGAAATGTGCAGTCCATCCAGCCTCCTCACTCTAGGCTCTTCACTCACCTCATGGCTGAGAAGGAAGAGAAACCTCTAGCTGGAAAACCTGGGGAGCAGGCAGTGGTGTGCACGTTCATATTTAACAACTGGCTCTGGGGGGCAAAAGCCCTGATTTGTAGTGTTTGATGATTCTCATGGCCTGGAGACTCCCATCTCACCATGGCTGGTTCCAAGCTATCAGCTGTACACAAGCCAGTGCCTGCTGACTCAGGCTCCCTATGAGAGCAGGAACACACACCCCGTGGCCCTTTCTTGTTGGGATGTGACTGCTTTTGGGAAATCTACCTTCTGCTCCACTTTCCTCCCTGGAGGCTCTGCAGGGACAGACCAACATGAGTGGAGGTCCCTAGGGGTCCAGCACTGACTGTGGCTGGGTGAGTGAGCATCTCTGATTCTGGGTGGGATTCAGAATTAAGAAAACCACCAGCCCACAGATAAAAGGCACAATTTCTGAAATCAGCTTTATCAGTAATAGGGGTGACATCTTATTTTTCCTAACCCTTTTACTAGAAGGCTTACCTTGCCATATTATGACAACCTCTACAGCTTTGGTAAATCTGCGGCTTTTCTACGATTTTATTTATTTATTTACAGAGCACATGTGTGTGTGTGCAAATGCAGGTGGGGGAGGCAGGAGTGGGAGAGGGCTCAATCCCAGAACCCTGAGATCATCACCTTAGCCGAAATCAAGAGTTGAACCTTTAACCGACTGAGCCACCCAGGTGCCCCTGTTTGTGGCTCTAAGGATTAAATCAGATGGTGCATAGAAGGATCTGACACAGGCCTGACCTACAAATCAGTGCTCAATAGAAAGAAACATATGGGACCCGAATTGTGCCTGGGACTCAGGTTCTGAAACTACCAGGTAAGTTAAATCAGCGAGGATGAAATTTTACTCTGTGCTGGGTAGAACACTGGATGGCAACAAAGTGCCCCCCACTGTACTCAAGGGTGTACTTTCCCGGCATTGGTGAGAACTGCTGCTCTTAGGTAAAGGGCCCCGAAGGCTGTCAGTAGACCACTGATCTTCACACTGAAAATGGCACCAAGCCTAAATTTCCATGGAACACCTGTGTCCTGGTCATTCCCTGGAGCATTATCTAATACTTTCTGAGCTTTCCAACCCCTGTCCTCTAGTGCCCTATGCTTTTCAAAATCAATTTCCAAAATGTCCCACCCCCAATAATCTGCTTCCATAAATATTGAACTTGATTATGTAAACTTAATTCATTTGAAGTTCAATCAATATTTGATTAGCCCTTTGATCAAGAATAAAGTTTAGTATCAGATATGGAGAACTCAACAAGTTCACATGATTGAATTGCTTAACACAATACCTATTTTTTATCTTTCTAAAATGCAAGGCAAAAAATGGGTCTATGAGAAAATCCATGCATTGGCAGTGTTCACAACTTAATTGGTGTTTCTGGTTCTTGTATTTCTGTTGGAGTCAGCAGCATGTCATAAGGTAGAACTGAGAGAGAGCTGGCCCTTAGAACAATGTAAGACACACAGAGGCTCAGGACATGGTTTTTGAGTAGATGAATGAAGAAGTGGGCAGCCTAAGGAGCTCCATCAAGAACTTTGGGCATCATCTTTTTTCTCTCTTCCCACTCCCCAGACTCAGACCTGGGAAAATGTGTGGAGATTCCACTTACCTTCAGAAGACTGCAAACTAATAAATACCAAATCTGCCCTTTTACTCTTGCTTTCCCTCTCCCAGTATTACCCCTATGCAGGCCAACCTCATATCAGAAATGGAGAAATGAGAAGGTATTAGGTCTTCACTTTAGAAAAATGTCTAGAAAAATGTGTGTAAACAACATAGACTGACATTTGCTATAGTGTGTGTTTTCTTATGCAGATAACTGCCATGTGTTACAAATGAAAGCAACCCACATGCAAATAAGGGTCCGTGTGCAGCAGTGTCTTTGTCACAGATGCATTCTTGTGATGATGATGTTACGGAGTGCTCCGTGTCCAACTCTCTTGTGATCTCTGATCACTTTACATATATTAACTTCCTTTAATTCTCAAACTTCTCTGAGAAGGAGGAACTGTTTCTCCTGGGCCCTCGGTTTCCTTGTTTGTAAAGTGGAAATACTATTTGTTCCTATATGATGTGGTCGTTGGGGAAATGCAATGAGTTATGTGTGGCATGTTGTAAGCACTCCATACAATTACTTTTTAAGGACAGCATTGGTTCTGTCTCCATTTCATACATTAGGAAACTGAGACACAGAGAAGTAAATTGCCCAAGATACACAGCTAAGAAGTAGCAAAGCCAGGATATAAATTCCCTGCTGTTCCTGCTGAATCCTGGAATCCATGAATATATTGAGGAAAGATCCCAGACCACTTACACAAGCAATAAAGAGGGAACGTAGAGCTACTATTATAGGTTATGTCCACGAGGGGGCAGTAGACGCATGCATTACACAGGCAAACACCTATCCATGGGATTTTTTTTAAGACATTAAACACTGAAAGTTTTATCACAGACTTTATGCCAATTGTTAATGAAGAAATTGATTCAAATTATTTTCCTATTATCTTAAAGTGAAAAATACTGTGAGGATTAAAATAATGTGTTTGGTTAACTGTCATGCAAATGAAAGGACTCCTTTCTTTCCTTTTTAAAATTATTTTATTTTGTCAGTGTTCCAAGATTCATTGTTTATGCCCCACACCCAGTGTTCCCTGCAATACGTGCCCTCAGTACCCACCACCAGGCTCTCCCATCCCCCCACCTCCTTCCCTCCAAGACCCTCAGTTTGTTTCTGAGTCCACAGTCTTTAACATTTCGCTTCTCTCCCCGAATTACCCTACTTCCCATTTCCTTTTCTTCTCCTACTGTCTTCTATATTACCCCTTATGCACCATAACTAAGTGGAACCATGTGATACTTGACTTTCTCTACTTGGCTTATTTCACTCAACATAATCTCTTCCAATCCAGTCCACGTTGCTACAAAGTTGGATATTCATCCTTTCTGATGGAAGCCTAGTATTCCATTGTATATATGTACCACATCTTCTTTATCCATTCATCTGTTGAAGGGCAACTTGGAAAGGACTCCTTCATCAACATTCAATAAACGTTTTGTTACTCGCTGTGATGAGACTGGCGCTGCTCTACTTCTGGGAGTCAGGGTGTCCTGGGCATGATGATCACCAAACCAGGAGAGACAAGGACCAGCCACGCCACTGTACCACTCTCCCTTGTCCCGTGTGAAAAGATTATACCAATAGTCTGAGCGCACCATGGTAGTGGAGTGGTGGCAATAGAGAAGGAAGTCCATGGGCTCAGTATATAAAGACTGTAACAAGTATTGTATTGAAGCCCACATGCCAGGTGGTGCAGGAGACCGAGTGTTGACTGTTCTGCCTGGAGATGACATTGGAAATCAGCCTCAAGTTCAAAAAAAAGCTTGCAAGTCAGATGGAGGGAAATGGGGAAATAGAAGAAGAAATACTCTGGACACAGGCTGCAAAGCATGAAAGGTCCTTGTGCCTTTAGACGACGCTTGGCAAGCCCCATGGGATGAGCTGGAGACGAAGGAGGAGAGATTTCCATTCCCTGCCCACAAGTCAGAAAATGACACACCTGAGACAAGTGAGAGTAATGTTCTGCCTTGAAAAATAAAATGTATTTCTGCGTACAAAAGTCTCACAAACATTTCTGGGAAATGTATAAAGAATATACATTTTGTCACCCACAGAAAAGCAGCATTTCTTTGTTGTCTCACTTACAGACACATTATTATATTTATGCAGGCATCCCCTGCTTTTTGAAAGTTTACATTATGTCACTTTGCTTTTACCAAAGATCTCCATTAGTGTCTGTTTTTGTTAACCAAGAGAAATTCAAAGAGGATGTTCCCCTTTATGAAAAAAGACAAAAGGGGAAAATAGCATTCAGCTTTTATTTGGCAATCCAGCTGAGCCCCTAGGGACAGCGGGGACCTCCCCCCACCACCACCACCACCACCAGCCCTGGAGCAGCGGGAGTGGGCCACCAGGATCCTTCCCCAGGAGACTCGCTCAGAATCTCAGTCTCAGGCCCCAGAGCTGTGAACTGTGTCTGGAGCATCTGTGCCTTATCTCAGTTTGTTTCGTGCATTCACTAGCAGGGTGTGTCCTCAAGTATCAGAAAAGTCCAAGAGAGCTTACTTTTAGGTCTGCCAACACTCAAAAATGTTTCCATACAAATTAATAGTAATTACTTCTTTGTTTTATGCTGTTTCACTTTACAAAAGCTTTCATAGTAACACTGTACTCTTGGATAGGCGGGGTGGGAGAGGGAATACTGTGTGTGTGTGTGTGTGTGTGTGTGTGTGTGTGTGTGTGTGTGTGTGTATACATATATATGGGATCATTCTATATACAATTTTGTACCTTTGCTTTCTGAAATATACAGAGCACATTTTCCCATTAAATTACATAGTCCTCAAATGCATGATATGACTATGTAATATTCCTGAATAGCTGAGTCACAGTTTTTAAGCAACACCCTTCTTTTTGGACATTATATTGCTTCCAATTTCTCTTTACTATCAAAATTTTGATGGACATTATTTTCATTTAAGTTCTTATATCCCTTATTATTTCCTTAAAATAATACCCTAAAGTTGAACTGTGGCATCCAGGATATGGGCATTTTTAAAGGCTCTTGATTCAAACTGCCCTTAGAAGGGCTTTATTAATTAAAGCTACTGAGCAAAGATGAGAGCATGCATTTTACCACACCCATGCCAAGGCTGAGCATTATCACATTTGACATCTCTGTCACTCAGAGAAATATTTGTGAGGCATCTCTGATGTGCCAGGCACCATGCCGGGTGCTGTGATAAAGCAATGAGCAAAAAGGACAAAGACCTCTGCAACCTGGAGGGTCCCGCCCAGTGAGCACAGGCACAGACAAATTAGGAAAATACACGTAAAGTGTAGAATGTGTTAGTTCCAAGTGCTAAGGAGAAAAATAGAAATAGAAAAAATATAAACCTGGGGAGTGGGACTAGAAGTGTTGGTAAGGAGGAGGTGAGTTTTAGAAGAAGGTGAGTTTTATGTGGAAAGAGCCAAGGTGCCCATCAACAGATGAATA